>JAXGGA010000107.1:0-337381 GCA_038373865.1 Uloborus plumipes
ATGAAGAAGTAGTGGGTGGTATGCAGGGAACTATTAAAATTCTTCTGGAGCCATGGGCCCTTCCATCGGCGACTTCTGGAGACTTCGAACCCAGCTGATAGAGCTTTCCCCACAGCAGAATCCTTAGCAAAAAAGGTTTACGAATTATAGTTTCAACAAAAATTCAATTATTTGAAAATATCCAAGAGGCTTAGTTGAAAATCTGTAGCATTGATAATTGAAGGGCTTGGAGGATGAAGGGCTATGTTACATTTGAAAAAAAAACTCTGGACAATGGTAAGCAATGGATACAGGTTAGCAAATAAAATTTGGTGTATCAAAAAATAGATGTCATTACAACAATTTCATACGCACATCAACGACAAAACCAGAAAACGAAAGGGCTGCAGCAACTGCAACAGTAAAACTTTGAACTTAATTACTCACAATTTCTGTTTTGCCACATAACCCCTTCATCTTCCAAGCCCTTCAATTTTTAGAACTTAAGATTTTGCACTAGGGAATATTTAAGGGAGGGGGGGGGGATAATGAACCCTCTCGTGAATCATGAAACAATAAGAAAAACATGTGTTTTCATTATCTACTGGACACAAAATGTCGCTGTAAATCATGTGCTATTTTAATTATTTTTTTACGAGCCTCATGTATGGTCCAATACATTATTTTTAAATTTTTTGTCAAATTATTTTAATTTAAAATAACTTAAAACCATGCGCATATGTAAAAACTCAGTCCTTCTCGGCCGTTTAAATTCCTATTGCAGTTTAGCATCTTAAAAGTCCAAGTTTTCACCATTTGATGGCAAGCTCAGTGTCATAATAGAAGAGCTTGGAGGATGAAGGGGCGAACGAGCATTTACTTCATGTTCAATGCATGAGTTTATCTTTCTCTTAAAATTAAAAGTTAGTGAATAATTTTAATCTTTATTATTCATTCCGCACTGATATCCACTTTAAAAACGATATTCCGGCTACTACCCGATGATACATCAGATGGCACTTCATTGCCACCTATCTTCAACTGAATCGAAATTTATTTTTATCTTAGTTCATTTAAATTTCAGTTAATCTGCATCGGCCTCTGTCCATAGGAGTAGTATTAACTAAATACACAGAGACTGATTCCACGGGCAATCAAGATCAACTAGTTTTCGAGCAAGTGTCCGAAAAGCGCATGCACGCAAACATCTTTTGCCGTAGCCTACGACGATGCAAACAGTGTTACATCCACAAGAGATGAGTGGTTACATTCTCGTAGGCTACGCTTTTACCCGTGTACTTCAAGATTCGCTGATTAAAATGTCGCTATTGATTACTGCGGTACGAGTTATGTGCAATAAATTATCGATTATTCACGAGAAGATTATCCGCGGGGCGGATTATTCGTAACAAAGAAACAAGAGAGGTCTCAGGAAAGAAACAAACACAATTAACTGATTTTTTCGAAAAAGCACGAATTTAAATTTTGTTTTTTCTTAACATTTCTTCCCAAGAGTACGGTGTACTTCATCCAATAAATTATTTTTACCTGGGTGTTATCGTAAGTACCACTTCTTCATAGATTTTATTTACTTGAGAACCTCAAATACAAATAATTTTCTATGCTGCAGATATCGTCGCTGTTTGTACATATCACGTTTTAAGTGTAATGCAATTATTTTTAAGCAAAAAACATCTTTTCTCCTTATTTTATGCTTTTTTCGGATTATTCGCGATTTTCGTTATCCGCCATACCCGTGCCATCCAATTCCGCAGATAATCCAGAGTGTACTGTATCTAGTTATACTACCTTTGTCCCTACTAATCCCCAGTATAGCAATTAAAACATGTTTTCGTACTTACTTCATCAAGAGTCATCGCATCTTCCGACATGACTCCGAACGTAACCACATTTCTCTTTTTCAGCGTTCTGGCCGGCACAAAACCGTCTTTGAGCAGCCGCAGTTTGGCCACGGGACTCATCATGCAGAACAGCATAGAAGGCTCGATCAGGAAGGAGCGCACACCCAGAGACTGCATGAGGGAGCAGAAATCTCGCAGGAAATCGCCGAAGAGCTGTTTGGTTGATGTTGTGGGCAAAGGAGGAGCCTGGAATGCAACATGTGCAGATTAAATACTGGGATGTATCAATTGTCTTTGTCAAAAGTATTGCGAAAGTACAACACTAGACGAATGTTAGTTATCTTCTCTCTTTTGTAGTTCAGTTTATAGGTTAAGCTTTACAACCGATCTACCGCCATATTTTTAAAATGCGTATTTGTTTGCTGAATGGTATCACGTTTAGTTATATCTTTTAGTTTAAAGCGAAGCAAAGCAGTTTCTCGAAGATAAATGGATAATGACTGGTGGTAGCTGGACACTTTCAATTTTTCCTCCTAAAAAGAAATCCCCAGTCTTATGCAAAATTCTTATAAAATTTGCAAAAAGCGTTGCTTTACAAGGACATATACCACTTTTACAATGAATGACACAAGTGTCGAATCGCGTTTCCCGAACTGTTATAAACAAAAATTCAAGAACGTTGTCTCTTGTTAGAGACTGTTCGTTCATGAAAACGTTACACTTTTATTCAGCATTTTTTATCTTCCTTTGTTACAAAGTGTCGCACTTCCCTTTACTCCCTAGTCACCATGTCGCGTTATTTATCAGAAAAATATCCTTTTTAAAAAATGCGTGACGTCACACTTTTTGTGTGACCCCTTCCCCCTCCTCACAAATTGTCACGATTTTCTCGAACCCCCTCTCACCTCAAAGCGTGTAATCCTTTCTGGACAGCCCGTTACTCAGTATGGCTTAACGGATAAATCGAATCTGCTGTGCCTCTTTTTTTTTCTTTTTGCTTTTTTTCTTGAGGATTAAATGATGGGTGTCTAAATGATTTTAAAGCACTGCAGTTTCAATCATAGCTTAACCACGGAGAGATGATTTGTGAACTGGAAGCGGAAACACCACTTTATTTTGCAGTAAGTAGGAAAGATTCAGCTAGATTCAGGTTAAACTTTAACTGCAATAGTGTAGCATACAAGTAAAAATAGTGATTGAGAACTTTACCTTGAAGAGGGATAAAGTCCCCTCCCCGAGAATTTGGCTGCCTTTTCCAAGGTATCCAAATATGAATGTTGAGTGTTGTTTGTTAACATAACTAACTACGAACGTAGGCGTAGCATGACCAAAAGCTTTTTTTTTTTTTTTTTTTTGAGGGGGGGGGACACAGGTCTCGAATTTTATAAGTGTTTACTGACATATTTGCGTTGGGAAGATAAATAATCAATTGAGCTAAAATCCATACTCTATTATAAAAATTTACATTTTTCTCTATATTACCTAGCATAAAGGAACCTTGTACTTTTTCCTTTATTTCTCTCTTTTATATCTCTCTTCCTTACAATGATCCAGTTTTATGAAAATAGTATTTTAAAGTTTAAAAAAAAAATAGAATGTAGTAAGCATTTGCATAGAATTATAAAACTTAAGCCTGAAAAAGGTTCAAAATAAAATCCGGCGCAGCGAGGTGGGGACTGGGGAGGGAAGGGGTGGTAAAAAGCTTTTTAAGGTAATCTGGACGTTAAGCAAGTCGGTAGATTTCAGGTTAGGGCGCTTTTCCACTTGACGACACGACAACGGCGAAGTCGGACGGTAATACTGCAACGATAAGTACGGTGTCGTGTCGTCTATAACACTGCTTTTCCACTCAAACGATATCGTTTCCCCGAAGGGGTCATTTTCCACCGCATTTCATTTCGAAACAGCACTGTGTTCGCTCGTATATTATTATAGCTGCTCAATTTAACAGATTACGACTACTATATTTGCTTTACCTCATGAGAAAAAGAAAACAAATTAAGACACGGTATTGGGTGCACGATATTTTTAAAGAAAGTTACAGTGTAGGCGAGTTTTATACACTTTTCAAGAAATTGCGAAAATATTTTAGGTGATTTTAAATATTTTTACTAAATTTACAAAGAATAGTAAAAATTTAAATTCTGGACAAGGTCATTTAACACAAGTAGTTTAATCTAAAGTGTATAGTATATTTTTATAGTTACGAACAATGCTCTTTGAACTTACCTGTTTCTTTCTTGTCTGTAGAAGTATTGCCGTCATATTCCTCTATAAAAATCTAAAAACTTCTTTCCTGGCATTTTCCCGGTGAATTTTGTTTTTGTATAAAATATTTCACTTATCCCATAGACACGGTCACTGCTTAATTAATTCACACAAAACAGACACGTCAAACTTGAATGCCATGACTACTGTGTTGCTCATCGAAGAAAGTTCAGAATGAAAGTTTAATCTTTTTTGAAGTATTAAAAATCGTCTGCGCTACAATTAATGAAACAAAGTATAAAATAAAATGATTCAAATCTTTTATGGCTACATCTTTTATCAATCGTCTGCAAATTGAAGCTTATATTTTATTAATGCAGAGATGTCGAATTTAAACGCCATTGCATCCGTTCGAAGAAAGTAAACAGATGGATGAATATCGTCCCGATTTTAAAGGCGAGACGGATGCCATCCGACACGAATGGGACGACAAACGACAGCGTTCGGTCGGAGACGGCACAATCGTCCTGGAATCGGGAGATGGAAAAGCGCATAGCATATTTTAATGCATTTTGCGTGCTCCAATGTCGGATGACGACAATCGCTTACGATTTATCGTTGCCGTGTCGGTAAGTGGAAAAGCGCCCTTAGTCTAAGTGCAACAAGAACTCATGCCCCCGTCATTTAGGGGTGCCAGGAGACGTAATTGCCCCGCTGCCTTTGGGAGCTACAAGGAGATGGGTGTGTTTTTTGCTTTATATATATATATATATATATATATATATATATATATATATATATATATATATATATATATATATATATATATATATATATATGTGTGTGTGTGTGTGTGTGTGTGTGTGTGTAATTTACATTGAGTATATGTATGTGCCCCCGCCCCTCTCCCCCACCGAAAAAATCCTCACCAAAATGCCTTGATAATAGTGCTCTAAATTCGGCTCCGACTCCTCTCTCTTATATAAAATCTCAGCGACACGGTCCTGCACATTTGCATTCAGGTTTCTTTCAGCAGTTATAAGTACTTCGAATGCATACAAACCGTCTGGTTACTGCTTCCCTCCTCTGCCTCATCCGTCTTTTTTCTGAGGCGAATGAATCGTTCTCTCTGGTCAGGGTCTTTCAAGCAGAATGGATTGGTCAGGCTGGTGAGGCAATGCGAGATGTGCCGGTCGAATATGCTCCCCGAGTTCTGATGCGGAAGTGAAGGTAAGTCGTTGTAAGTCAAGTCATCGGGTGCCTGTAACAAGCGATGAAATTTCACTGTTAAGGATATTCAACGAAGTCAGGTTCCATTGAATTTCATGGGGCCGCAAAGTTTGTTCATTGGAATTAGCAATGATATTTTAAACAAATGGCAAAGGAAAATGACAAACTCTCTCTCAAAGTAACGGTAACAAAGCATAATAAACTACTGTCCGCCCTTGAAGACCGCGCCTAGCACTCGCGAACAGTTCCACTTAAAAAAAACATAGATGGGTTGTGAGTGAGAACTTTCCGAAGTTTTCAATTTAAAACTTGCATTTGCTATATCCTTTTGACATATTCAACTAAACTATGTATTTCAAATTAACATCGTTCCTCGTTGTGTGATAGGGCTCAAAATGCTTTTAATTATTCTTCCCTTTATTGTTATCTTACCTGACACCCCTATTTGGTTAAGATCAGAGAAGACCTGACGTATGCGTAAATGCGCGGAAGGTTTTACCTAAGAAGATCAGGCAGTATGAAAAAGTGTGTCCAACAGGAGTTGAGCGCTTCTATATCGCTTCACCTCGGACTCTCCAGGCAATGCCGAGTATCTGAATCAACGGTAGGCAACCAGTTGATCTCGAATCCATTTTGAGTTGATCGTAGCAGTATTTTTAACCCCTTGAAGGAGCAGGGAAGAGAGTTATAAGTTTGATTTGGCGTGTCTGTGTCTGTCAATCTGTGTATCTGTCTGTGACATTGTACATGTACATCCTAAACGGATGAACCGATTTTGATCTTTTTTTTTTGGTTTTGAAAAGTGAAGTGATCGAGTGTTCTTACTAGGTCGCGTCTTCGGATGACATTAATTAACAAAGACATTAATTAAAAACCTTTGAAATGTTTTTTGCAATTTTTGAAGTGAAAACATACTGGAAAATTTAAAACAATAGTAGTACCAAACAAAAGAAAGAAAATTCTGTGTCTGATAAGATGTGTTTGGAACTTCCATGTGAAATAGAGCTCGAATTATATAAAGTTTTTTGGCAAATGCGACTCAGGCTTAAATCTACAGGATTGGAAACCGATTTCATTATTGGCCAACGATGAAAGAAAACTCACTGATTTAAAATGTTTATTTGTTGTTAGTTTCTATTTATTAACAATTAATAGACTTGTAATTGATTTTGGTATAAGAATTTTCAATTTTCCTTCTTTATTTTGCTTTTGCGACTAACAAATTTTACTTGTAAGGATTATCTTTCCTACCCCTTACTTGTTTACCCTATAAGCAGTTAAATATATATTTAGATTTAAAATGCTTTATGACCAGAGAACTTCGTTTTAATATGATATCGGCAATCATTTTCAGCGTTCAGGGGTGGTTTAAATTTTTAATTTAATCTTAGTTAACCTTGCGTTTGGTCTAAGTAGTATAAATGAACATTAATTCCTGACACAAATTATGTATAACGTCTAAATCAGAAGTAATTTGTCAATTTTTCAAACTTTTTATAGTCACTATTTTTTTAATTTTAAAACAAGCAACACGATTGCTGTCTAAAATATTTTGATGTTGGTTAACATTACAATATTTTAGCAGTGTAAATAATCAAAGTCGTTTTTAATAAGAAATATACTGCAATTTGAAGCCAACATAGTCTCAACTTAACCATGCACGCAACGCATCGGTTTAAATTAGAGATGGCGCGAAGCGAGGTTTGGCCGAAGGCGAAGCGCAGAATACCGAAGCTTCGGCCAACTACAGGCCGAAGCATCGGCTGCTGCACACATTGAAATTTTAACATAGAACGCGTGTAATAAATGTATGCAATATGATACTATACTCCATATGCTTCAATAGTCTTAGTGTTACACAACAGTTTTAGCTTAATGATTCACTTTTAAATTAATTTTCCTAATTAAAGTATTTATTTATTTATTTATTTGTTTATTTCGTACTGGTAGTACAAGGAAAGAAGACATTTATAATTTTTTATTCAAATAAGTAGAATGAGCATTATTTAGAACATAAAAAGCATGTTCTAGAAGTTGATGTTTATAATAAAACCAACTAATATGATTAAATATCATCTTACTTTAAATTAGAAACGATTTGCATTTTATCAACATAATAGTTAGAGATGGCGTGAAGTGCAGTTTAGTCGAAACGCTGAATACCGAAGCTTCAGCCAACGATGACTGAAGCTTTGGTTGTGCACATAATGTAACATGAATGCATTAACAAATGCATGTACAATATGATATTATTATCCACATGTTGTAATATTCCTAGTTTTACACAACCATTTTAGCCCTTTTCCTAGTTTTACAACCTTTTCTTACTGTCTCATTACTGTTTTTAAATTAATTTCTTAAAAGTATTTATTTTTGCTTTCTGGTAGTCCCAGAAAAGTACAGTTCTTTTTTTTCCTTTTCTAAATTGAGCAATATGAAACTTTTTTTTTTGGAATATGAAAACATCACCTACAGTTAAGTTAAAAGTTATAATAAAACCAACTGATATGATCAAGTATTAAATCACAGAATAATTTAACTAGAAATTAGCTGCTATTTTCATTATATCGTAAAATTGTGTATGTGTAACAAATATCTAAATATTCTTAATTTAAAATTTTTGAAGTTAAATGTTAGAGTTCTTAATTACTTACATTCTTCCTTACTTATCATTCAGTATTTATATTTTTTAAAATGTATTTAATACTATTCGTTTTGGAAATGTTTACTTTAAAATGAATTAAATTGGAAATAAGCTTCTTCCTTTAAGTAACAAATGAAATCGAAACAATGTCTTTCATTAAAAGTGAATGCGCAAGTGATGGGACCTGTCTTCATCTTTGCTTGATAAAAAATAAAAATTCAGCTTCAATTTACTTTTTGTTAATTCTTAGGATGCTTCATAATACTGGACTACTATTAATAATTTTCATCAATAACAAGAAAATGGATTAAATTTCGTCAACATATTAGTAAATTTACGAAAAAACTGAAATTGTATACCTACAATTTTAATCAGTAAAATATATAGCTTAAAAAAATCCTGGTTTGGTGAATGTAAAAAACTGACAATTCTATATGGGCGTTTCTCTTTAAACCCGCAATTGGCTGTCCGGACCGAGTGTTTTAAAAATAATAAAGAGTAATAAATTAACTACTAGGGATAAACGGTTTAATCGGCCATAATCGGCCACTTTGTCGATTAATAAAATTGGTGAAATTGGGCCGATGAATCGGCTGAAAAAAATATTTTTTAAATGTTATTCTTTAAAGTGAACCTTCACTAAGCAAATGATGAATAATTTTGTTGACAGTAAGAATAATCCTCACAGTTGACACAAAGTTTTTTATAAACTTTATTCTCCTACTTTGAATAAATATACACATAGACAATGTTGCAACATTTTTCATGTGGTGATAGTTTTCTCCTTAGCACAGTGCTTTTAAATAACCTCTAATTTTCACAAATAAAAGTCTTGAATTAAATTGCTACTGATTATTAAAATTTTAAATTAAAAGTACTCCTAAATTGGAATGCTCACCACAGACCCCCCCCCCTTTTTTTGTAATTCTTATATTGAATTAATATAATTAACAATGTGTTAATGTAAACTTGACAATAATATGAAAATTGGTTCTAAGAAATTTGATAAAATCTTGAAATTATTTTGTGAAAATTTGGAAAATGAAAAAAAAAAAATCTTCTCTCAGAAATAAATTTCTTACTATTTCTGAACTCGGAATTGTATAAGAGAAAAAACAAGAAGTTCTGTCAAGAACTAAACGAGCCTACTTTCCCGTACATCGACATCGGCATTCTAGCATTTAATAATTATTCTCCCGATTATTTGAGACTGAAAAGTATGTCAAACATACCTTTTTAGCACTTAACGCTGATTTCTAAAAGCAAAATATACCCTTCTCATCAGATGAAATAGACACGTAAAAAGTAATTAACGAATAAATAAAGCTTTGTCGCACCTTTTAAAGAGTGCAACTGTTACAGTTCCTCCGTAGAAAAAATCCTCCATTGTTTTCAAAAAAAAAAAAAAATAATAATAATAATAATAAAATAAATAAATAAATAAAAGTACAAAGAGCATCAAAACGTATTTTATCAAAGAAAGAAAAAAAAACTCGTCCGTTAATAAAATGTCTTGAATTTCATTTTTAATCCGTTGCCAGTTATTAAATATACATAAAGAAAAAATGCCCTCGTGAATGAAAAAATTGTTAAGAAAAATCGTCTGCCAAAAAAAAAAAAAAAAATCATAATAATAATAAAATAAAACAAATGAATAAATAAACAAAAAATCGTCTGCACAGTCAGCCATTTTTTTCTGAGCCTTCATTTCCGCCATGTCTGCGGAGTCGGAGTTGGAATCAGAGTCCTTACAGAAGATTATTCAGAAAAGTACTTTGCATACATTATTTATCAAAACCATTTTCTTACAAAGTTAGTTTAAAGGAAATCCGCTCTAAGTTCAGGATCAACATTCAACTTAAAGCTCCCCGTAGGCTCTAATGTTAAGTTTTTTTCTGAACGGTTCAACATTGAACAAGAAATGGTTTAAATCAAACAGCGAAATATGGGAATGAGCCTCTCCGAGATCTTTCGAACAAAAAAAGTTTTTTCAATTCGAACTTCGAACGGTTCACTTAAAAGTTATTAGGTGGGGAAAGGTTGCTTGAACGGTTCAATGTTGAAAGAAAAAAATGTTCAAATAGAAAATTCAAATACGGTAATGAAGTATCCTTGCTGAGACCCTTCGAACAGAAAAAAGTTTGTTTAAATTGGACTGTTCACTCAAAAGTTCTTAGGGGTGACAGCTTGTTAAACGGTTCAATGTTGAACGAAAAAAAGTTCAAATTGAAAATTTAAATGCGGTAATAAAGTATCCTTGCCGAGATCCTTCGAAAAAAAAAAAAGTTCTTTTAAATCGGACTGTTCATTCCAAAGTTAGTATCGCGGGAAAGGTTGTTTGAACGGCTCAAAGTTGAAACAAAAATTTTTCAAATCGAAAAATCAAATGTGGGAATGAGCTGTACTCGGTATCCTTACTGAGATCCTTCCGAAGAGAAAAAAAGTTTAACTGGGACTGTTCACTCAAATGTTATTAGGGGTGACAGCTTGTTTCAACGGTTCAATGTTGAGCGAAAAATTGTTCAAATCGAAAATGTAAATACGGAAATGAAGTATCCTTGATAAGATTTTTCGAATAAAAAAAAGTTTGTTCAAATCGGACTGTTCACTCAAAAGTTAGCATCGCGGGACAGGTTGTTTGAACGGCTCAAAGTTGAACCAAAAATTGTTCAAATCGAAAAATCAAATATGGGAATGAGATGTACTCGACGACATCTTTCCAACAAAAAAAGTTTGTTCAAATTGGGATGTTCATTCAAAAGTTATTAAGGGGGAACAGACAGACCGATAGACAGACCGACACACAAATTCCCCATCTCAATACCCTACTTTCCAATTTTTAATTTTTCAATATTAATTTTTTTTTTTTTTTTGACTTTTTTTTTTGAACTTGGCGATATTTTTTGGATGCATTAAGCCACTTTTAATACTTTTTTCGTCTTTCCTTTGTTTTTAACGGTAAAGTAGGCTAAAAACAGTGATTGTGAAATTGGCGGAATCAAAAATAATCATCCTTATCATTAATCAGCCGATTATCAACACCGATTAATCGGTAATCGGTCAATTTCCTTATCGGTTCATCCCTAGTGACTACCCCTCGTAATTCAAGTAAAGCATTAATCCTTTGTAGCCCAATTGTATTTGGAGCGATAACAATTTAGTTTTTTCTCTAGAGATTGTCGAAGCCCTTAAAATACAAATCCCTGGCTGTCCCAAACGTATAGTCTAACACTTAAAGGGAATATTTGAAAAAAACCCAATTGACACTACAAAAATTTTGGCAATTAATGTCTAAAAAAAGAATAATTCAACTTTATTTACGGCAGGGATTCAAGTAAAACAGGCGATCGCAAACCACAATCGCTACTGGAAATGAATTACATTAGAACGTTTCTTGATAAAAACATCGTGACGTCAGCGTGACGTTTGCCTATGAAAAACGAGCTAGATAAAACGTCACAGCCTACTTAGCGAATAAGAGGAAATCGCCGACTGCTTGTGAGCTCTTATTGGCTCCGCTCGTAGTGACGTCAGTGCCAAGTTAAGTTGATGATTATGTAATTCATTTCCAGTAGCGATCACATCGAAGCGATCGCAGTGCTGTTTCACTTGAAACCCTGCCTAAGTCTTGAATTAAATTTCTACTGATTATTAAAATTTTAAATTAAAAGTACTCCTAAATTGGAGTGCTCACCACAGACCCGCCCCCTTTTTAGCCTACTTTACCGTTAAAAATAAAAGAAAGACGAAAAAAGTATGAAAAGGGGCTTTGCATCTAAAAAATATCGCCAAGATCAAAAAAAAAATCGCCAAATCAAAAAATATCGCCAAGTCAAAAAAAAAAGTCAAAAAGAAACAAGTACGTAAAAAAAAATATTGAAAAATTAAAAATGGGAAAGTAGGGTATTGAGCACGGAGTAGAAAGAAAGAGAGAAATGTTCTACGGATGCGCTAGTTTGAAAGTGGCAACGAATTCTCACACGCCCGCCAGAGGACGCTAGCTGAAACGCTCCCTACTTTCTACGGGATTCAATGTAAATGATACTGAATCTGTCCTCTCTTTAAATGCTGCTATGGGAAAGAAAAAAAATTTTTTTCAACTGGATTTTGATGTAAATCTTCAACTGACATTATGAATTAAGTATGATTTTCATCCCACGAAAATAGGAGCCGTATTTTTTGAGAAATAGGTTTAATCGAATGCACTTACCAACTTGTCAAATCTGACAGAATCTGTCATTTTTTAAAGACTGCTGTTGGCAAGAGTTTTTTTTTTTTTTTTCAACTGGATTTTGGTGTAAATCTTCGATTGACATTATGAACTAAATATGACTTTGAAGCTCTCTAAATTGTGATAAATTATGCATGTGGCAAAAAATTAATTATGTCGGTACTTATTTTTTTTTATTAATTAAAAATATTTAGTAGACAAAATAATTATTATAGACTATATTTTCATATTACCTTCTTTTTTACATGTTCATATTTTTATTTAATTACCATTTGTAATCAGTAATTGAAAAATTTATTTATTCATTATTATTATTTTTCTTCGTTTTACCTAATAATAGGAAATTTTATATTTACATAATTTTTACAATTAAAAATATATTCATTGGCTTAATTTTCGAATTTTTTTTATCTTTTTTGCTTAAACCTAGACTAATATAATGTATCTCTAACCAGGGGTGCCCACAGGGGGGGGGGATTATGGCGCATGTTGCGCCATAAAAATTTTTGGGGGGGATTTTTTAAAGCTAATTAATTAATTTATTTATTTAAATTATTGATTAATTTATTTTTAATTAAAATTATGGGCTGATTTGTTTTGAATAAAAATTATTCATTAATTAATATTTTTAATCCACATTATTTTTTTTTCTTTATTATTTTATTTATTTATTTATTTATTTTGTGTGCGTGTGAGTGTGCTTGGAATGTCTGGAAAAGAAAAAAAGCGATTCTGTTCTACGTATAATTAGTATTTTTAGAAAAATAATAATAAATAAAAAAATAATATTTACAATTTAAAAAAATAAACAAATATTTAAAAAAAAATAAATAATATTTTAAAAAATAAGTAAAATAAAAAAGAGGGGTAAAAAATAAAAAGCACAAGAGGGTTGGGAAACATTTTGGGGAGGGGGGGATTTGCGCCATTGAGCTTGGGGGGGGATAGGCACCCCTGTCTCTAACCCCGTTTAAAATACACAAAAATCATATTTTAAGACTTAAAAATTCTTTCCAGAAATTTTTGTCTCTGAATTTTTCCTCTGTGTCCTTGCTTCAAATTTTTTTATCATGTTTTTTTTCACTTAAGATCTGAAATTGACATTATGAATTAAATGTGTTTATTCCCACGGAAGTGAGTGCCGTATCTTTTAAGTGATTTTTTAAGTAGAGATAGTCGTAAAAGCTTAAATTATGATACAAAATATATTTGACGCTCGTTATAGTGACCACTCGTTATAAAGGCTCCCAATATTACGACCGGTGGGAAGCCCCCCCCCCCCCCAACTTTATCCCAATATACTCTATGTTCTACCTCTTATAGCGACGACTCGTTATAAAGATCTTTTTGTGGGGACGGAGATGGTCGTTATATCGAGCGTCGACTGTAGTATAAATTTCGTCATTTCTATTTTACATGCAGTTTTTCTTATAAATGGCAGTGACCAGGACCGTCACTAAATCACAAAAGTCAGGGAGTGTAAAAAATCGGCTGCCCCTAAAGTAGTTCATTATTATTATTTTTCTTAGTTTTTACCTAATAATAGGAAATTTTATATTTATATCATTTTTGCAATTAAAAATATATTAATTGGCTTAATTTTCGAATTTTTTTCTTCTCTTTTGCTCAAATCGAATAAGTTTTAAGCCATTTGTGCCTAACCTATGGTCTGTGAGCCAAATGGTGTGTTTATTATTATTATTATTTCAACGTATATAATTATTTGTTATATATTATTAATTTTTTTTTAATTTTAATATTATTTTTTAAACATATTATTTTCTTTTTTTTTTAATATATTATTTTCTTTTTTTTAACCTATTATTTTCTTTTATTTTTAAATTATAACTATTATTTCTTATTTAAAAAATTCTGTGCTACGCCACTGAAAGTTATCATTTTATCATGACTAAGGCAGGGATTCAAGTGAAACAGGCAATCGCAAATTACAATCGCGACTGGAAATGAATTACATTAGAACGTTTCTTGATAAAAACATCGTGACGTCAGCGTGACGTTTGCCTATGAAAAACGAGCTAGATAAAACGTCACAGCCTACTTGGCGAATAAGAGGAGATCGCTGAGTGCTTGTGAGCTCTTATTGGCTCCACCCGTAGTGACGTCATGCCAAGTTAAGTTGATGATAATGTAATTCACTTCCAGTGGCGATTGCAATTCGAAGCGATCGCAGTGCTGTTTCACTTGAATCCCTGCCTAAAATACGTTTGAACTACTTTAGGGGCAGCCGATTTTTTACACTCCCTGACTTTTTTGATTTAGTGACGGTCCTGGTCACTGCCATTTATAAGAAAAACTGCATGTAAAATAGAAATGACGAAATTTATACTACAGTTGACGCTCGATATAACGACCATCTCCGTCCCACAAAAAAGATCTTTATAACGAGTCGTCGCTATAAGAGGTAGAACATAGAGTATATTGGGATAAAGTTGGGGGGGGGGGGTTCCCACCGGTCGTAATATTGGGACAGTCTTTATAACGAGTGGTCACTATAACGAGCGTCAACTATATTTTGTATCATAATTTAAGCTTTTACGACTATCGCCATTTAAAAAATCACTTAAAAAATACGGCACTCACTTCCGTGGGAATAAACACATTTAATTCATAATGTCAATTTCAGATCTTAAATGAAAAAAAAATGATAAAAAAATTTGAAGCAAGGACAGAGAGGAAAAATTCAGAGACAAAAATTTCTGGAAAGAATTTTTAAGTCTTAAAATATGATTTTTGTCTATTTTAAACGGGGTTAGGCAGGGATTCAAGTGAAACAGGCCATCGCAAATTACAATCGCTACTGGAAATGAATTACATTAGAACGTTTCTTGATAAAAACATCGTGGCGTCAGCGTGACGTTTGCCTATGAAAAACGAGCTAGATAAAACGTCACAGCCTACTTGGCGAATAAGAGGAGATCGCTGAGTGCTTGTGAGCTCTTACTGGCTCCACCCGTAGTGACGTCATGCCAAGTTAAGTTGATGATAATGTAATTCACTTCCAGTAGCGATTGCAATTCGAAGCGATCGCAGTGCTGCTTCACTTGAATCCCTGCCTTAGAGACAGGAGTGCCCATCCCCCCCAAGCTCAATGGCGCAAATCCCCCCTCCCCAAAATGTTTCCCAACCCTCTTGTGCTTTTTATTTTTTTTTACCCCTCTTTTTTATTTTATTTATTTTTTAAAATATTATTTTTTTTTTTAAATATTTGTTTATTTTTTTAAATTGTAAATATTATTTTTTTATTTATTATTATTTTTCTAAAAATACTAATTATACGTAGAACAGAATCGCTTTTTTTCTTTTCCAGACATTCCAAGCACACTCACACGCACACAAAATAAATAAATAAATAAATAAAATAATAAAGAAATAAAAGAACTAATGTGGATTAAAAATATTAATTAATGAATTATTTTTATTCAAAACAAATCAGCCCATAATTTTAATTAAAAAATAAATTAATCAATAATTTAAATAAATGAATTAATTAATTAATTAGCTTTAAAAAAAACTCTTGCCAACAGCAGTCTTTAAAAAATGACAGATTCTGTCAGATTTGACAAGTTGGTAAGTGCATTCGATTAAACCTATTTCTCAAAAAATACGGCTCCTATTTTCGTGGGATGAAAATCATACTTAATTCATAATGTCAGTCGAAGATTTACATCAAAATCCAGTTGAAAAAAATTTTTTTTCTTTCCCATAGCAGCATTTAAAGAGAGGACAGATTCAGTATCATTTACATTGAATCCCGTAGGAAGTAGGGAGCGTTTCAGCTAGCGTCCTCTGGCGGCGTGTGAGAATTCGTTGCCACTTTTAGATAGCAGAGATTTAGCTCCTCCCCTTTAACCTCCTTGGTATTGAGATGGGGAATTTGTGTGTCGGTCTGTCTGCCCCCCCCCCCCTAATAACTTTTGAATGAACATTCCGATTTGAACAAACTTTTTTTTTGTTGGAAAGATCTCGGCGAGTACAGCTCATTCCCATATTTGATTTTTCGATTTGAACAATTTTTGGTTCAACTTTGAACCGTTCAAACAACCTGTCCCGCGATACTAACTTTTTAGTGAACAGTCCGATTTGAATAAACTTTTTTTTGTTCGAAAGATCTTATCAAGGATACTTCATTCCCGTATTTACATTTTCAATTTGAACAATTTTTCGTTCAACATTGAACCGTTTAAACAAGCTGTCACCCCTAATAACTTTTGAGTGAACAGTCCAATTTAAACAAACTTTTTTTTTTGTTCGAAGGGTCTCAGCAAGGATACTTCATTACCGTATTTAAATTTTCCATTTGAACATTTTTTCGTTCAACATTGAACCGTTCAAGCAACCTTTCCCCACCTAATAACTTTTAAGTGAACCGTCCGAATTGAATAAACCTTTTTTTTTGTTCGAAAGATCTCGGAGAGGCTCATTCCCATACTTCGCTGTTTGATTTGAACCATTTTTTGTTCAATGTTGAACCGTTCAGAAAAAAAACTTAACATTAGAGCCTACGGGGAAATTTAAGTTGAATGTTGATCCTGAACTTAAAGGCGGATTTCCTTCAAACTAACTTTGTAAGAAAATGGTTTTGATAAATAATGTATGTAAAGTACTTTTCTGAATAATCTTCTGTGAGGACTCTGATTCCGACTCCGACTCCGCAAACATGGCGGAAATGCAGGCTCAAAAAAAAAAAAAAGACTGACTGTGCAGACGATTTTTTGTTTATTTATTCATTCGTTTTATTTTATTTATTACTAGCAGTACCCGCACGGCGATGCCCGTGCAATAAATGTAAAGGAAGTTAACTAAATAAAGTTTAACTCACTCTTAAGACTTTTCTTCTTTTCGTGTGTGTGTGTGTGTGTGTGACTAACTTATTTATTTTTAGCGAAATTTTTACGTTTCAATGGAACTTTTGACACAACTGTAGAGCCAAGATTTTCGAAAACTCTCAACGACCACAGCAATATTGCCCTTGAAATTTAATATAATTCACCGATTTAACCGTAATTTCAATGTAAAATTGGTCGCCAAATCTAAATTTATTAACATAGGGAACCGATTGTATCAGGTAGATCAGCCACAACCATTCTTCCATGATTTTAATGTGAACATTAAAAGGAAAGAAATATAATGTCTTTCGTACCATCTCTTTGAAGTGATTACAATCTAACAGTGACCCTCAAATAATCAAGATTTCACTGGCCGGGAAGTTTGGAAAATTTCCCGGTTAACTGAACAGCGGTGTTACAGAAAATGTCAGAATGGAACTATTATTATTAAAAATTTAGTGATGACGGCATTAAATACATGTTTTAAACATGCAATAAAATACGCTTTAAACTGCAAACAACTACTGTTCCTTCCCAGACCGTTTTATTTTTCTTTGAGTTGGAGAAAGTAGTGTTTCACTGGCTGGGAGGTTTGGTAAATTTCCTGATTGTCGCCAAACTTTACGACGCCAAATATGCGAAGAGGAACTGAATAGACATCCCTAAATTTTTAATAATGATAGTTCCATTGAGACATTTTCGGGAACCCCGAATTTTGAGGAAGTCAACTTAATAAATTTAAATTCACTTTAACCTCCTCTGAAGAAAAAATATTATATCCTTTAGTTCAAATGCGCTCCACAACCTTTTAAATTCCACTTAAAGTCATGTTAAAGTTTAAATCAATTCGCCAAATAAATATACGAGACAGAAAGTTAAGTAAGTAACAGGAGATATTAATTAATCAAATTGAATAAATTTTCAAGGCTTAAATCTATACGCAAATTTAAACCACAAAGTAACCTTCAGGGACAAAAGAGCAGCTGATCAGGAAAATGGCTCTAGTGTTTTAAAGTTTACAAATACCTTTGTGCTAAAGATGTACAGAAAATAACAACGTTACAATGCACAAATGAGCAGGGATACTGCAGACACGTGTTTCGGCGTTACAAGGAACGCCTTTATCAATGCAAAAAAGTTGTGAGCTTATGGATGCACAGACATCCGACAAAAGCAACGGAAACAGAAGCGAAGAGCTTAAAAAGCAAACATAGCGGATTACGTGAACACCAATAAAAAAAAAAAAAAAAAAATTCGAAGCCAAAAAAGATCCAATGGGAAAATAAAGAATGAACCGAAGCTTTCTACCAGGTACGAAATGGAAAGAAAGAATTCGATTGGCGACACGATAAGCCAAAAGGCTAACATAATAAAAAAAAAACACCAGGTTAAACTGTTAACCGCAAGAACAAAAAAGAGCAGAATGAAAGAAAGCGAATCGGTAAATGAAAAAACAAAAAGAAAAATAAAGACAAGTAGAAAATGGAAAATGCCAGCAAAATCAGAGGAATAAATTAGAAAGGTAAAAGGCAAAATTAAACAAAAGGACGCCAAACAGCAGAAAAATAAGGAATAGCATTGAGATCGTTAACTAAGTCAGAACTGTTTTTCAAAATATGGAAGGATTCCCAAAAATCAAGATCTGATGGGTTGGGGCATTTTTGGACAATTTGAAAAGAATTAAAATCGAAAGAATGATTCTTTTCCCAACAATGTTGCGCAATACTAGACTTATTCAATTGTTGCTTTTTCACATAATTCTGATGTTCCTTTAAGCGGAATTTCAAAGCACGTCGCGTTTGTCCGATATAAGAGAGATTGCAATTGCAATTAATTTTATAAATACCACAACTATTAAGAGGATGAATGGGATCTTTAAGGGAAGAGAAACATAGTTTATTCGTAGGGGAGAATACTACCTGGAAATTGAAACGTTTGAGAATCTTAGCAACCTGATAACTCACAGAGGGAAAGAATGGTAAAACAACCAAATTCTTTCTAATGAAAGTTCTCTTAACAAAAGTTGTTTCGGATTTGTTAGAAAGTTTTTTAAAAATGGAATCAATCAAAGTATGAGGATAGTTTCTATCAAGAGCCACAGCTTTAAGATAGTTGAGTTCTGCTTTAAGAAGTTCCGGTGAAGAACAAAGATTAATAGCACGCTGAACAAAAGAATGCTGCATTTAATTCTTTTGTTCAGCGTGCTATTAATCTTTGTTCTTCACCGGAACTTCTTAAAGCAGAACTCAACTATCTTAAAGCTGTGGCTCTTGATAGAAACTATCCTCATACTTTGATTGATTCCATTTTTAAAAAACTTTCTAACAAATCCGAAACAACTTTTGTTAAGAGAACTTTCATTAGAAAGAATTTGGTTGTTTTACCATTCTTTCCCTCTGTGAGTTATCAGGTTGCTAAGATTCTCAAACGTTTCAATTTCCAAGTGGTATTCTCCCCTACGAATAAACTATGTTTCTCTTCCCTTAAAGATCCCATTCATCCTCTTAATAGTTGTGGTATTTATAAAATTAATTGCAATTGCAATCTCTCTTATATCGGACAAACGCGACGTGCTTTGAAATTCCGCTTAAAGGAACATCAGAATTATGTGAAAAAGCAACAATTGAATAAGTCTAGTATTGCGCAACATTGTTGGGAAAAGAATCATTCTTTCGATTTTAATTCTTTTCAAATTGTCCAAAAATGCCCCAACCCATCAGATCTTGATTTTTGGGAATCCTTCCATATTTTGAAAAACAGTTCTGACTTAGTTAACGATCTCAATGCTATTCCTTATTTTTCTGCTGTTTGGCGTCCTTTTGTTTAATTTTGCCTTTTACCTTTCTAATTTATTCCTCTGATTTTGCTGGCATTTTCCATTTTCTACTTGTCTTTATTTTTCTTTTTGTTTTTTCATTTACCGATTCGCTTTCTTTCATTCTGCTCTTTTTTGTTCTTGCGGTTAACAGTTTAACCTGGTGTTTTTTTATTATGTTAGCCTTTTGGCTTATCGTGTCGCCAATCGAATTC
Organism: Uloborus plumipes; assembly: GCA_038373865.1. Classification (NCBI taxonomy): domain Eukaryota; kingdom Metazoa; phylum Arthropoda; class Arachnida; order Araneae; family Uloboridae; genus Uloborus; species Uloborus plumipes. The sequence goes on from JAXGGA010000107.1 coordinate 20,032, forward strand.
TTTCTTTCCATTTCGTACCTGGTAGAAAGCTTCGGTTCATTCTTTATTTTCCCATTGGATCTTTTTTGGCTTCGAATTTTTTTATTGGTGTTCACGTAATCCGCTATGTTTGTTTTTTAAGCTCTTCGCTTCTGTTTCCGTTGCTTTTGTCGGATGTCTGTGCATCCATAAGCTCACAACTTTTTTGCATTGATAAAGGCGTTCCTTGTAACGCCGAAACACGTGTCTGCAGTATCCCTGCTCATTTGTGCATTGTAACGTTGTTATTTTCTGTACATCTAGTGTTTTAGTTCTGCGTAGAGTTAGGCCTTGAAAATTGACTAAATTTGATTAATTAATATCTCCTGTCCTAATTAACGGACAGAAACGTGCTAAAACTTTTCTTTTTCAGAAAAAAAAACCCTTTCCAACGATATATAATGTTTTGGGGTGGGGGAAGGTTTTCCCCCCTCAATTATGGCGGATACACCAAAAATGAGACTAATTAATTAATTTAAAAATAACTTATTCGAAATATAAAAATTTGGGCTTCGAGGTGCACGAGGGCGGGGTACGTTCAAATTTTTGAGCCAAGTTTCAGGTCTGTGGGGGTTTCTGGCTAGCGGTTACAAACGTACAAACAAACGACAAACGAACACCGTCATCTTTATATATTGGCAGACGATTTTTTTTATAACAAAAATTTTTTATTCACGAAGGCGTTTAATTCTTTATTTATATTTAATAACTGGCAACGGGTTAAAAATGTAATTCTACACATTTTATTAACGGACGAGTTTTTTTTTTTCATTTTTTTTCCTTTCTTTGATAAAATGTGTTTTGATGTTCTTTGTACTTTAATTTTTTTTTTTTTTTTCGAAAATGATTGAGGAATTTTTCTACTGAAGAACTGTAACAGTTACATTCTTTAAAAGGTGCAACAAAACTTTATTTATTTATTTATTTACTTTTTACGTGTCTATTTTATCTGATGAGAGGGGTATGTTTTGCTTTTAGAAATCAGCTTTAAGTGCTAAAAAGGTATGTTTGACATAATTTTCAGTCTCAAATAATCAGGAGAATAATTATTAGATGCTAGAATGCCGATGTCGATGTACGGGAAAGTAGGATCGTTTAGTTCTTGACAAAATTTCTTGTTTAGCCTACTTTCCCGTTAAAAATAAAAGAAAGACGAAAATAGTATTAAAAGTGGCTTAATGCATCTAAAAAATATCGCCAAGATCAAAAAATATCGCCAAATCAAAAAATATCGCCAAGTCAAAAAAAAAAAAGTCAAAAGGAAATAAAAAGGTAAAATGAATATCAAAAAATTAAAATTTTTAAAATAAGGTATTAAGATGGGGAATTTGTGTGTCGGTCCGTCGGTCTGTCTATCCCCCCCCCCCCTAATAACTTTTGAATGAACATTCCGATTTGGACAAACTTTTTTTTTGTTGGAAAGATCTCGGCGAGTACAGCTCATTCCCATATTTGATTTTTCGATTTGAACAATTTTTGGTTCAACTTTGAACCGTTCAAACAACCTGTCCCGCGATGCTAACTTTTGAGTGAACAGTCCGATTTGAACAATTTTTTTTTTTCGGAAGATCTTATCAAGGATACTTCATTCCCGTATTTACATTTTCGATTTGAACAATTTTTCGTTCAACATTGAACCGCTCAAGCAAGCTGTCACCCCTATTAACTTTTGAGTGAACAGTCCGATTTAAATAAACTTTTTTTTTTTATTCATAGGATCTGAGCAAGGATACTTCATTACCGTATTTAAATTTTCAACTTGAACATTTTTTCGTTCAACATTGAACCGTTCAAACAACCTTTCCCCACCCAATAACTTTTCCGTGAACCGTCCGAATGGAATAAACTTTTTTTGTTTGAAAGATCTCGGAGAGGCTCATTTCCACATTTCGCTTTTGGATTTGAACCACTTTTCGTTCAATATTGAACCGTTCAGGAAAAAAATTAACAGCGTCTACGGCAGGGACGTCATTTCAAGTTTTTCCAGGGGGGGGGGGCAAAGGGTAAAAACACAATACAATTTCACCAGAAAAACAAAAACCACGCCCACTTAAATGTAAATACATTGATTTCTCAAAGTCAGGGTGGAGCAATTGACCCCCCCTGCCCCCCCCCCTAAATGACGGGCCTGGTCTACGGGGAATTTAAGTTGAACGTTGATCCTGAACTTAAAGTCGGATTTCCTTCAAACTAACTTTGTAAGAAAATGGTTTTGATAAATAATGTTTGTAAAGTACTTTTCTGAATAATCCTTCTGTGAGGACTCTGATTCCGACTCCGACAACATGGCGGAAATGCAGGCTCAGAAAAAAAATGACTGACTGTGAAGACGATTTTTTGTTTATTTATTCATTTGTTTTATTTTATTTATTATTATTTTTTTTTTTTTTGCAAACGATTTTTTTTTTTTGTAACAAAAATTTTTCATTCACGAGCGCATTTTATTTTTTATTTATATTTAACAACTGGCAACGAATTAAAAGTGAAATTCGAGACATTTTATTAACGGACGAGTTTTTTCTTTCTTGATATTATGTGTTTTGAAGTTCTTTGTACTTTTATTTACTTTTTTTTGAAAACGATTAGGGAATTTTTCTACGGAAGAACTATAACAGTTACATTCTTTAAATGTGCGACAAAACTTTATTTATTCATTTATTTACTTTTTACGTGTCTGTTTTATCTGATGAGTGGGGTACATTTTGCTTTTAGAGATTAGCTCTAAGTGCTAAAAAGGTGTGTTTGACATAATTTTCAGTCTCAGATAATCAAGAGTATAATGATCAGATGCTAGAATGCCGATGTCGATGTACGGGAAAGTAGGCTCGTTTAGTTCTTGACAGAACTTCTTGTTTAATTTTTATGTCCAATTAATATAATTAACAATGTGTTAATGTAATATTGACAATAATATTAAAATTGGTTGTAAGAAAATTGATAAAATATTGAAATTATTTTGTGAAAATTTGGAAAATGAAAAAAATTCTCTCAGAAATAAATTACTTACTATTTCTAAACACGGAATTGTATAAAATGAAAAAAACCAGTGATTGTGAAATTGGCAGTATTAAAAATAATCATCCTTATCATTAATCGGCGCAGCAGATTAATCTGCCGATTAATCAACAACCGATTAATCGGTAATCGGCCAATTTCCTTATCGGTGCATCCCTAGTAACTACCCCACATAATTCAAGTAAAGCATTAATCCTTTGCAGCCCCATTGTATTTAGAGCGATAGCAATTTAGTTTTTTCTCTAGAGATTGTCGAAGCCGTTAAAATACACTCCCCTGGCTGTCCCAAACGTTTAGTCTATAACACTTAAAGGGATAATTTAAAAAACCTATTGACACGACATAAATTTTGGCAATTAATATCTAAAAATAGAATAATGCAACTATATTTTTTATGAAATAAGATCTAATTATGTATTAGTAAAACTTAATATTGTCATGTAAATTCTGTCCGGAGTTCTTTTAAACAGTCCCCTGCTACAAATTCAAAGCTGCAACAGAAAAAATCTGGGCCCTGCTCCACATCAGCGGAAAACGCGACCGAAACCGAAGGCAGAAACTGAAAATCCGGATGCTTTCCATGGGAACACTATTTAATCCATTTTACGTTTCTGCTTTATTTTTCTACTTTACGTCAATGTGGATCTTGACCCTTACGCTTGCAAATGTTTTTTGGCATGAAGTTTAACGTAATCAGTGTGAATTCGTCGAAATTGCCGAGAAAAGTCTTGAAACACCACTGTGTTTAGTTTCAGAGCCACATTTGTGATAAAAGCATGCATCTTGGTCGTTGTGAAAACAGTCCTCTGGTAAGTGATTTTATTAATTTTAATTAGTTTAATTATAAGACATTAATTATGTCCACGATTTGTGTCTACATGTATGAGCAGTCTCGTAACAAATTACGTTCCAATAATTGGAATAAATAACCATTTGCAAATGTTACGCAACTAAGTGCAAGTACACAGTCCCCTGCCTTGTTATACTAGGCAGGGGACTCGCCTCTGTCCTCAGAAAAACAAACTTCAATCGACCCTCTTTCGAACCAAAGTAATAGATGCATTTCCAGAGAAAAAGCATTATAATCATACGAACATTTCAAAAAAAAAAAGAACCATCAGAACACAGATTCTGCATGGAAAATGACGAGTTTACAGAGAATCGCCCTTATAGATCAAATCTTTTCAGGATTTCTTGTTGGAAATTGGTTCAGTAGGAAACCTGCCAAAATAAGAATAAGAAATGATAAAGGTATAGTTTTCAGTGAGGAGTCTGAAAAGAAGTGATCTATAAATAAATCACTGGGCTGTAACGAGTTAGGATAAATTGTTTGTACCAGTGGTGCTGAAACTACGACCTTCGAGGCTGATCCATGCGGGTCGTTATGTTTCATGCAAGGAATTGAAACAGTTTTGAAACTTTCCAGAACAACTGATCACCTTCATTCAGTATTTAAAATAATTGTTGCAAATTTATAGCCAAGCGGTCAAAAATAAATTAACTAAACTTAGTTATAACTGAAGGTGAAAAATGTGACCATATTTTTGTGATAACCCATAAAATGAATTTAAACTTTTGTCATAAAATTTAAATTGTTTTACGAAGACTCACACTATTGAATCCACTTTATTAATGTTTCCGTTATGAAACAGAATTAAAATTAATATTTAAAAAGTGTGAAAGTTACATATAGTGTGCAACATTTAGGACAACAAAAATAATATCGAAGCATCTTGGGGTTTCTAGAGCGTCATAAACAAAACATTAAAACCCTATAACTAATAACTAATTACTAGATTTATAAATAGTAGTGACGAATATTGTAAAAGATGTCTCATACCTTCACATGCTTCATAATAGTCGTCGTTGCGATTAGTACTCCAGCACAAGTAATAGTTAAACCATAGAATCCATATTTTGCAACGTTAAGTAGTGTTGTATTTACAACCATTTTTGCTTGTTCGAAAATTTTCTCGAAATTTGTTGCAATATTGTTTGCATGGGAGCAGTTTAAGACAATGAGATTCTCTTTAGAGCAACAATAATTCCATTACGAGCTTCGAACGAATGATAATTCCTCGCCAACTTACTTTGAATCGTTGCCACTGTAACTAACCGAAAAGTTTTAATTTCTTTTCTTTTTTTTTTAAACAGTAGTGGGTTCTGCCCTCTGCTCGCTGGCGCTCACCAACCCCGAAGATTGCTTCGCAAAAATTTATATCGTCTGTTAAAAAGCGGATTAAAATTCGCGTTACGAGTCGAATAAAATAAAAATGTCACTCGTCTTCCGTAAACACAATTGAATAAAAGTAATATTAGCTCTGTGAAGTTTTATGTAAGTTAAGAGTAAGACTTCACAGTGCCGAACAGACAACGGTATTGCCAGCTGTCCCATTACACTAACATCCTTTACTATCACTTCTTATAAAATAGACTATAGTTTTTCACAATTTTTAACGTATTTCTTAAAATACGAGCGCCCGCGCATATTTTTAGAATGGGCAGTTTTCAAAAGCGGAAACTTCTTGCACTTTGGAATGTAATTCAATAACAATTTACAAATAAAAGGACATCAAAAAATGAGGAGAGGTCAAAAACTCACGTGAGAGGAAGTAACAAATCATTGATTCAAAAATGAAAGAAATTAGCAAGCAGAGATGCAAAAGAAAGATGACAGCGATGACAAAATGGTCAACGCGCAAAAACATTGAAGTTCAGTGCTCAGCGAAGATTCGGCGATATGAACAATAAGCGTGCTTGGGAGCTAAACCCTCGGGTTTCACGTTTGGCCGACCCTCAAACTGGAGCATGTTCCCTGCAACCCAGAGCCCTCGGTCACGTAGACTGATATGGGCACAGTAGGACTTGGCCCCACACGGGAGAGCGCCACTGAGTTTATTTTTTTTAGGTGTTAAATAACAATGAAATTTTTCAGGTGTTTTTAACAAAGTTCGTTTACCCAACACGATTTTCATCAAAGTAGCGCAAAAGAATAAACATCAGTTGTTCGGATCGTAATCGTTTTGTATCAAATGTCTTTTTGGGCGAAAGATGGCGAATATTGAACCAATTCAAAGAAAGCAGTTTATTCTGAGATTAAAAATGCTATCGAAAGTGAACCGTACTGAGCACTCGAAACGAGTCTCCGTTACTGCTTATTTTCTTTCCCTCTTTTATCTCCTAATATTTTAACTTTTTAGGTCTAACTCATGTTTATAATATTTTATAATAATTCATTTGATTTGCCATTATGAGGAACTGTTTTAAGACTTCAGACAATGATAGAGAACAAGTTTTACGAAACTATATAGGGCTATGAGAAAATGATAATAATTTATTAACTGATATATACGAGAATAAATATGTTACAGTAAATATTATTTAAATTTTAGTCATGTGAATCGTTCCTATACAAGAACAGTAAAATGCCAACGGACACTATAAAAAGCGTACAAAATTAAATAATACGAAATGTCATCGTTTCTTCAGAAGATGGACAGTTTTAATTTTGAGAATACTACTATTTTAGAGGCTTCAGTTGCATTTTTTCAGTCAAGAAATTTTTCTTCTTCTTTTAGAGGGGGGGGAGGGTGCGTCTTAGGAGCGGCATGGAGCTAAATTCGGCCCTGCCCCCTCCCCTGCTGGATCCGTTAATAACCCGAGCCACATAATGGCTTTTGTTACAGATCTAATATTGGTAAACGGGACAGTAGGCTCTTTATATTCTAGACGAACTTCTTGTGCGTTGCTGTACTTTTGTTAATATTTGTTCTGCAGAATTAAAATTTGAAAATGTTAACCGCTTTGCAGATGCTTAAAAATTAAAGTAACGCAAATATTTAGAAAGAGGTTTGATTAATTAACCTATTGATCCTGGACAGCTGAAAGTCCAAGAAATTATAGCGTAAAATTTCTATACACCTTCTTGATTCTACACTGAAACAGAGCTCTTAATTTTCTTCGATACGATGAAACGTATTACAACATCATAACAGCTACAGAAGCAAATCGTTGGCCAAAAACTAGTTTTTTTGAAGCACTTTACTGTATTATATATTACTATTTGAGTTGAAGATTAATATCTCATCAAATTTACTTTAGTAAAACTTTCTCTTGATTTTAATTGCTTTTTTTCATCATGTGATTGAAATTGGTAAAGCAGTAGATGTTGGTATTTATCGTTCTAAAGACAGCAAGAATTGGAAAACTAGACAAGGAAACGAGCTTTGAAGAAGTTAAGAAGCAAATTGTTCTCCTGTTATTCGACCGCTAGTCAGTAGCAGTCATCATCACCATCAGTGAACATCACTAGTTGCTACAAGTGAATACTGTCTGTCCTTGAAAGTCGCGCCTAGCACTCGGGAACCATTCCACTTCAAAAAGGGGTGATGAGTTGTGGGTGGGAACTTTCCGAAGTTTTCAATTTAAAACTTGCATTTGCTATCCTTTTGGCCTATTCAACTAAACTATATGTTTCAAATTTGCATCGTTCTACGTTGTTTCATACGGCTCATAATGGTTATTCTTCCTCTTATTGTTATCTTACCTATTATCCCTATTTTGGTTAGATCAGACAAGATTTGACGCAAGCGTAAATACGTGGAGGATTTCACCTAAGAAAATCAGACAGTACAAGTGAAAACTCAGGATTTTTGTCATAACCTATTCGTCCTCGTGAGTGACTTGTCAAAATTTTGTCGTCACATTTTTTATTTAATCATTGTACTTGTCATAAGATATACTTATGTGGACACATTTTATCATTCGGCAAATTAAGAATTTCCACCTCCCCCCCCCCCTTTTCCCCAGTCCGGTGAGCCCATGAACAACGCAATCGGCTCTTTACAGGAGACGGACAACCCTTCCAGCCGCAAGGCAATTCGAAGGCGATCTTAATTGACCATCGGACGGGTCGAGCCCCACCCCGTCCATATTCCATCTTCCGACATTCCATCCCGCGATTTGCGATCTTTTCCATCAACTGACAGGGCGGCTTCCTGGGTGAAAGAAGGGAAGATATTTATATCCCACGCGATGCCAGAAACTCTCGCACGCCCTCTCATAATCAGCGAAGAGACAGCTGTCAGTTGCTTCTTTACCACCACGTGAGGAGAGGTCGGTGTGTGTGCCCCAATCAGCCCAGCCACAAGGAGACAAAGAAGATTTCAGAGGATGCTGTAAATAGTGAATGTGTGCGTAGTTTCGAATGATTTTTTCGGAGAATTTGGAAATGGAACTGTGGAATGTTCTGCTCATGAGTTTTTTGATCGCTTGATGAAGTCTAATTGAGTAAGTTCTAATTAAATATTCAATTCGAAATCCTTAGATAAAGATACAGTATCAGTTCCCCCTGAATTTCACTGAATTAAAGAATAAAAATGAACCTTTATTGAAATTCAAAAAACACAAAAAAAAATCCTAGCTTTAACTATTTTATACTGCCGTTCTAAGCAAAGAAGTCGTATCTACACTTTTTATCAAAATTGAGTAAGTTTCACTGGATAGTTTTTTGTGGCATAATTTACCTCAATGTAATTTTTAGGATCATATGTGAATAAGAAATTTTTTTTTTTAAAATAAAAAAGTGACCCCTGAATCAAGTATACGAAGGCGTAAAATTTTAAAAAACAACACTTAATTTTGAGCTCCGCTGTAGAAACGACTTTTGTGCTTAGCACGGCAGTAAAATAAAGCAATGACAGATAATGGTATTACTGGGTATGATTTTTCTTAGTTTTAAAATGCAGTCAGAATTTGCATTTTATTCATCTACGGTCACTTTTTGAAGTTATTTAAAGTATTTCAAAATAGTAGTTTCAGGATTTTTATAGTAAATTCCCTGAAGGTTTTATTTAATTATTTATTTTAAGCTGTAATTTGAGTTTTCATGAATAGCAATTTTGACTAGACTTGTATACTTATTGCCTGCTTTGCCTTAGTTGATCACTCAGTTTCTAATCTTCGGAAGTTTGTAGATTTGTTTGCGACTTGGAGAAATATTTTTTATCTGACTGCAGAATAAAGGCAAAATACCTAAGGGTGAATGGCAAGAAAAGTGCCGATTTAACCCTTAGTTTGGCAATGTATCCTACAGGATACATCACTTTCTACATTTTTTAATTTGAATTAGGCGTCCTCTTGTGGGCTGGCTTTTAACCTATAGCATTATTCGAACCTTCTTTTTCAACATCTGTCTTTACTGTGGCTATTTGCAAAGCAAGGCGTTCAGTATTAAGTTTATGGGCGATTCTCTGTAAACTGGTAATTGGCTGTCCGGACTGAGTATTTTATAAATAATAATGTGTAATAAGCTAATTATCGCTCTTAATACAAGTAAAGCATTAATACTTTGTGGCCCAATTGTATTTGGAGTGATAACAATTTAATTTTTTTTTCCTAGAAATTATCTAAGCGCCAAAAACACAGTCCCCTGACTGTCCCAATCCCATAGTCTAACTGTTAAAGATACTATTTCAAAAAACCTATTAACACTACATAAATTTGGCAATTAATATCTAAAAGTAGAATAATGAAGCTATATTTTTATTATGAAATAAGGTATAATTACGTATTTCTAAAACTTAAAATTGTCATGTAAATTCTGTCCGGAGTTTTTTCAAACAGTCCCCTGCAACAAATTCAAAGCTGTAATACGAAAAATCTATAACTTTTGCAAATTCTTTTTGGCATAAGTTTAAAGTAATCATTGTGAATTTGCCGAAATCGCCGAGAACCGTGTTGAAACGCTACTTTGCTTAGTTTGAGAGCCAAATTTGTGATGAAAGTATGCATCAGGGTCGATGCGAAAACAGTCCTCTGGGAAGTGATTTTATTAATGTCAATTAATTTAATTATAAAACATATTAGTTATTATGTCCACGATTTATGCCTGAATTTATAGGTAGTCTCGTATTTAATTATGTTCCAATAGTTTTGCAGATATTACGCAACAAAGAGCAAAAACACAGTCACCTGGCACAGTCCCCTGCCTTGTTATACTAGGCGGGGGATTTACCCCCTATCATGATTTATCAGAAAAACGCAAACTTCAATTGGCCTTCCTTCAAACCAAAGTAATAGATTCATTTTCTGAGCAATAGTATTATAATTATACGAACATTTCGAAAAACGGTGCCCGGACAGATTTCGTGCGAAAAATGACGAGTTTACAGAGAATCGCCCTTATAAGTGTTGCAGTGTGTTCTATCAAAACAACGTGGCGTCACGTCGATTACAGGTATGTTCTCTTTTATTTTTTTATTATTTGCTTATTATTTTTATTGTTTATAAAATCTACATAGTGCCAAATTAGTTGATATTGTGATTGAGTGAGCCACGTTTTATGTATTCTTATTTGCTACTTTGGCAGTGTATCCTACAGGATACACAATTTATAAAACCGATTTTCTTTTCATTTTTTCCCATGAAATTTTTTAAAACTATATAATATTTATGCATTTTACCCCAAAAAAAACTAAAATAAAAAAATTTTGTCAAAATTTTTAAATTTTTGACATGTGAGCTAATATTTAGAAAAGTGCCAATTTGAGTCCCAAGTGAATATTCACCAGTATTTCAATAACTAGTTAAAAAAATAATTTTCCCGAGAAAGAAGATAAGTTTTTCTTTCATTTCATCTAACAACATCAGAAAAAAATTTTTTTTTTTTTCATCAGAAAATATTGTGTTTATACATCAAAAATCAGATCGGTAACGTGTCCCAAGTAGCAAAGCTTAGCATGCAAACAAGTCATGCGCACTTTCTAACTTCCTAAAAAAACGCACTTGCACAAAAAACGATTCTATTTTTACCCCTTTGTAATATTTTACTTCATTTTTGTTTTAATCGATTTCTGATTTTCTAGCTGATGCGAAATAAGCGTGTCCCAAGTTCCGCCGTCAGAGTGGTAACAATAACTTCCGATCTATGTTTAGGCTCCCAAAATCATTTCCTGCACCTATACCACGTGATACTGAGTACCTGGTGGAAAGTTTTATCGAATTGTAATTAAAAATTTGCATTTCTGCATCTAAAATTGTAGGTAAGATTTTTTAAGTGATTTTATAAAATGTGTGTCATTTGAGTCATCAGATCGGTAACACGCTCTAAAATGCGCAGTTTTTATTATTTTAAAAATTATTTTATATATAAGTATAGTCCTTTGTTACAAGTGAAAAAACCACGTGTTTGATTTTGGTTTAGTGCGATCGACTCGGAAATAAAAAAAAAACTTTGTCAGTTTGTCAGATCGGTAACAGTCAGAGCGGTAACATTGAAAAACAGCAAATATGTTACAGAACTAACTCACACGTTTCAGAATTATAAAAAGCAAAAATCATACTTTAGCCATATATATTGAATATTTTTGTTCTTAAAAAATGAAAAGCAATGAGTTTTAGTACAATTGCTTCATTTGTGGTTTGTATGACCTAACAATAGAAGTTAGTAAAATAAGAAAAATTGACACTGCAGAAATTAAGTTAATTAATTATTATTATTTTAATTTATTTATTTATTTATTTTTTTGTGCCTCAATTTCTTATAACTTCGCTAAATAACTAGATAATAACTAGCATGCTAAATTTGAATTTCTGATCAAGAAATTAAATTTTCCTGCAACTAATTAAAGAAAAGCAAGCAGCAGAGTTGTGTGTTGAAAAAGTTGAAGTTGTGTGTTGTTTTAAAACAAAACAAATGTTTTATTAGCTTGGATTTGGTAATCTCATAATTTATTTTATCTAAAAACCTTATCGCTCATTTTTATTTCCAAGAAATGCTTTTTCATAATGAAATTTGATTTTTTAGCCTAATATATATATTTTAATATAATTATCTTAATTCTATGTTAAAAATGCAAGGAAATGATATCATATTTAGAGATGTTAACGAAGACTGATGGCATAAACTTAAATATGTTGCTCATATTAACATCAGATCTGTAACATTCATCAGATCTGTAACGGCTTAAAAGTGAGTAATCTAAGGAGGGGGTAAATAACTTCCTTGACCTCCCCCCTTTTATTTTCTTGCATTTAGACCCACTTTAGACTTAAAATCCAATATTAGTTTTTTTCTGCAAAAAATTTTTTTTTTCAGAAAACTCCAACTTCAAATTGGCACTTTTCTAAATATTGGCTCATGTGCCAAACTAAGGGTTAAGTCACAAATGAATTTCCCAAGCACTTCCAAATAAAAACCAAATTTTTTTCTATTTTCCTACTGTAAACTTCGTCGCACATACAATCCATAACAAAATTTTTAGATTTTGTTTTAATTCGTGACAGTCAAACTCTTTTTATTGCTTCAATGTCATGTCGGCAGCGCGTCACACATCCAAATCGCAAATTTAAAAAAAATCCTGTGGATTGTAAAACATCGCAGCAGTAACATATACTAAATTAAATAACGTGTTTTATGTTCGTCTATGAAGATTAACTCTTGTGTTTTAGATTTAAGGAATTTATATTGATAAAAAAATAATTTCTGCTTGTCACAAGTTTTCATTAAATGGCGAGAACGCAAACTTCCAAGATGATAATTTCCAGACAATTCATTTTTTGGTATTAACAATGCACGCTGGGTGAAGCCCTAATATATGATGTTTAAGTTTCGATCGAAAGTTTTCATTTCAGTTGCATTAAATTACAGGTAAAATTTGTTCAATCTTGACTTTTCCCTTTCTACCAAATGAAGTGTCATGTCGGCAACGGAAATTAAGACACAAAATAAATTAATTTTTCAATCTATTTTTGTATAATGGAAAAGAAACCTATTGCCATGGACATAATGAGGTGTTTTTATTCTCGAATCTTTAATTAGGGATGTTCAGCTATCATATTGCGGGAAATTTGTCATGTCGGCAGCGTCGAAGTAGAAGATTTTTGATGCGAAACTGATGCGTTTGTTACCGGTATTTTGTCGCAATTCTTTCCTCGTGTTATGAGTTTTTTGAGTTGAGTTTAAAGTACAAAGATAATTTCAAGTGCATTGTTTTTCCTGCCAAATTTTCCCATTATTGAAAGCAGTTTATTTATTTATTATTATTTTTTTTTTTTCTAGTTCTTTAAAAACATTAATTTTTTCGCAAAATTTGAGTTTTCAGACAAAATTATTGCCATTTTTCACCCTCTTTCTTTTAGGGCCCTGCTCCACATGAGCAGAAAACGCGACCGAAACCGAAAGCAGAAACCGACTGACAGTAGATATTTTACTGACAATAAATATTTTTTCAACCAAAATAGCAGCGTGACTAACGTAACATTTTTGCAACCCTGAAAATTAAGGCTCATGTTGTGAGGCAAAAATTTCTCAGAGTTCAGCAAGTGTTAAAAATTGAATGATATATTTGAAAAATGTGTAAAGTTGGCTTTTAAAAACATAAAACACATTTATTAAATCCTAATTTTTTTTTTAGTGTTAAGTGTCACTTTTACTCAAGATGGAGTGTGACTAACGTAACGTGACTAACGTAACCATCGAAAAACAACCAGTAGACACACTACAAACTATTTATTATGGCAAATCTCAGTGATAATTACAATACTTTTTCATTTTTTAAAACTTTTTATGTTGTATAATTTTTATTTATTTATTTATTTATTGTCATTTTTTTCACTTCGGTATTTTTTTTTATCTTCGGCTGAGGTTAATATTTCTATGGAATGACCCTTAATAATAGTATTAAATATATTACTTTCATATTTGCAAAGAACGTGAGTTTTATCCTTTATTCAGATTTACATACTAAGGGCCCTGCTCCACATGAGCAGAAAACGCGACCGAAACCGAAAGCAGAAACCGAAAATCCGGGTACTTTCCATAGGAACACCATTTAATCCGTTTTACGTTTCTGCTTTATTTTTCTGCTTTACGTCAATGTGGAGCAGGGCCCTTACATCAATATTCAGACCTTCGTTCGTAACTACTGCTCCCAAAAATATAATTTTGTTTTAAAATGGAAAACTTACGAACAGTTAAGGCAAAATCTCCCCCCCCCCCCCCCCAAACTCTGACTGTCTTGAATTAATTTCGTTTTTTAAGATTGTGCTACGAATTTATTTTATTTTGATTTTTTAACTATTAACCTATTTATCTGCTTGAAAAAAACTTTGTCGCACTTATTTAAACTTTAATTAAATTTCAATTAGTCTCTAATTTTATTATGAAACAAAAAGCGTTCAGGCTGTGTAAATATTATTATATTCAAAGAAAAAATTATTCTTTTTAAATATAAAAGGCAGTGAAAGTGTTTACTTTTGTACACTAAGTGTGAAATCTGTAATATTTGTCAGATCGGTAGCATTTTTCTCATCATGTCGGTAGCGATCAAAGACTAACCCCCCCTAAAATGGGGGTAAATGTTCACCTTGATCATGCCCCTAATTTTTTTTTTTTAATCGTTACTAATGTTCATTTGAAATACTCATTTAATTTTATTTTCTGAGTATCTTTAAAAATTGAAAATTTCTATGGTCAAATTGGCACTTTTCCTGATATTCACCCCTAAGCTGCCCATAAAGTTTTTAAAAAGTTAAGTTTGGATTCGTTCAAATTCAGTTTGTTTTTTCACTAAAAACTCAGCTCAAAATAATACTCAGCCTAATATTTTTTAATGAATCAGAAGGTATTAGGAACTCATTTAACATGGTTTTATTCTATTCAATAAAATTCTTTCTACCAATTGTGTAGAAAGACGAAAAAAAAAAAAAAGAAAAAAAAAACTTTTCTGTGCCTCAGCATCAGAGCGAAGTAAGTACGAAAACGGCGTTTTTCACTTTATTACTGTACTAGTTGTACCCGCACGGTTGTGCTCGTGCTATGAAGGTAAAAAAAAAAAACAGGTCATATAATTTGAATGTGCTTTAAAATCATTTAAAACAACCATTATAAATAAAATAATTTTAAGAAATTAAAATTAGAAAGAAAAAACAACGAAGAATTTAAAAACCGTAACCATGGGAACACAATAAATGGTAACAACTTGAATGAAAAAGAGAAATTATAATAGAACACTGTACTTCAAACGCCTGTAGCTTTTTTTCTGTTTGATACAGAAGCATGGATCCTCGACTGTAATTTGAGACAAATCTGGGGTTAAAAATGTCGCTCTATCCAATAATGTTAAAAGAAAACTGAGGAGCAATTAGTTTACTTTTTATTGATGGTTTTGGTGAGGAAAGTAGTGGTTAAAATTGCGTTTGAAAAAGTAAATTTCAAACGCAAATATCTCGCGCTGTGTTTAATGTAGAGAATTAGAACAAATTGCATCGAATGCACCCACTGGTAGGTTAATGCTGCTAAATAGTTGTGAAGGAACTCCTTTTGTTTAACACTGTCATGGGTCGATGCGAAATAAAATTCTGTATACAATACAGCAATAAACTGAACATCGCCGTCGTCCTGGTTCTGAGGTGCAGAATTAAGGTCATCATTCAAGAAGAAAATCAAAGTTTCCCCAAATGTCTTTTCAGGGAAAAGATGGCGTCCAGGTGCTCCAAGTGCAGGAGGTACTGCCGCCGGGTGACCACGTTCCTCTTCAGTCACGTGGGGCTGTGCGGCCTCGTCGTCGGCTACAGCATCGTCGGGGCCCTTACCTTCGAGGCCCTGGAGGCCGGGCACGAGACGGAGAAGCGGAGGGCCATGCTCAGGGAGAGGGAAACTGTAGTCTCTGATCTCTGGACGCTGACCGCCGGCAGCAGCGTCCTCTCCGAGATGAACTGGACCGCCATGGCCATAGAGACCTTGCAGGTGAATCTTGCAACCCGGTGATGGAATTTAATGCTGATACACTATCAGGACCTTTTAGGGTGAGGCATTGTAGCACCAGCGGAACCCCCTGAAGATTGCCACTTAACTCCCTATAACACCCTTGAAGATTCCACTTGGCTCCATGTGGCACCTATACTTCACACTCCAGGGTTCCCCGTACCTACCACAACTAGTGGTTTAACGGGGAAAGGGGCCCTGAAAAGCGCTCTGTTCTTTCAATCCAGACCAAAAGGGTCGATCAAATCCCTGGTCTAGTACCCCCAAAGGTATCGTTTCACTTGGAGGACTTTGTGACCACGATCCTTATTTTACGTCGCCCAGCCACCATTAGAAACGACGGTGGATCTTTGATCGGCTAGGATCGAACCCGGGATCCTCCGGTTACTAGTCTGACGCTTTACCAATCGAGCTACAACGGCCAAGGTGGAGCCAAATGGCGCCTTCCAGGGTGCCATAGGTCCTTTAATATCACCCTTCAGGGAGTGCAGTTGATGCTACAACGCTTCACCCTTAAAGGTCCATCATGCAACCTGTAGTTTTAACAGTGTATCTGCTGATAGAATAAAAATTAAAACTCATTTTCTTTTTTTTTTTTTTTGTTTAGAGCACGAATAGCTGCGTTTGTATTATAATGAGTTTCTAAATGCTGACAAAACGCACTTTCTTTTTTGACGTAACTCGTGATGACCCTTATATAAATTTCTGACAACTATTCTTAATTTTAAATATATGTACGTACTTGCTAGTATTTTACCTTAGTGGTAAAAGTTTCCCTACCTCTTCGATAAGGCTTATTTTTAATTTATATTTAAAAAAAGTGTTACATTTTTTTAAAAATTTGGGTTCCTTCAGGCTTGAGGCCTGAACCAACAGTGTACCCCCCCCCCTCCCTGTGCACGCCCTTGTCTACACACACACTTACACATACACATGCTTACTCCTACACACACACAAACCCACACACATTTTCCCGCCTACACACAAGTCTATACGAATACATACTCACATAAACACCTATCGGGATTCGTGACTGGGAAAACCATAACTTGAATTCAAGACATCAAAACTCAAATTAGTTTTATTTTTGCTTTAATTTTTTTAAACTTACTTCTATACTTATTTATTGAAGGATTTCGAAACTACTCTGGTCAAGGCAGTACGGAAAGAAGGATACGACGGGAAAGACGAAAGCCCTCTGCAATGGACATTCTCCGGCGCTCTTTTATATTCCATCATTGTCATCACCACTATTGGTAAATATGTAAACCTTCTAAAGTTTTTTTTAAATAAGTGGCTCGGTGTTCCAGAAACTTTTTCTTGACGCGTTAGATCAAGCGGTTAATTATGAACTAAATTAAGGTAAAAGTCAGGATATGAGGAGTATTTTTTAAGTTTTGTAGGCAGTTAAATTTATATATTTCAAAGAAGAGAGAAATCAGGGAAAGAAACCCTATGATATTTTATATACCAAGCACATATGTGTGTCTATAAGAGAAAAATAGAGGGAATTTTTTTTATGTAAGTTAGTTTACTACCTACAATTTATGCATCTATTGACGTACGTTTTTACACATTTGTAAATAAAATGTTACCGTGTTAGCGGATGTTTTAAAATAATATTATGAGGGTAAAATCTTACCGACTTTCCGCTTCATCTAGGAGCTTGCAATTGTATCGCTGTTGTGAAGAGCATATTCGAAAAGAGAAATAATTTTTCATAAAACATTATATTAGAATTAACTATTTACATTCCGACTATTTACATCTCAAACTGCAACAAAATCAATTCAGAATGTTCTATCAAAAATCAACTGTGTCTGTTCGTTCCATCAATTTTTATTATTTTTTATCTCAATCCTCACTTCAGTTCAGTTCAGTTCATTTCATTCAAACCAAGAAAAATCTAAAATTAATCTGCAGATGATCGAAAGCTCAGTTGCAAGAGTTACTGTTGCAACTCTCTTTTTCCCTAAGTATTGACATATAAATTTATCTGACCAACACAACTCAGAAATAGGATAACATTAACTTAGAAATAACTTTTTTTCATAGTTTCTGAATTATAAAAACTACTTCGAGCCAGTGTCTTTGGAACACAAGTGATAGATATAAGTAATGATTAACTACCTTGTTTATATCCTCAATTCATCAGTATCCACAGAAAAGTAAAAAGTTACTTAAATACTCTTCATTGACCTTAATTTCAAAAAGACTAATTCAAAAGTATTATTTCCGTTGAGTACACGCATTTTCAGTGCTGCAGAAATATCAGTTTCGAATGTTTATTTTAATCAGTTTTAACAAATTGTGGCATGTAATATGAGGAATTACTAGCACCGCGTTTTTCTTAGTATGTTTGAATTTGTCTATCGTTTTCTTTTTCCATCGTCTGTTCAGGCGATGTTCTAAAAATGAAGGAAAGGGAGCAAACTGCTTCTTTAAGAGCATCCATACACCATATTAATGGGCCAGCTGTTACGGCAAGAGGGATGGTTTACTCAAATGACTTGTGAAAAGTACACAAAACTGAAGAGCGGCTACTTTTTCTTTTTTTCTTTTTATTTCGAAAGATATACTAAACAAATGATTAATGTGGTACAATAATAAAACGCTTTTAAAGTGAAACGGGGTCTACCAGAGCTTCTTAAGTTTCAGACGTGATTTTCTGATTTGCAGGTGGACACCGGCTTTTATAAATTAATGACAAGGAATAGTAAACAGATATTTTTAAAGAGCGGGCGCTGAAATAGTTTTTGGAGAAAACCTCGAAGAGTAAAAAGTGGTTTCCTTTCATAACATTTTTCATGCGTTTATTTTGGAATGTTTTCTTACGGTTCATTAAAGCCAATCAATCTGAAATGCAGAAAAATAATAACCATTAACTAAACCACTCCCTTCACTATTCTTAAACTTCGAATATTCGCCCCCACCCCCCAAACACGGGAGTACACGAAAGTGGTGTTTGATAGCCACGAAGACCGACTAAAATGAGAAAACAGTATTTCGGGGGATTTTTTTTTAAGTGTCAAGTTTACACTTCTCATGGAAGGCATTACTTGTGCCCTTTTTTCTACTTTTTACTTTTGAGAAATCCCGATTGCTATTTTTTTTTTCATTTGACCACAGTTGATATCCTTTAATTGTAGATCTGGAGCCTATGCGAGCACCACTGTTTACCGGTCGCTGTAGATGGCTACTCTTCTGGTCCTCGGCCTCCGCCCCTCCTGGGAGGTGGCATCTTTGTCCTGCCCGCACACACATACACACATACACACCTACGCACGCATAGATACAAGCGCACACACGCCTACACTCGCGCACACACACACACACACACACACACACACACACACACACACACACACACACACACACACCAGTCGCAATTCGTCATTATGAAAAGTATAATTGGAATTCAAGATGTCAAAATTAAAAATCATTATTGTTTTCTTTTAGTGTTCATGCTTTTTATTATTATTATTTAAATTTCCGGGCATTTGACACAATGCAGCACGTTGGCGGCAATTCTGTATTGTATATGAATAAATTTTAGTGCGTTCCATTTCCATCAAATCGCTGCTGTTTGTACTGGACCCACTCCAGATCATTAGGCGGTGTGAGGGGGCAGCAAAACAAACAATTTACAAGTCTCAATGAGCTCGTAAAGTGTCCGGAGGCAATCTCCGGAAGGAAGAACTTAAAAATATCTCCTTTTCCGCCGCACGCTATACAAAAAACTCAACCTTCCCCACACTTTCTATTTAGGAAGATGACGCGTTTCTATAATATAACATTTTTACTCCTGGGATAACTGATGGTTTCTCTGTTTCTACGCTCGTCAACCCCTTTTTGTTTTCGTGACTAACATCCACATATTAGTCAGAAAAATTCTTAATTCAACACAGAGGCATACTCAGTTTTGGAGGTTGCATATCGACAGTGGGATGAAAGACAATTTCCTGAATTGCCATTCTGTAAAGAAAAATTCCGTATTTGATTTTGTTTTTTCTTTAAAACTAACTGTTCAAGGACTGAATATTTTTATGAAGATATAAAAATCACAAAAAGAAGTATTTTTTAAAAATTATAAACATATTAATATCAAAATACTATGGTAGTTTTGCGATAACGTTAGTATTTAGTTTAGTAGTAGCCTTGGGTATTTGATTTTAATATAGGGTATCACTTTTGTAGTAGTTGTAAAAGTGAACGTGTCTTTGATCTTTTTGAAAAGTTGTCAGAACGACGGCAGTAGATGGCGATGTTGTGCAAATGAAGCCAATAAAAATTGTCGTATTAAATTTTAAGTTTAGAGGTTTTTTTTTTTTTTTTTGCGGAATTCCGCACGGGTCACCTAGTTTTTTAAAAATTATAAACATATTATGAGAACAAAAATTAATCAAAATCGACGAAATTATTATTGGAAAATTAGAGGTCAAAGCACTGAATATAGGGCATTTTTTGTTTTTATCAATTACAACTAACATGTTTAAGAAAGAAAAAATAATAATAATACTGAGCCTAAAATGAAATTCAGGAGTTTGAGATTTGGTTTAGAAGCTGAAACAAAAAACTTTTACTGTGAATTTGCATCAAGTTCATTTTTACCAAGTTTTCATCAAAGTTTTCATCTCATACATTTCTCAGTTAAAATTATCAGATGTATCTTTTCATGAAGGTTACATTCTTTACTAGCAAAAATACCCGGCGTTGCCTGGGTCAGTAATAATATTGAGAAACAATTTATATACTCACCTTTGTTTCTTTTTTCCTGAACTGAAGGAACTCAAAACTTGCCGCTTTGACGATTGTTAAAATGTCGCCAAATTTTTGGGTAAACTGTTTTGGGACACCTAGGATAATTTTGCTCCCCTCCTTACTTTATGAAAATACATTAAGTATTATTATGTCACTAATTTTTGTCAGAGAAATAGTCATCAAATGCTGATATACTATTGCGGACTATAAAATGACGTTAAAAGTTTTTGTCCTAATGATTTCGAAATTAATAGGAAACATTTAGCAATTATTTGTGCAAAAATGCAAATTAATGGTAATTTTAGTCTTGTTTAAGGGTTTTATTAATTTAGTATGTGGATTACTTTTCTTTTTGACATACTTTTAAAAAGGTTTTTAATGCATACATATGGAATCGGAAAACAAAAGAAAAGAAAAAACTCAACTTTTCAAATATGGGAGTATTATATCGATGATTAAGATTTTGCCGCAGTCGATAAATATCAGACAATAATCGTTTTATTTTGTTTACGTCGTGTAAAAAGTAAAGTATTATTACGTAGTCTTTGGCACAAAAACTGGTTTCAGTTGAAAAAATCGCCGAGAATCTCAGTTACTAAAATCTTGCACCAAATTTGGCAAAATTCCTGTTCAATCGGATACTAAGAAACTGCCCTATTATAAGTACCCCGAGAAAGTGACAAATCACCGCAAACAAATTTTAAAAATGCCGTTAAGTTGTATTTAAAGCTCCATCAAATTGGAAAATAATGAACCTAATCTATTTATTAGTGGCCAATCTCTTCTAGCGGTTACGTTATCGATATTCTAAAACACATATTTACAAAACTCGAGAAAATAATTAACGTAGTGAACAATCTTCTAATAAAGGAATACAATTTATTCTACAAAATAATATTTGCACGTCTCAAAGCAACTTAAAACTAAGGCAGGGATTCAAGTGAAACAGCACTGCGATCGCTTCGAATTGCAATCGCTACTGGAAGTGAATTACATTATCATCAACTTAACTTGGCACTGACGTCACTACGAGCGGAGCCAATAAGAGCTCACAAGCAGTCAGCAATCTCCTCTTATTCGCCAAGTAGGCTGTGACGTTTTATCTAGCTTGTTTTTCATAGGCAAACGTCACGCTGACGTCACGATGTTTTTCTCAAGAAACGCTCTAATGTAATTCATTTCCAGTAGCGATTGCAGTTTGCGATTGCCTGTTTCACTTGAATCCCTGCCTAAGACTACAAAATGTTTTAAGTAAAAATCATGATAAGCTCATTAGAGAGCGGGCGCGCGAGCGTTTCCAATGTCTATGTAAAAGCCTGGATATTAAATATGAAGCTGAAAAAAAAATTACATTTTGATTTGACTTGAGAAAAGCCTTGAACATTTAATGCGAAAAGCGGAAATGATACACGCAATTCTAGCTATCGACCGGGAGTTGAGATGATACACTAAATACTGAATTAGTTTGTTGAAAGCCTTCGCGGATTTATGCGAAAAATGTACCTTAAATTGGAATGAAAAAAGCGCTACCAATCGAACTTTTTCGAATATCGTTATAAATTACTAGCAAAAATACCCGGCGTTGCCTGGGCCAGTAAAAATATTGAGAAACAATTTATAATCGCTTTTTTTCCCCAAACTAAAAGAACTCAAAACGTACCGCTTTGACGATTTAAAATGTCGCTAAATTTGCGGTAACTGTTTTGGGATACCTAGGATAATTTTTCTCCCCTCCCTACTTTATGCAAATATGCTTAGGTATTATTAAGCCAGTAATTTTTGTCAAAGAAAAATTGTCATTTAATGCTAAGAAAATATTGCTGACCATGAAATGACGCTAAAAGTTTTTGTCCTAAGTGATTTCGAAATTAGTAGGGAGCATTTGACAATTATTTGTGCGAAAAACACAAATTAATGGTAATTTTAGTTTTGGGGTCTGATTAATTTCGTATGCGGATTACTTTCTGCTTTGACGTAAGTTTCAAAAGTTTTTTAATGACAACGTACGGAATCGGCCAAAAAAAAAAAAAAAAAAAAAAAAAAAAACAACTTTTCTTCAACTGTGGGAGTATTATTTCGATGATTAAGATTTTGGCGCAGTCTACAAATATCAGACAACAATCGTTTTATTTTAGTTATATCGTAAGAAGTAAAGTATTATTACATAGTCTTTGGCGCCAGAACTGGCGTCAGTGGAAAACATTACCCATAATCTTAGTTATTATAATATTTTTGCAACAAATTCGGCAAGATACCTGTTCGATTGTATTCTAAGTGACCAATTGTAAGTACCGCCCAATCAACGCCAACAAATTTTTAAAAATACTGTAAAATTGTATTTAAAGTTCCATTAAAGTGGAAAATACTGAACCTAATCCATTTATTAGTTGCCAATCTCTTCAAGCGATTACATTACCGATACTCTAAAACACTAAAACACATACTGTCGGCCCCGCTCAAACGAATACTGTCGGTTCCAAGAAATATTATTTGATTAAGCGGAGAATTCGATTAAGCGGAATCTTTAGCATTGCGTCTATGGCATGGGAAATATCTAGTTCCAGGATATTTTATTCGTTTATCCGTTAGACGATTAAGCAGGACCGACAAATTCACGAAACTTGTGAAAATAATTGATACAGTCAACAATTTACTAACAAAGGAATACAATTTATTCTAAAAAAATAATATTTTCACGCAGCAATGCACATTAAAAAACACATTGCTTAAGGATAAATATTCTACTTACACAACTAAGACTACAAAACGTTTTAAATACAAATCATGGTAAAAGCCTGGATATTCCCCATGAAGCTGGAAAAAAAACCTTCATGATTTGACTTGAGAAAAGCCTTGGACATTAAATACGGAAAGAAGAAATGATGCCCGCAATTTTAGCTTTCGACAGGGAGTTGAGATGATACACTAAATACTGAGTTAGTTTGGTCAATGCCTTTTGATTTATGAGAAATATGTACCTTAAATTGGAATGAAAAAGACGCTACCGATCGAACTTTTTTGAATATCGTTATAAATTATAGCCTATGTGTTATTCTGATGTATATGCTACATTATGGTAAAAGTTTCATCAAAATCCATTCAGTAGTTTTTGCGTGAAAGAGGAACAAACATACATCCATCCATACATCCATCCATACATCCATCCATCCATCCATACAAACTTTCGCATATATAATAGTAGTAAGATAGCCTATGTGTTATTCTGATGTATAAGCTACATTATGGTAAAAGTTTCATGAAAATCCGTTCAATAGTTTTTGCGTGAAAGAGGAACAAACATCCAAACACCCAAACATCCAAACACCCAAACATCCAAACTTTCGCATTTATAATAGTACTAGCAAAAATACCCGGCGTTGCCTGGGTCAGTAATATTGAGAAACAATTTATATACTCACCTTCGTTTTTTTTCCCCTGAACTGAAAGAACTCAAAACACACCGCTTTGACGATTTTTAAAATGTCGCCAAATTTTTCGTAACTGTTTTGATATACCTAGGATAATTTTGCTCCCCTCCTTACTTTATGAAAATACTTTAAGTATTATTATGTCACTAATTTTTGTCACAGAGAAATGGAAATCAAATGTTGAGATACTATTGCTGGCCATAAAATGACGTTAAAATTTTTTATCTAAATGATTTCGAAATTAATAGGGAACATTTAGCAATTATTTATTCAAAAATACAAATTAATGGTAATTTTAGTCTTGTTTAAGGGTTTTATTAATTTAGTATGTGGATTACTTTACTTTTTGACATAATTTTAAAAAGGTTTTTAATGGATACATACGGAATCGGAAAACAAGAGAAAAAAAAAAATACGTAATAATACTTTACTTTTTACACGACATAACCAAAATAAAACAATTATTATCTGATATTTATCGACTGCGGCAAAATCTCAATCATCAATATAATACTCCAACTTTTCAAATGTGGGAGTATTATATCGATGATTGAGATTTTGCCGCCAGTCGAATAAATATCAGATATCGACATAACCAAAATAATTGTTTTATTTTGGTTATGTCGTGTAAAAAGTAAAGTATTATTACGTAGTCTTTGGCACAAAAACTGGCGTCAGTTGAAAAAATCGAGAAGAATCTCAGTTATTGAAATCTTGCAGCAAATTTGGCAAAATTCCAGTTCAATCGGATACTAAGAAACTGCCCTATTGTAAGTACCCAGAGAAAGTGACCAATCAACGCAAAAATATTTAAGAAATACCGTTAAGTTGTATTTAAAGCTCCATCAAATTGGAAAATAATGAACCTAATCCAATTGCCAATATCTTCAAGCGATTACGTTACCGATACTCTAAATCACATATTTACAAAACTCGAGAAAATAATTGATGCAGTGAACAATCTACTAATAAAGGAGTACAATTTATTCTACAAAATAATATTTGCGCGTTTCAAAGCACAATAAAACACATATTGTCTTAATGATAAATATTCTACTTACAACTAAGACTACAAAATGTTTTAAAATACAAATCATAGTAAAAGCTCGTTTGCCTGCTGACGCGCATTCGTTTCCAATGTCTACTCGTATGTAAAAGCTTTTATATTAACCACGAAGCTGGAAAAAAATTACTTTTTGATTTGACTTGAGAAAAGCCTTGAACATTTAATGCGAAAAGCGGAAATGATACACGCAATTCTACCTATCGACAGGGAGTTGAGATGATGCACTAAATACTGAATTAGTTTGCTAGAAGCCTTCGCGGATTTATGCGAAAAATGTACCTTAAATTGGAATGAAAAAGCGCTATCAATCGAACTTTTTCGAATATCGTTATAAATTATAGCCTATATGTTATTATGATGCATAAGCTTCATCATGGTAAAAGTTTCATTGAAATCCGTTCAGTAGTTTTTGCGTGAAAGAGGAACAAACATACATCCATCCATCCATCCAAACATCCAAACTTTCGCATTTATAATAGTATTAAGATTAAGATTAAGATGATTGTCATATTATTAACTTTGTTAGTTTCTGTTTTGCCTGAATGGCAACTATACTAAGATGCTAATCATTTTTCTTTTCCTTTCCATTTGAAAAACTACTCTTTGTTTGTGTAAGTCTCTAGTGTAATTTTGTGTATTAAAACCTTCTTTCGGTATGACTTCAGTTTTATAACAATTTAATACACATAATTCTCGACGGGAATTACAACTTAAGCAGAATGGAAAAATACTTAAAACCTGAAAGACTTGATTTGGATCCTTCCAACTCTACAGCGGATAGACAATGGCTACATTGGAAAAGCACTTTCGATAATTTTTTGGTTCATATAAAAGATGTTTCCGATACTGGTAAGATGCAGCTGCTTACAAATTTTGTTTCTCCAAACGTATTTCTATATATAGCAGACTGTAAAGATTTTAAAGAAGCGATTGATAGTTTAAACACATTATACATTAAGCCTAAAAATGTTATCTACGCAAGACATTGCTTGGCGACAAGGCGACAATTGGTTGGAGAATCAATCGATCAATATCTATCGGCTCTAAAACAACTAAGCAAGGACTGCAATTTTGAAGCTGTATCCGCTGATCAAAATAAAAACGATTATATTCGAGATTCATTCATCAGTGGATTAAATAACAGCCAAATTCGCCAACGGTTGCTGGAAAATACTTCTCTATCGCTCGAAAATGCTTACAATCAAGCTCGCTCCTTAGAGTTGGCGAAAGTACAGTCAGCCAATTACTCGGATGCTGATTATTCTGCCACGTTCAACCAAAATGTTGCTTGTCAATCTTCGTCTGTAGATCGCTCTGCTACTAATAAGCATGATAAATTGAATGATGACTCAGACACAACTACTACGACAACTGCTTCAGTATCAAAAAAAGGACAGTGTTATTTTTGCGGCGGTACTCGCCATTCCAGAAGTTTATGTCCAGCTAAAAATGCAGTGTGCAAATTATGCTCGAAAAGAGGACATTTTCAACGCGTTTGTCTCTCTCGGGGATCTTCAACTAAGGAACACGCTGTTGCTTCTACTGATGGTATCGCGTCTGTCTCTGCTGCTTCACTTTACTGCCTTCGGAAATCTATAATTCAAATTGAAGTAAATAGCATCAAAGCGAATGCTTTAATTGACACCGGAAGCTCCCTAAGTTTCATTGATAGTGCCTTTGGAGAAAAATGTGGCGTACAGATTCTACCATATTTCGGAAAAATTACTATGGCAAATTCATCCTTATTTTCAGATGTCGCTGGTCAGTGTAAAGTGAATATCAAAATGCAAGGCTATGTTTATAATAATGTTTCCATATTAATTATGAAGAATCTTTGCTCGGATGTTTTGATTGGGCATGACGTACTTCAAAATCATTCCGCCATTGAAATTACATTTAATGGCTCTCAACCAGCACTTAAAATCTGTAATTTAGCCGTTGCGAAAGTTATACCTGTTTCGATTTTTGCTAATCTCTCCAAGGACTGTAAGCCTATCGCAACTAAGTCTAGACGTCATTCTAATGTGGATACCAGTTTTATAGAAACTGAAATTAAAAGGCTTCTGTGTGAAGAAATTATTGAGCCTAGTAACTCACCGTGGCGTGCGCAAGCTTTAGTTGTTAAAGGAAAGAACGGGAAAAACAGAATGGTGATTGATTATTCTCAAACTATAAATAAGTTTACCTTATTAGATGCATATCCTCTCCCAAGAATCGATGAAATTATTTCTAAAGTGTCGAAGTTTGACGTATTTAGTGTTATAGACCTAAAGAGCGCATATCATCAAATACCCATTTTGGAGACAGAGAAACCGTATACAGCTTTTGAAGCCTGTGGTAAACTTTATCAGTTTACTCGCGTCCCATTCGGAGTCACTAATGGTGTCGCCAGTTTTCAAAGGGTTATTGATCATATAATTCAGGAGGAAAAGCTCATTGGTGTTTTCCCATACCTAGACGATGTCACTGTTTGCGGGAAAAATCAAGAGGATCACGACACAAACCTGGAACATTTCTTATCAGCAATTAAGAAATATAAGCTAACGTTGAACAAGGACAAATGCTCTTTTTCTGTTCGAACTATTAAGTTACTCGGTTATATAATTACTGACAAAACCATTAGACCTGATCCAAGCCGTTTACAACCGCTGATCGACTTACCTATTCCGAAGGATATATCTTCCCTACAAAGAGCCTTGGGAATGCTCTCCTACTACAGCCAGTGGCTACCCAGATTTTCAGAAAAAATAAGGCCATTAGTCCAGAAAACAACCTTTCCTCTGTCTGAAGAAGCTATTTCTACATTTGAAAGTCTAAAAACAGAACTAGTAAATGCATCTATGGCTGCCATTGAAGATGATGTTGAATTTACTGTTGAGACCGACGCATCACAATTTGCAATTGCGGCAACATTAAGTCAACTTGGCAGACCAGTAGCATTTTTCTCAAGAACATTAAATAAATCAGAATACCGGCATTCCTCAATTGAAAAAGAAGCATATGCCATAGTTGAGTCTCTGCGACACTGGCGACACTACCTTATTGGAAGGCACTTCAAAGTAATTACTGATCAGCGATCCGTTTCATTCATGTTTGACCAGCAACACTCTGGCAAAGTCAAAAATGAAAAGATATTGCGATGGCGTTTAGAACTCTCTTGCTATAAATTTGACATAATTTATCGCCCAGGCAATCAAAATGCATCTGCTGACGCCTTTTCCCGAATAAGTGCTTATTTGAATCCTGTTCATGACCTTAAAACTCTGCATAACGTTCTTTGCCACCCAGGAGTAACTAGGATGAATCATTGGGTACGAGCTAAAAATTTACCGTTTTCTGTTGAAGAAATACGAAAGGTAACTAATTCTTGTCATATTTGCGCTGAATTAAAGCCTCGATTTCACAAAAACGTAGGAAACCTAATAAAAGCAACGGAACCGTTCGAAAGACTGAATTTAGATTTTAAAGGGCCTTTACCACAGCGAAACAGAAATCAATACCTGTTGACAATTGTAGATGAGTATTCGAGATTTCCTTTTGCGTTTCCTTGCTCTGATGTTTCTACAGCAACTGTGATAAAGCATTTGAAGCATTTATTCAGTATTTTTGGAATTCCTGCTTACGTACATACGGATCGAGGTGCAGGATTTATGTCGAGGGAGCTGAAAGTTTTCTTAAACTCTAAAGGCGTAGCAACAAGTAGAACGACTCCCTATAACCCTCAAGGTAACGGCCAAATCGAAAGATATAATGGCATCATATGGAAGACGATAACCTTAGCACTTCGATCAAACAACATGAAAATTGATCAATGGGAAGAAGTTCTAGATATGGCTTTACATTCCATTCGTTCTCTTCTCTGCACTTCAACTAATGTAACTCCTCATGAACGCATGTTTAATCACCAGAGAAGGACAGAAAATGGTAGGTCAATGCCCACTTGGTTGACTGAGAGCGGTCCGATTCTAATGAAAAATTATTTTCGAACTAGTAAATTTGATCCACTTGTGCAAGAGGTTCAACTAGAACCGCTATATAGACAGGCCGACGCATCAAGATTAAGTTTCACCACTTTGGATCCAATTCCTTAACTTTTACTTTCATATTTTCATTGTTGCGGAGTAGGGTTACCAGAAAAAAGTTTTGGCACATTGCTAAGCTTTGCCAAATCCGCGTGCCGCTAATAATTGCTCAGTGAAAAATTACCAAAACGCGATTACTGGCCAGAAAAGACAACCTCTCAAACACACAAGCACGCGTTGGATCCAAAGTGGTGAAACTTAATCTTGATGCGCCGGCTCGTATATATAGGGGCCTTAGGTTCA
Source organism: Uloborus plumipes (assembly GCA_038373865.1). Lineage (NCBI taxonomy): Eukaryota > Metazoa > Arthropoda > Arachnida > Araneae > Uloboridae > Uloborus > Uloborus plumipes. The sequence continues at coordinate 49,411 of JAXGGA010000107.1, forward strand.
ACTGATCGAGTCTAATCCTGACTACGCCCACATACGTTTTCCCGATGGACGAGAATCTACCGTATCAACCAGACGACTAGCTCCTCGAGGGGAATTGCCAACAGAAGTTGTTAAGGACGCAGCTGAGGAAGACATTCCGTTATCAGTTACCTGACTTACCTCCTGTTTCAAGTTCAGATGATGATTATCCTGAGCCAGTCAAGAGTCCGACTCCGACTGCGCGTCCAGTCCGTCTCAAACGGAAACCAGCCTATTTATCAGACTATGTTACTAATTTTTAAGGAGGAGTGACTGTCATATTATTAACTTTGTTAGTTTCTGTTTTGCCTGAATGGCAACTATACTAAGATGCTAATCATTTTTCTTTTCCTTTCCATTTGAAAAACTACTCTTTGTTTGTGTAAGTCTCTAGTGTAATTTTGTGTATTAAAACCTTCTTTCGGTATGATTTCAGTTTTATAACAATGATTTTAAGTTCACTCCTCATTTTCAACCCCTTCCTCCATTTTACCTTGAGTATTTCACTGTTTTTCAAAACTCCGTGCCAGTCTGCAATAGCACATCATCTTAGCAATGTCCCTTGGATACGCCACAGTAACGCCACAAAAACAGGTGATTTTTATGAGGCACTTTTACGTATGCATTACATAGGTGTGACTTTTTCTGAAATAATAATACTGTCATCCCCGCTTAATCGGGTAACGAATAAACGAATACCCCGCTTATACGAATAAAACATCCAGGAACCCATGCCATAAACGTAATGTTGAAGATCCCCGCTTAATCAAATAATATTTCTTGGAACCGACTGTATTCGTTTAATCGGGGCCGACCAGGGACGTCATTTCAAGTTTTTCCAGGGGGGGGGGCAAAGGGAAAAACACAATGCAATTTCATCGGAAAACAGCAAAAACCACGCCCACTTATATGTAAATACATTGATTTCCCAAAACCAGGGGGGTAATTGACCCCCCCCCCCCGAAATGACGGGCCTGGGGCCGACAGTAATTTATGAATAACACTCACACACATCCAAGGAGAGAAATGTATAAAATCTCTCTCTCTCTTTCTCTATCTCTATACAGGGTGACAAGAAATAACTTGGACGAAGTTTCAAACCAAATATCTGTAAATACCACTGAATTTTTAACGATATTGTGATAGGGAATCGATCCTAGAAAGCTACTAAATAGGTGTAAGTGAGTTAGTTGGGATAACCATTATTGTTCGCAAACTATCTGCCGTACTTGAATTGCATAAGCAAGAAACGAAAAAATGTGAAATTGTTTAACGATTGAAAGTGGCTAAATACACGATTTCCTGCACAATTAAAAGGTTAAAAAAAATCAAACATGATGGTGACAGGTCAGGAAGAAGAAGAAAATGCACAGTTAACACATCTAGCGACCAGAAAGTGGTCAAAAAGCGAGTTTAACGAAATCCTAGGATTTCAATGAGAAAGGTTGCTAGAGGGGTGAACATCAGTATAGAAACCACTCGTTTGATGGTCATTGTTGAGCTTGGTCTTCTCCCTTACAAAATGAAAGAGACTTAAAAGCTAGCAGCAAAGAACAAACGCACAAGACTTCAAAAGAGGAAAGAACTGTTAAGCGGGCCGCAGATGATCGATGAAAAACATTGCTCTTCACAAATGAAAAACTGTTCTCAATTGAACAAACTCAAAATAGCCATAATGATAGAGTTTGGTCAGCAGAAGCACCTGGAACTTTTTTAATTGTTGGCGGCGTAAACTACCCCGATCTGCAATGGTTTGGAGTGGGATATGTGTTAGTGGGGAAACACCACTTGTTTTTGTTGATCAAGGGATAAAAAATAATCAGCAAACATACCGCAAACTCATTTTGGATGATGTTGTCTTACCTTGTTCACAAAAGTTCTTTGAAAACCAAAGATGGACCTTCCAACAGGATTTTTCACAAAAGACACTCAAGATTGATGCAAGACAGATTTTCCAAACTTCATTGGAGCTGAAGAATGGCCCCCCGTATTCCCCACATTTGAACCCAATGTATTATTCTGTTTGGTCCATCTTGAAACAAGGGTGTATACTAAACCTGATAAAACTTTGGCATCTCTACAACCATTCTTCGGGAAAGAAAGGGATAAAATATTAATGAGTGAGTTGCGGCCCGTAGCCGAAAATTTTGTGACACGTCTAAAGCTCTGTATTAATACTAACGGTAGCCAATTTGAAAACGTTTAAATATATTAGACAAAATAATGTATTCATACTTATTTTGAAGTTTGGTCGCATTATTTTCATTAGCAACAAAGTTATACCGTACGATGTGTGTCCAAGTTATTTCTTGTCACCCTGTATATATATAGATATATATATATACACTGCTCGACATTGAAAATGCAACACCAAGAAGGAGTGGTCAGAAATTGATGAAATTTGGTAAGAAGACAGAGACAGCATGGAACAATAAGTTATATTTATTTCAAAATAAATGAGCAAAATTTAGAGCGAGGACGGCGTCGGCTCAGTAAGAAGTAGGACCACCGCGGACAGCGATGCACGAAGAAACACGTCTAGGCATGGAGTCAATAAGCCTGCGGATGGTGTCCTGAGGGATGGCACTCCATTCCCTTTCAACCATTTGCCACAGTTCGTCCTCTGAACGAGGCAGTGACAGCTTCTGCAAACGGCGTCCAATCACGTCCCACACATGTTCGATTGGTGACAAGTCAGGAGAGTATGGTGGCCAGGAAAGCATCTGTACACCTCGTAGAGCATGTTGGCTGATTCGAGCACTGTGAGGCCGGGCGTTATCCTGTTGAAAAATTGCATTTGGCAGACCCTGAAGGTAGGGGATTGCCACCGGCCGCAGTACATTATCTACATATCGTTGGACCGTCATAGTGCCCCGAATACGAACTAGAGGTGATACGGAATTGTATGCAATAGCGCCCCAAACCATTATGCCACGTTGTCGCGCTGTGGGGCGTTCCACAGTTACTGCCGGATTCGATCTTTCTCCACGTCGACGCCACACACGTATGCGATGACTATCGCTGGACAAACAGAAGCGGGATTCATCTGAGAACACTACGGTTTGCCATTCTGCCATCCACGTCGCTCTGGTCCGGCACCATTCCAAACGTTGGAGTCTGTGCTGTGAGGTCAATGGCAGTCTTCTTAGCGGGCGCCGTGATTGCAGGCCACGTGCAACCAGTCGACGGGAAATGGTTCTGGTCGACACAGGAACATCCAGGGTACCTTGCACGTGCTGCAGAATCGACGTACAAGTGACTTGCGGGTCCGCCACAGCTTGTCGGTGAATCCGTCGATCCAAGCGGTCTGACGTCACTCTGGCTGCACCTGCACCCCTCAATGTGGCTACATTTCCTCTTTCCAACCATCTCCGACACAGCCGATGCACAGTGCTTGCATCCATGTGGGTATCAGCTGCAATTTGACGTATGGACCAACCTCCCCTTCTCAGTCCGATCACCATACCCCTTGTAAAGTCGTCTATATGCTGGAAGTGTCTTCGTTGAGGACGGCGTGGCATTTCCTCCTATCACACGTATCCTTCGAGACAAAAACCAAATTTCTCCGATAATTAGTCTGGCAGAAAAACCAACATGAACATAGCCCACTTTTCAACTTCATTCTCTTATATCTTACTTCACGTGCGTCGGAGAGCTGCGCATTTCATATCATTTGCATAACTCAGTGACGTGCGTCTACGGTAAAATTTGCATGAATTTCTTCTTGGTGTTGCATTTTCAATGTCGAGCAGTGTATATATATATATATATATATATATATAATAACTTTTTTGTGATGATAATCAATGACAATACATTTATCAAAGGAGCTTGTTTCGGAATGTAAAAATTATCTTAAAGAAACGGTCGATAGTGTATTGTTTTATGTGCAGTTTTAAGTATTTCATTGTATTTATAATGCTTTCTATCTGGTAGCAAGTAAAAAGAAATTAAAAGACAAATCTGTTTAAAATAATTATGTTTTTGCTAGTGCTTAATTTCGCATGCTTTTGACAATTTACATCGAAGGTAAAGACATACACATGTGGTGATATGAATCATTACAGTAAAAGGGCTCGTTTTGTAGAAACTTAGACATTTACTCATATCGTGACTAAATTAAAAAACTGCAATACGAGTAACATTTGTCTTTGACTTACATTACAACCTTGACGCACAAGAAGTCTGCAACTTTAAAAGATGACAAATTAACGAAGGGAAACTAAATGGCAAAATTGTTGAACGTTCGAAAGATTTTCTGTGCGGATGAAAAACTTTCTGTCCTGATATGGCAACAGCTGACTGACCGAACCTAATTGGTCCAGCAGTTTTGCAGGAAATTCTCTCTTCGCATCGGCGGGAACAGTGGAGGCGTTTATAACAAGATAATGAATGAGACAGATTTTGCATTAATGTGCGATTATTCTTTCAAGGGAGGATTGCTTTTGAAAGCTGTATTATGTGGTCTGTCAATGATTCTAAATCACTGAGTACGGAACGTCGCTTCCATGATGATTTTTTATGAAAATATGTTTCTTTATAGCAGTGGCGCACCCACAGGGGGAGCTAAGGGCTTAAGCCCCTCCCAGAAGCATAAAGACAAACGCCCTTGATAAAACCAGACTGCTTGAAATGCGTTTTTTGGATTTAATATTTGGAAATTTGCCGAGAGATAATCCCCAAACTCTCCTTAATTTAAACAAAAATGACTACAGTTTTTTTTTCTCTAGGACTTCAAATTCCAAAACTTTCCAAAGGCTTAGCCCCTCCCAGGAAACAATCCTCGGTGCACCACTGCTTTATAGTGAAGTAAGTTTAAACAACTTTGCCCAGATTTACATTTTAGGGCAATTCCACGTGACTCACGTTACAATTTGACGTGATTTTACAAAAGTAAATGTTATGTATATTGAAGAAATACCATGCCTGATTTAAATAAAGCTGTTGACAGTCATCTGGTATACAGTGAGAACCTGTGGATGTCAGCATTTTAAATTTCAACAGAAATAGATAGTGTTTCAACCTTAATTTAACATCGTGACTCACGTTACAAAAAAAAGGAACTCAAGTTTTTTGGATAATAAAAAAACCTAAGATTCCTGCTCTTTCAGCATAATAAAATTTAAACACTGCTTTTCATGGCACAAAATATGTTTCTAAGTTATGATATATACGAAAAAAAAGTTCATTCTGCCGTCACTAATTAAGTTAATCAATATTTTGAGTGTGACTCACGTTACATAGTTTCGTGACTCACGTTACATCTCCGTTTTAGTCCTTTACTTTACATCTTATTTTGAAAATTTTGTGTAGAAATTTCTCCTAAATTCAATTAAAATTAATGCTTAATGGCTTATTTTCTTTAGTTGATCAGTTTTAAATACAGTAAAACCTCTCCGAGCGGTCACTTTTACAAAGCGGCCACCCCTCTTAACGGCCAATTTTTCGCAGCACGAATTTTTTGTCCCATAGACCTAGGGTTAAAATTCTCCTTAGCAGCTGCCATCTAACCCCTCTGAACGGTCACAGAGTGGATTCATCAATTCAATTTTCCAAAACATTTTTTTTTTAATACTACTTTCCGTATTTTCTCTGTGGCTGCATTGTACAGATTTCAAATTCTAAATTCATACGTCTGAATACTTTTACAGGATACTACACACCATTACATTTCATCTGATACCAATCATAACATTTGGCATAAAGCATTTTAGCATAATGGCTGTAAAATTAGTTGACTGCTGTCAGAAGTAGGCTCTTCAAAGTACTTACTTTTCTCATCCACTACTGATGAATAATTAAATTTTAAGCATCTCAAATAAGAGCAAGTGAGATGTTGACCGTGCTTTTTAAAATTTCTCTTATGTTCCAATTTTATACATATAAATTTTTTTTTCTCTCGCTCAAGCTAATTTTTTAAATCATTTTCGTTTAGATTTTCTTAGGATAAATAATTTTTTCAGCATGAGTTCGGTGGACATTGAAATCTTCTTTTCAAATGTATATTACATTTACGGATGAGTATTGAGTAACTCACTTATATGACTACAGTTTAACTGTGAGCTGAATTAACGGAATTTCTCCTTGTTTTGGCGAGTCTTCCTTAGTGTATTTACATATTTGTATACTTGTTGAAGCGATATTGGGTAATGCGAATCTTTGAAATTATAGGAGGAAAAACTGAAGCTAGCTGCTATCTAGTGGCGCCATTTGGCAGGGATGTGTTTAGTGATCACCTCGTTCATGAATTTTTCAACATTAAAGTGCATATCTATACACACAATGGCTACTTCTGTAAACAATGGCAATTTTTTCTGACTGGACAAACTAAAAAACTGTATTACACACCTTAAATACAAATGCAAGCTACAAATAATGTTTAGGTAAATCGGAAATGTTATAAGCTTGGTACAGGGTGCGGCGGAGAAACTTGCAGACTTGAAAAGTCAACTAAGGGAAAAGTACATCATGTATCAGTTTACTACTTTTTATAAGATATGGTACCCATTCTGAATTTTTATATTAGTTAGATTTAAAAACTACATCGGGAAGAATGACGGCCCCTGTTAATGATGCACTCATGTACCCTAGATTTGTTGCACTCTTTCGAGCATATCGACTGATGGGATGTTGGTGATAGCAAGCCGGATGCTGTTCTCCAGGCGTTGCAGGGTCCGGGGCTTGTCGTTGTAAACGATCGATTTGAGATACCCCCATAAAAAATAGTCACAGAGTGTCAAATCGGAAGAGCGGGCCGGCCACGGTACGTCACCTTTCAAGGAGACGTTATCACTCAACTGGTGAACCACAGCAAGTTTGTAGGGATGAAACTGGAGTTCGTTGTGAAGAATTCGTCTCAGTGTCCAATCAAAAATCCCCAAAGCAGCAGCGTGTTTACGCGCCGAACGCCTGGGAGAGCGCAAAAACGACTCCCTCACTTTTTCGACGTTTTCTAGGGTTCTGGAAATCCGTTGACCTCCTGGGCCTCTGTTTGCCACACTCTCACTTTCCCTGAATGTTTTCACCCACAAAACAGTCGATTCCCAGCCAGGAATGGGAACAACGGGCTGAATTTTGAACCGAGTTCGGAAGGCACGTTGAGTGGCGACCACCGAAAGATTATTTGAAAAGTAAGATTCGGCGGCGAACGCTCGTTGCTCCTTTGTCCAACGCATGGCGACAACTAAACTATGAGATAACAAAACTTCAGGACCCTCTCTTTAAAATGAGACTCTTCCCACTCCTTTCTGACCACTCCTTGCTAATTAGCATCCAATTAAAATCAGCAAGTTTCTCTGTCGCACCCTGTAAAATCAATCGCACTGGAGTCAAGTATTTCCAAACATTACACGTAAAATAAGTCCCATCATTAGTTTATATCCTTGTGACTACATTGGTGAAAACATCTTATGTACCTAACTTAGAAATTTTTTGACTATAAACATTTTCTGTTCTCTAACTGTTGCCAAAATCAATTATCTTTTTATTTAGTCTCGTTAGCGATTATTGGCACAGATGAATCTAAAAATCCTAAGAAAGCAATAAATTTCATACTTACTCCAGCGAAGCCTAGGTTCAAAATTTTCACCATGATTACTATTAATATTGTTGTTGCATGGCAACCAAATTTTTGCTACAATGCACTGAAAATTTAATTATTTAATGGGGAAATTAAATGAAATTTACTATTTTCCATAATAACTTTTTTAAACTAAGCTTTTTAGAAATAAATTATAGCTTATCCTGCTCTCTGTTACTGTAGCTATCTAACGGTGCAAAAATGGTTAAAATCGGTCCAGTAGTTTGGAAGATTACCCCGGACATACGGTTTCAGAAGTAGTCTTTTATGTATATAGATTGCTAGAGACAATATCCTTAGCTTTTAGACTTTTCTCGTTAGACATTCTTTCATTCAGAGACAATGTTTCTGTTTACATGCAATGTGCTTCCCTTCTTGCTTCAATTTTTTCTCGGCACCTTTTCTGTCATTCTGCGGTTACTCGTTAAATATTTAAAAAAATTCTTTTACTGGAATGAAAAACCTTTATTAGATGCGGAAGAAAAATATGTGCATGCATAAACACACATGCTACACATTGGGAAGCTGAGGGCCAAAACTGAGACCCAGTGCACTAATTGAAAGATTATAAAACACTAAAAGAATTAAAATTACGCTATTTATATTTAATTTCATCAGTATTATTAATTATATGTAGGTGTGTACAAGTGCTAACCCTCTCTTTAGACCCTAAAATACCATTAGGGCACATTAAATACTTTTAAGAAGTTAATATTAGCTTGTATTGGCTGTAACTCACTTTTCGCGTGACTCACGTTACAAAATAAACATCCTTATTTTTTGAATAAAAAAGCAAAAAACTCTAAATTGGCCAATAAATTCTTTTTTGTAATGTACATGAGTAGGAGAAACAGGAAAAAAAATTTCATTTATAAGCTATAAAATTTGGAAATATTAAAAAAATTAAGTTTTCGTGACTCACGTTACACAAAATTTAATGGTTTAAAAACTACTTTAAAAAATTATTTTAAGAATAAATTTCAAAATGTACTGTTAATAATTGTTTTCTTATCGAATAAATCTGCCAGGAAAAAATGCAATTAAATTGTGGAAACAGGCTAAACCAATAAAATATGCTCGTTTAAAATTGTGTCTAGCAGAGAGAGACTTTTACAAGATTGTGAGCCCATAGAACAAGCTCTCTTACAAAAAGAAAATGATTCACCTGAAGTTTCTTTTTTCTAATTTGTAAACTTCAATCAATATAGAGAACCTCCAAAAAAAATTAAAACAATTTTTCAACATTTTTTTTTAACACCGAGTTCCCATGTTGCCTGGAATTGCCCTTTAGCATTTTACATTTGACACACCCTGGAGTCCCCCGCATCTTTGGCACAGTCTATCGGTTTTAGATGCTTGGGCGAGCTTAAGCAGTTGTGACTCCAGAGACATTTCATTAAAAAACAAAACATCACAATACCGAACCTTGCAACATAAAATACATGAACTTAAATTCCTTTTCCTGTACAATTTTTTATACATACCTCACAGGGACAGTGATATGAATAAAAACATTAAATGAAATGTTGAGAAGTACAGTATTACTGTCCGTCCTTGAAAACCGCGCCTAGCACTCGCGAACAATTCCACTTAAAAAGGGTAGATGGGTTGTGGGTGATAACTTTCCGAAGTTTTCAATTCAAAACTTGCATTTGCTATCCTTTTGACATACTTAACTAAACAATGTATTTGAAATTAGCATCGTTCCACGTTGCTTGATACTGTTCAAAATGCTTTTATTATTCTTCCCTTATTGTTATCTTATACCTAACACCCCTGTTTTAGTAAGATCAGAGAAGACCTGACGCATGCGTAAATGCGCGGAAGGTTTTACCTAAGAAGATCAGACAACAGATTTCATAGCAGAAAGGAAATAAATAGAAATAAGAAAAAAGAGCTAGTACACTGAGAAACAAAATTTTTTTAGAGAAAAATAAAATGAGATTGAAGTAGTTTGTTGGAAAAAGAGTTTGAAAAGGCATGGAGAATGTTTTGGTAAGACTTTAAATTTGAGTTCAGTCTGACGTGATAATTGGATGTTATATTAGGGCAATGGGAAATATAATGTTCAGGTGACCTAATTTCCCCACAAGAAAAATTCGTTGAATCTGATAAGGAAAAACGGTATAAGTATGCAGGAAAAAAGCCATGACCACTGACCAGTAGTAAATATTACTTGGAATCTGAATAATTCAAGGACTTAATTTAATATTAGGGAAGAAATTAAATACACGCCGAGCAGTGTCAGCATGCATCCAACGATATCGCCAGTCTTCGTTTAGCAAATTTTGAAAATGAGAATAAAAAAATAGAAGATTTAGGTAAATTCAAGCAATTAATGTTTAAGAAAGTTGGATCTTCTATGTTCTATAAACGACAAAAGTCAATATTTTATGTACGCGCTCTTCGCAAAATTTCAAACAAACAAAGCTGCACCACGAAAAATAAAATAATTAAATTATAGTTTAAAAAAACTCAAAATTACTCTTTTAGAATTAATCAAACTAACATGCACTTATAATACATCAAAGTGAAACATAGTTTAGCCTTTAGTGTTAAGGGCCATTCCATCGTGACTAACGTAACATTCAGAGCTAATTTTGTAACTGTTTTTACTTGTAACTTAAAGGATAAAAAATATTTTTTAGTTATGCTGGTGGATTTACAATGTGCGTGGTATATATATATCGTTTCTGGTAAGAATTTAAAACAAAATTACTGACAGTAGATATTTTTTCAACCAAAATAGCAGCGTGACTAACGTAACATTTTTGCAACCCTGAAAATTAATGCTCATGTTGTGAGGCAAAAATTTCTCAAAGTTCAGCAAGTGTTCAAAATTGAATGATATATTTGAAAAATGTGTAAAGTTGGCTTTTAAAAACATATAACACATTTATTAAATCCTAATTTTTTTTTTTTAGTGTTAAGTGTCACTTTTACTCAAGATGGAGTGTGACTAACGTAACGTGACTAATGTAACCATCGAAAAACAACCAGTAGACACACTACAAACTATTTATTATGGCAAATCTCAGTGATAATTACAATACTTTTTCATTTTTTAAAACTTTTTATGTTGTATAATTTTTATTTATTTATTTATTTTTTGACATTTTTTTCACTTCGGTATTTTTTTTATCTTCGGCTGATGTTAATATTTCTATGGAATGACCCTTAATAATAGTATTAAATATATTACTTTCATATTTGCAAAGAACGTGAATTTTATCCTTTATTCAGATTTACATACTAAGGGCCCTGCTCCACATGAACAGAAAACGCGACCGAAACCGAAAGCAGAAACCGAAAATCCGGGTACTTTCCATAGGAACACCATTTAATCCGTTGTACGTTTCTGCTTTATTTTTTTTTGCTTTACGTTAATGTGGAGCAGGGCCCTAACAACGGAAACACTTATAATGCATCAGCATGTAATACAGTTTAGCATTCAGTATTAATAATAGTACTAAATATATTTCTTTTACATTTGTAAAGAACGTGAATTTTATCTTTTATTCAAAGTTACATACATACTGACAAACAAACCCACATATGAAACTAATAAAAGCAGATTAAAAGAAGAATAGGACGGTTAGAATTCGGAGCTGCCGTCTCGAGAAGTTTTTAAAAATTGATGTTTTAAAACGCATGTTAAGTTAATTGGTTCTGACGTTAGGGAAGGAGTGGATACTCTCCCTTGGAAAGCTTTCGAACGGAAAGGTCCAAAGATTGCACTTTTAGACTATGATTGGTGACATTAATAATTTCAAGAATTTACATGTAATGAGGCAAAAGTTTTTTTTTCTTTTTAATGCTGTTTTTAAAATGAAAGAAGAAAAAAAAAAAAAGAAGTCTATAACCATCATTCAGTTCCACATGAATAGGTGTTGTCACATCAATAACGAACGGTAAAGGAGGAATCCAAGCCTGATATCTACCCCTCTCCCGCGACTACACCAATGTACTGAATGGAAGATACTGATTCATATTTCGCGAAATGTAGAACACTATGATTTTTGCTATGATGAGTAGTGGACGAAGAAATAGAGTTAGTGCTGCTTTGACGACGCAGTGCGCGGAGCTAAAGTACTTTTAATTGGGTACTGTTAAAACTGCGGTTTGCACATGGCACCTTTTAGGGTGCAATGTTATAACACCAGCGGAACCCTCTGAAGGGTGCCACTTGACTCCCTACGGCAGCAATGAAGGTGTCATTTGGCTATTTGTGTCGCAATATGAGTGCCATAGAGAGCCAAACGGCACCTTCAAGAGTGCCATAGGGGAGTCAAGTAGCACCCTTCAGATGGTGCCGCTGGTGCTATAACGTTTTGCCCTAAAAGGTGCCATGTGCAACCCGCAGTGTTAATAGCGTAAGGTACATAGTTTGATCAAAACGAATAAAAAGTTGAGAATATTTTCGTTTTTTTTTTCAATTGAGGTCGTTCTTTTCAAAAACACGGTACATAAGCGTACACGGTTGTACGGTACATAATTTGATCAAAACGAATAAAAAATTGAGAATGTTTTCTTTTTTTTCAATTGGGGTCGTTCTTTTCAAAAACACCCCCTCCCCCGGAATTTTTCTTCCAGAAAATGACTCCTATGAGACTTGCATTGAGCGTTAAATACAGGCTCGTTATTTCAAGTCAAGGGAGGGGGGGAGCAAAGGGTGCAAACACACTGCAATTTCATCTGAAAACAACAAAAACCACGCCCACTTATATGTTAATGCATTGATTTCTCAAAGCAGGAGGGGAGGGAGGGTGGATTGACTCCCCCCCTAACCCTCCTAAATGACGGGCCTGGTTTAAATACAAATATTTGAAACTTTTAAAGTTCGAAAAAAAATTGCATCCACTAGTTCTTGATCATGCCCAAAAGTGAAAACTCGTTCCATTTTAGGACGCTTTGAATTCGAACAGAGGGCGGCCGTTTCATAACAGCCCCTTTTGCCAAAGAATAACCTCCGGCAAGAAAAAAAAAACAACAACAATCCATCAAAACATAACAAAACAATTAACGAACGACGAAACAAGCACGATAGCGGAAACAAAGCGATTCTTGAGTTTTCACTTTCTCTTCGCCAAAGCCGCCTCGGGCCGCTGATCGCCGCCCGATCCGCCGATCCTTGCTTCCTCTGCGTCAGATTCGCCCAAGTGCTCCGGAGGAAACAAACATCACCTTGTGCTGGGATGAAGTAGTCCGCGATCGCTGTTTCTGGGTTTTAGCGAGGAAAGATGCGTAGAGTGAAAACCAGTTTTTAATTTTGCATAATGTAAGTTAAATCCTGTTTCTTTCTTCTACTTTCTTATTTTCCTTATCCCTTTATGTAACAAATTAACTTAACAATGAATTTTCATACTTTTTTTTTGTTTTGTTTTGTTTTTTTAAGTTGAAAAATTCATTAAAAAACATTTTTAGCGCGCAAATAATATTTTGAAAATTTTGAGGGTCTAAGGCCCCCTACGCCTTAGGGCCCCCAAGAAAACTGTTTCCGATCGCATGTACCAACTGTCGGCCTCTCAGCGAAGTAAAGGGAGTGGTACTCAAAAGCTTCAGCATGATTCCAGCCATGTAGGATTCATAATACTAAATTAATATAAGCGGGACTTCTAAGTCCCATCGGGGCATAAAGGGTTAAGCTGGGCACACTTTTAACAAGTACTAAGATTTTTATAAATTGGAATTTTTTTGAATGCAAAATTGAAAAAAAAAAAAAAAAAAAAAAACGACCCAAATAGAATCGTTTATTTCAGAAACCACTCAAGCGACAAACACTAAAAGTTCAAAAAAGTATTTTTACCGTTATTTATGCAAAATTCGATTAGAATTTCAATATTTTAAACTGAAATACATATATATTTAGATATGTTTCTTTCAGAAAATATTGTTGTAATCTCTATTAAATAGCTTAATGTGAAGAAATAAATGTTTTCTTAAAATTAGAAATTTTGTGTCGTTTGGGTGGTTTCTGAAATAAACGATTCAGTTGCCGATTTCATATTAAAACAAACTTCACTGATCAGAAAGTATTTCAAATTTAAATATTTTTTTTCCAGAGGATATGGTAAACATGGGAAAGGAAAGATGATCCTTATTAGTAAAATTTGCTTGTCGCAAAAACAGAATAAAAAGAGAAAATTGAAAATCCTTTAAAGTTCTTACTCTAAAATCAATTACAAGTATTTTAATTGTTAACGTATAGGAACTGGCAAATATTTTGAATCACTGAGTTTTCCTTCCTTGTAAGCCAACAATGACATCTGTTTCCAATCGCGTAAAAATAAAGGCTTAGCTACATTTACTAAAAAACGTTATAATTCAAGTACAACATGGAAGTTCCGAACACATTCTATCAGACGCAGAAAGAAAATTTCTCTTTCTTTTGGTACTATTGTTTTAAATGTTTCTATATGTTCTCACTTCAAAAATATGCGAGAAACGTTTTAAAGGTTTTTAATTAAGGGTCATTCCATAGTGACTAGCGTAACATTCAGAGCTGATTTTGTAACTGTTTTTACTTGTAACTTAAAGGATAAAAAATATTTTTTAGTTATGCTGGTGGGTTTACAATGTACATGGTATCTATGTATAATTTCTGCTAAGAATTTAAAACAAAATTACTGACAGTTGATATTTTTTCAACCAAAATCAGCGTGACTAACGTAACATTTTTGCAACCCTTAAAATAAATGCTCATGGTGAGGCGAAAATTTCTCAAAGTTAACCAAAATATTAAAAATTGAATGATATATTTGAAAAATGTGTAAAGTTGGCTTTTAAAAACATAAAACACATTTGTTAAATCTCAATTTTTTTTAGTCTTAAGTGTCACTTTTACTCAAGATGGAGTGTAACTAACGTAACCATCGAATAACAAGCAGTAAACACACTACAAACTATTTATTATGGCTAATCTCAGTGATAATTACAATACTTTTTCAATTTTTTTTAACTTCTTATGTTGTATGATTTTTATTTATTTATTTATTTATTTATTTTTTGATACTTTTTTCACTTCGGTATTTTTTTTTTTCTTCGGCAGAGATTGACATTGCTATGGAATGACCCAATAACTTCGTTAATTAATGTCATCCGAAAATGCGACCTAGCTAAGAATACTTTCGATCAAATCTCTTTCAAACATTTTTTTTTTTTAATCGGCCCATCCGTTCGGGAGCTAGAGTGCCACATACACTACACGTATATACACGTATATATATATATATATATATATATATATATATATATATATATATATATATAATATATATATATATATATATATATAATATATATATATATATATATATATATATATATATATATATATATAGTAAACTTTAGTTGCAACCATCATAGTTGTGATAAATTTCACCAATGTAACAGTGCCTTTGGTGGTCACCAGTTTGTAAAAAGCACCATTACATTGGTAAAACTTAACACCAATGAGATGGCAGACTGGCTGCTTCTAAATGAAAGAAAATGAAGTAAACTCAGATGTTTCCTGACACTTGCATATTTTTTCTTACAGCGGGAGAGGCAGTATTATAGATAGGATTTTTTTTTTTTTTTTTTTTCAAAGTGCGAAAATACTCCTTGACGGTTTGATAGAGGAGTAAAATATATGAGAACAGTGAGAAATCCAAATTCGAAACGAATAAATGCCTTTGTGAAATGAAGAAACAATAGGAAAACACAACATTGAAATGCACAAATTAGGAATTGATTGCAGACATGTGTTTCGGGATCTTCAAGGAACCCCTTTTTAGACTGAAGCAAGTCCAAAATCGAGCTACCACTTTACTTTTGGTACCTACTGATTTATGTATTCAGAAAAAAAATGGGTAATTTTAGTGCTAATAACTTTTTAAAACATTCATGAAGGTAACCTTTGGTTTAAAAAAACAGAAATCAGTTTTGAGTGTTCAAAACAAAATGATTACAAAAAACGGTAAAATCACGCTTCTTAAGAGGTGGCCCAAATACTAACTACTTGCATCAAAGAAATTTTTCGTCTCACAATAAATGAATTAAAAACATGGAAGTTTTACTCAAAATATTTATTGGATTTTTTGTCCGCCTTTCAGGGGTGATTTGGCCCTGTTCAATGTTCATCTTTGGAAAATCATATAAGATGAAAATGAAATGAAAGTCCCGAAAGCACTCATGAAAGCTATAACTGTGATTATGTGCAGATGTAACAGCAGACTTCTTTTTTATTATTATTATTTTTTCAATCCTGTCCTTGAATGGTTGAAAGATATTTATTCTGGATGACAGTTAAAATATTAAAAATGATTTCTGGAGAAAATTTAAAGTTGTCGTAGAGTTCTTCTAACATATTGAAGAAGGCTTCAACATTATCTTTCTTGAGGTCAAGGATTCTAGAAAAGTTGCCGGACTCTTTAATGACCTTCATGGGGACAAACAAGTTATGCAAATTATTCGGACACATGCAAGTAATTCGAAAGTAGCAAGTTATTTGAATATAAAAACTATAAAAAAGACAAACAACAACTCGGTAAAAATCTCCCCCCCCCCCCCACTCCCACTCTTTAAAGAAAAAAAAAATTCCCCGGGAAAAAAAATTGCGATTTTGAGCAAATATTATTTGAGCTATAATTCGTTTCACAAAATCCCAAGTTTATCTAATTTATAAGTTTATTTCTTATTCATACTTAAAAAGCAAATTTAAAGCGATTGATGAATTTTGAATATTTGTTCGTTTGAGAAAGCATTCGTTGATAGTAACAGTCTTGTTTCTTGTTAGAACAAATCTAACAAGAAAAGATTTGTTCTTGACTCAGCAATAGTCGTCTTCTCTTAGCAGCTCCCTGTATTCTTACCAATAAAAACTGAGTCAAAAAGATGGCCGTGATTTCAACTGAGACTTAACACTAAATTAGACTAAATCCAGTTAGAAGACTTTTAAGTCCGCCAGCCAACACAGATACATGTCAGATGAAATCGCTACGTTTGTTCGCGAATGTCATTCACATGAACTATGTCGGAGCAATTTGTTGCCTAATTGTCTACATACGTGTTTCGAACTTAAAATATACGTCTTCGTACTCTTCAATCGAGATAAATCTGCACTCATTTCCGTGTTCAACACGTACCTCAAACGGCAGCAACGAGCCGAGCCGTCAGAAACAAAAGCCAAATTCCGAGGACTCGTGGTACATATTCTGCATCTTCTGCAACCATCGGAAATGATCGTGACCGCAACTCCTCCCGCTCCAGAAAGATATAGTCTGTTTTTTTTTTTTTTCTTTTCTTTTCTACAGCCACAGCGGTTTCGTAGCGGGTGTCATTATCCCAGCAAAGTATAACTTTCGTGACTTAGTTGCGAGATTTGTAGGTAATGGAGCGTCACATCTCTCTTTTTTATTTTTTTTCCACTGAGTTCCGTGATCGATCCTTGCTCTAAACGAGATTACAAAATGACAGACAATTGGACAGGTTTCGTAAATTTCGCATTCAGTTGGAATGGATTGATAAAAGTTGTGAGAACTCCCCCCCCCCCCAGAGGCTGATTACCGCAGGGGCACGCAGGGCACAGGCCCCTCCTCTTAAATATCAGAGGGAGCCCAAAATCCCCTTACTTTATCCAACGCCTCCTAAATACTAACTGCCTACTGTATATTTTACTAAAATGCCTACTATGTATTTACTATTAATACTAAAAGCCTACTGTGTATGTCGACGTATATTTTTCTCTTAATCATTAGATAGTATTATTATAATCCGTGATCAAGCTATACTTTTTCAGTTACATTTATACAAATAATTAACACAAAAATCATTGGTAATATTCCTGTTCGAATCTTCCGAAATTTGAGGAGTGCACAAGAAATATAATGTTGGCACTACATGCAGCCCACCTCACCATATGGGTTAATGCATTGTTTTATGAAAAAAGGACTATCTATTGAAGTTTGGTGGAAGAATTAAAATCGTCGTAATTAACGTTTAAAAAAACTTTTCCTCCCGTGATGCCTTCTTACGTTCCAGTGGTAAAACACGTAAAACGTCTGAGTTGACTGTGAATGCTTTTTTTTTTGCTGAAACTCTCGCAATACCTGACTGATTCTCAAATACGATTTTAATAACAAAAACACTAAACACAATGGGTCATCGAACGTTCTCACTCCTTAGGAAGAACTCGAGCTCTTCGAACGCATGGCCGATTTTGCCAGTGATACTTTCCGAACCTCTGGAGAAGTGTCGTAGTGTGAATTGAAGTGAAGAGCATAATTGCATTTCGCTTCGGATACCTTATTATGGCCTGAAGGCTAAGCCGCTAGTAAAATTGTAGCAAAAGCATCGGGTATGAACTAATGAAATAGAATAAAGGTTAAATTTTAAGCATGCGATGGAATCATCAAGACGAATGATGACAATTAGGACAGGTGCTCGTCAGGTGAGTGTGACTAATCAATGAAACTAAATCTGCGAAATTATGCTCGTGCCGAAGGTTTGCCGTCATTAATCTTTCGTTTTGAAAATTAACGTTATTACTTTTTTTAGAGAAAAACATAATCTATAACTAGAGCAAAGAAGTTTAGGAGTTGACTAATGACAGTTCATATTCGATTTAATCTAAATTGAATATAAAAATTGATGAAAATTTTCATCTTAGTGTAATTTTTCTTCAATTTACCAATGCTTAATATGATTTTACGAGAATTTATGCAACAGTCAAAATAACATTAGTTTATAAATAAGATCTGTAACTTATGTAACACAGCTGTCACAACTCAGTAGTCTTTTTTCATAAAAAGAACTCGACTCTTGCCAAGTTTATTTAACAACCTTAAAAAAATTTCTTCTGAGGTATATAAAAATAAGTAGGCGACTTCATAATATATTGTATTTGTGTATTTAAAGATATATTATTGCATATTTTTTACAACTAATAAGTTTCAGCTGTGATTCCTGCTTTTCTCTACATTACAAATCAGGCTAATTAAGCACTTATGGTCCAAAAAATATTCAGATGCACCATGGGCCCCATATTCTGGAAAAGAGAAAAAATAAAGTAAACATACTTAACCCGAGTAACAGTGGGGTAACTACGGGGGGTGTTTTGGGGACAAAACACCTCCCGAAACGTTAGTCCAAAAAATGCATAAATGAGGAGAAAAAAATAAAAATCCTTGAAAGAAAAAGTACGATTCTCCTGTGAATATCATAGTGTTAGTCTTCATTGCCACCCATTGCAGAGCCGTTTCCCAGAACCATTAAGGATCGCCTTTTTTTTTCTTTTCTTTTTAACGAAATAAATGTTAAAAATTTCCGGGGGTAGCCCTTCAAACCCCCCATTATCATCGAAATTCGTCTAAATTGCGTTTTTGGAACTTAAATTTCGATAAAATCGCTTGGAAGAATTCCTGGATCCTATCATTTTCTTTCACATTATTGAAAATGGCCTGCAATCTTGTTTTACTGACTGGGGAAGAGATCGAACATCCTCTCCTCTAACATCACCAAGATAGTCTAGAAGGGAGTTTTTAGAGGTACGATTTATAAAAATTTCCGGTTGCGAAACCCGGACCCCACTACCATTTTTCTGCAGTAAGATTTATTAAGACTACTGCACAATTCTAACACACGCAGTCCGGTTTTTCGAATTCCGGAAATCCGCACTTTTAAATTCGTAGGATGGTTATAAATTAACGTAAGGTGTTAGGAGCCCTTTAGCGCGCGAAGTACTGGGCGAAATATTGTCAAATTTCATGGGCGCACATACAGGTTGGTTATAAATTAACAGGAGGTGTTTGGAGCCCTCTAGCTCGCGAACTACTGGGCGAAACATTGCCAAACTTCGTAAGCATGCATATTAGACCATGGGATTTTGATTTCTGGAATAAAAAAAAAAAAAAATTAGTTTGAAAAATTACCACCAGGGGGAAATTTGGCGCTGTTAAAGTGTATTATTATGATTATCGAAGAATTAATTTTTACTGACAAAATATGCATCCATTTTATTTGCAAAAATGACTTTTTTTGGCACAAATGTGGTACGATATGATCGCCATTGTAAAGTTGTAAGAACTGCATACGATGCACAACATTTTCTACGGCAGCTCGTAACATATCAGAATGGATTTCTCTAATTTTTAAAATTATTATATCTTTTAAACTTGCGATATCAGAAATGTTTTTTTGATAGCATCAAAGCATTGTTCTCTAATAGCATTTGCAACTTCGTCAACTTGTAGCTGATTAACCGTCTGGCGCCTCTAGCCTGGTTGCTGGGCTAGAAATCCAGTCATTTTAAACCGCTTAATCATTTTTCTTAAATTTGTTATGGTCAGTGGGCCTTTTCTCAACTGCTTCACTCGCCGAAATTCTCGAAGAGTAACATTGGCATTTTCATCACGCTGATAGTAGAGCTTCACTAACAACTCGCGGTCCTGCATAGTTAAAGTCATCAAGAGGCAACTGCGCTCAGAATGATGAGAATGCTCCCAGTCAGTCATTTTATACAGATGATAGCTAAACGCAAAGCGTTTATGCAAATAATTGCATTCTATTTGGTTGGTGGACAGCTATTTTGTTCGTGGTGATTTTTTTTAATAGAAAATTCTACGGCGATCATATTAAACCTCATTTGCAAAGAACAATCATTTTTGCTTGGCAAAATTGATTAAAACAGCATCTTTTCAAGTTTAATTCGCGGTATTCAGTGTAATACACTTTTACAGCGTCAAATTTCTCCCTGGTGGTGATTTTTCAAACTAATTTTTTTATTCCAGAAATCAAAATCCCATGGTCTAATATGCATGCTCGCGAAGTTTGGCAATGTTTCGCCCAGTAGTTCGCGAGCTAGAGGGCTCCAAACACCTCCTGTTAATTTATAACCACCCTGTATTAGACCATAGGATTTTGATTTTTGAAATAAAAAAATTAGTTTAAAAAATCGCACCCAGGGGGAAATTTGGCTCTGTAACAGAGTATTACTCTAAATAACGCGAATTAAAGTTGAAAAAATGCTGTACAAAGCAATTTCACAAAGAAAAAATGATTGTTATTTGCAAATGAGGTTTAATATGATCGCCGTAGAATTTCCGGTGTGGCTCCCAAGGTTGCCCGATTTCAATCCATGTGGTTTTTGGTTATGGGGATTGCTGAAAAGTGTTGTGTATCAAAGACATGTTTCTAATATAGCAGGTTTAAAAGATATTGTAACTTTAAAAGTCAGAGAAATCAATTCTGATATGTTAAGAGTTGCCGTGGAAAATGTTGTGCATCTTATCCATTTCTTGCAACTTCACAATGGAGATCATATGGAACTACATTTCTGATTTAAAAAAAAAAAGCTGTTTTTGCAAATGAAATGGATGCACATTTTGTCAGTAGCATTTAATTCTTCTAAAATCAGAGTAATACACCAAAATTTCGGATTTTTATCATGTTATTTTTGATAAGTATGAATGAAAAACAATCAGCCTTGTAGTAATGATGAAATTAGTAATGATGAAATCCAATTATCTAGCCAAATTTATCACAAAAAAAAAAAACTTTCTAGGTGCTGTCTCCTATCCCCCCACCCACAAATCTTCTGCCCTCCCCCTTGAAACCGCATTACTTTTGACTCCCCCCCCCTTTTTTTTTGATGCACCAGCCCCCTATGACTTAGAGCTTTAGCTCAGTTACAAATTTCTTTGATACGATAAAATGAAGAATATGTCATTTAAATTCGACCAAAGGTTTGTTTATTTTTATTTTGTGTTTCGTTATTTTTTAACACAAACGGATATTATTAGCTAAAATTCCGTCAGATTATGTCTAGCGCTGTCGGATGGGTGGTGTTGGCCTTCTGCAACGTGGTCCCGCGTGACCAGTCGTTGGTTTTCGAGATGCAGAAAATCATCAGCGCCCATGTCGTATGATTATACGGCATGTAAAAGATCCCTTGGTATTCTTTTGGCTTTGCATTCCCTCGGCAAAATTAAATCCCTAGTGCAGTTTCGCATCAAAGATAGCCCATGTTCCTTCATCTGGTGAAAACTGAGAGTCAGAATTGGAGGTCTTGGAGGATGAAAGGGCAAGTTACATTTTAAAAAATGAACACGCTGTATAATGGTAAGAATGCATACAGGCAAGCAAATAAAACTTGGTACATCAAACAGTAGATGTCAATAGACAAATTTCATACGCACACTAATGACAAAACCAGAAAAAAATAGCTGCTACAATCCAAAATTACAAAAACTGCAAACAGCTCTTTCATCAATACCTAACGTACAGCTTAATACTAGGATTAAAAGTGTTTCTGCAATAAACCTAAAGATTATAATACATGGTTTACCAAAAGAAACAACAATAGCACATATAGATAATATGATTTTTGAAAGAACAGGAAAGAAATTAAACTACAAATTTCAATCCAATTACAAAACAAGAAACGGAAGACAAAATTTCATAATAGAGTGTGATCCTTTTTCATTTAACACACTCATGCAAAGCAAATTTTTACAACTTGAATGGGAAACATACAAATTGAGGGAGCATATTAATGTGAAGAGGTGTTATTTTTGTCAAGCTTTTGGACATTTGGCTAGAGAATGTCAAAGCAATTCACAAAAATGCACTTTCTGTTCTGGAAATCACCATCAGCATGAATGCGAAAGCAATTTCACGAAATGTGCAAACTGCGTAAAATCTCTACCAAGCTCGTGTCCGTTATATTTAATAGATCACCCTGCTTCTGACTCATCTTGTCCATACTATCTTTCTGTTCTACAAAAGTTAAAATCTAACATCAATTATGGCGAATAATTCGTTATTTTTTCATTCCGTCCCTTCTAGTCTTCCTCACTTTGCTGCTCCTCTTTCGCTTTCTTCATCTGCAATTTGTCCTTCTTCAAATATTCAATACTTTAAATATTCTTTCAATTCTTTACATTGCATTCAAATCAATTTAGGCAAAAGATGTAACGCTACGTGTTCTTTAAAACTTTTATCCTCTCAATTGCTACCAAAATTTTTCCTAGTTCAAGAACCATATTTAAAACATGATCAAATACCAGAACAACCTTTGAATTGGAAAATTTTTTATTCTTTAAGTAAAAAAGCTGCCATTTTAAGTACTGACTCAAATATTATAGTTTCTCAATTAGATCAAAAGGAAAACCATGTGGCAATCTCAGCCGAATTCAAGGAAGATTCAATAATTCTCATTTCAGTTTATATAACACCAACAGAAGATGTACGAATTCCTCTACGTAATCTCGAGAATCTTTTAAGAAATATTCCAAATAAAAATGTCATAATTATGGGTGATTTCAATAGCAAAAGTAACTCCTGGGGATATGCTGGTGAAGATCCAAGATGAAGAAGAGTAATAAATTTCTATCAAGCAAATGATATGCAATTACTTAATAGTTCTTATGACCCACCATCTTTTGAGCATGAAAATGGAAATGGATGGCCTGACTTAACATTAATTAAAGGGAGTTTAATTCAGAATGATAATTACCAGTGGAATGTTGTAGAAGATATAGATTCCTTAAGTGACCATAAATTTATCTCTTTTAAATTTCAAAAAGAGCTCTCGACTTTTGCAATTAAACGCTATAAAATTACATCTAAAGGAATTAAAAAATTTGATAAAGAAATTTCAAAAAAGTTAACACCATACATAAATGCTTGCCATAATATTTTTACGTCATTCGAACTTAATAATTTCTCAAGTAAGTTAATTACTACTATTCAGAACTGTTGCAACAATTCGTTTAAAATTAAAGATTTTTCTAAAAAAATTGAAGTAAAATGGTGGAGTACCGAATTGCAAAAAGAAAAAACAAATCTTAATAGATTGAAAAGAAAATTAAAAAGACAATCAACTCCTGAAGAAAATATTAGAGTCAAAATTGAATATAAGAAAGCCAGAGCCCAATATTTTAGGAACATTAAAAAACACAAGACAGAAAGCTGGCGTAATTTTTGCAAACAAGCACCTGACCCATTTGGTAAAGCTTATAAATTTTGTTTTGAAAAAATTAGGCGTCCAACAACTTTGCCAATTTTTAATGATGGAGCTACTCTAAAAGAAAATTTGGAATTCATTTTAAATGAACTTTATCCAATCCCACAAAGAAATCCATTTTCTAATAGACAGTCCACTACAACTTCGACTTCGTCTTTTAACGATTTTTCAAATGCTGAACCAGAAATTTCAGTTGAAGAAATTAAAAATACTTTGAATTCATGTAACTGTAAAAAAGCCCCAGGAATTGATTCAATAGATTACGCAATAGTTAAACTGATCTTTAAAACACTTCCACAACTACTCCATTGCTTCTACAACAAATGTCTTGAGCTTTCTTATTTTCCAGATGTTTTTAAAATAGGTAAATTGATTTTATTTCTCAAAAAAGGGAAAGATATCAAAGATATTTTTTCATATCGACCTATAACACTGTTACCAACCTTAGGAAAACTTTTAGAAAAAATAATTGTAAAAAGAGTTCAATTTCATTACCAACATTTTTCTCCAAAAAATCAATTTGGTTTCAAAAAAGGATATTCAACAGAAGATGCTTTGCAAAATATTTGGGAAAATCTCCTTGATTATAATATTACTGGTCATAAATTAATCATTTCGTTGGACATTCAAAGAGCTTTTGATAGCATTCCGCATCCTCAACTTCATAACAAAATTTCTCAATTGCATTGTCCCAGAATTTTAAAAAAATTTCTTCATAGTCTGCTTGAAAACAGAAAATTAGTTATGGATTCTAATAATGAAGTTGTAACTCATAATCAATTAATAGGTGTTCCACAAGGATCTTGCAGCGGCCCGTTTTTGTGGTCATTAATAGCAGAAGATATTCTCCATACATCAATGCCAAGAGGAGTTTTCATTCAAGCATTCGCTGATGACTTTGTGATTGGCGTAGTTAAAGGGACAATAAAGAACATGGCAGAAGAGGCAAATTCAGCTCTTATACAGTTCAAAAATTGGGCAGATTATTATAACTTGAAAGTCTCAACTGATAAATCCAGTCTATTACTTTTTAGAAGAAAAACTAAGAATCAAAATATTAAATTTGGAACTGAAAAAATTAAAAGAGTTAGAACTTTAAAATATCTTGGAATCATTCTGGATGAAAACCTTTCATTCTTACCACATATACAGCATTTGAAAGTCAAATCAACCAATTATTTACAACATTTAAGACGCCTAGCAGGAAAATATTGGGGTTACAATATTAGTTTCAGAACACGCTTGTACAACTCAGTTTTTCTCAGAATAATTGCTTATGCAGCTCCGATTTGGGCAAGAAATCCAACTACAAGATTAAATTTAAATCTTTTGAAATTGCAACGTCCTTTATTATTAAATTTAACTGGAGCTTACGCAACAACAGCAAATAGTTCTTTACAAATAATCACTGGTATACCTCCTTTAGATATTCAAATTTCCTACGAAACAAAAATAGGAACATTACTTAGACTTAACAAGGACGTTGTAACCAATTCTGGAATTCTTCGATCGTCTACGTTTGAAAAGAAAGTCAAAACAATTTTATTTCATCCAAGTGTTTCCTTAGCCTCTTCATTAAAAATAAACTCATCAAATTTGGACAATTCAAACAATAATGTTTCTAAATCCCGTTACTTCACAGATGGTTCGAAAACAAAACAAGCTACAGCAGCTGCTTTCCTTATTTTAAATAGCACAACTCCTACTAACGAAACCACCTATCTTCTAAATGTCTCCAACTCAATTTTTCAAGCTGAAGCGTTTGCTTTAAGAGAAGCAATAAATCATGCAGTAACTCATAATAATTTACCATCAATTATGTACAGTGATAGCCAATCAGTCATCAAATCAATAAGTAATCTAAACCCAACAAGCTCATTAATAGCTGAAATCCAACAGCAACTTATTAATCACCATTCTATAAAAATTTCTTGGATTAAAGGTCATTCAAACTCTGATGGAAACAATAGAGCTGATTTTCTAGCAAATCAAACAGCAAATGGATTATTAGTACCAACAAAACAATATTCTTTACCATTTCCAAGAAGTTTTGCAAAGCATAAATTATTACAAGACTTACTGACTGATTGGCAAGAACGTTGGGATCAAGAACTTACAGGAAGAGAAATCTATAAAATTCGTTCCAAAGTTAAATTTACTCCTTTGAATTTAGACAGACATGAAGTATTTTTCTTTACTGGCCATGGTCCATTTCCTTCGTACCTAAAAAGATTCCACCTAAGAAATACTGATCTCTGCAGATGCAAAGCACCTGGAAATCCTCAACATTACATACAGCATTGTATTCATACTTCTTCATTCCATCTTCGTTCTACAGGCAATTGGACTCAAGACTTAAAAAACTATTATTCGTTTCCTGCAGCAAAAAAGAAAATTACTGCTCTTATTTCTTTTCTAATAGACCACGAGCATTTTCTTTTCGGATAATTTTTATTTTTATTTTTTTTATTTTTTTCTTAACGTCAATACTATTAACTGCACCTTTTTCTTGTTCTTTCTTCTATTCATTTATTAAATTATCTACATTTCTTTTTTTTTCTTTAATTATAATGTTTTATTATTTATATATATATATATATATTTTTTTTTTTCTTTTTCATTTAGTTTTTGTTATTTATACATTTTATTATTTATTCCTTTAAAAACTTTTTTTCATTTATTTTATTTATTTATTTATTTATTTTTTCCATTATCATTATGTAAATATTTTACTTATATTTTTATTTCAATTTATTATTAACCAAAATTATTTTTCTGATGTATATACCAAATTGAATGTTTACCCATGTGGGTTGTTTTGTACTTTTCACATACGTCATCCCGTAATTTGTTAAATTTAACATTGTTGAATATGTACAAAGGGATGGCGTATTTTTTTGAAAAAAAAAAAAAAGCTGCTACAATCCAACAATTACAACAATAGAGCTTTGAACTTTAATTGCTCGCAATTTCTGTTTTGTCACTTAGCCCCTACATCTCCCAAGCCCTTCAATTATCAGTACCATTGACATTCACGCCTTAAGGCTACAGTGGACAAATAAAATTGATTTTTTTCAATTATTGATTTATATGTCTAAAACTTTGTGTGCTTGTATTATTGTATATTTACGACATCTAAAAGCATAAAAAACACAAATTAGTGCAAAAACAATGAATACTTTTTCTCAAATTTCAAATTTAAATACTTTTTTAACAAAATTTCAAAATGTTCCAGGCGTCGCATTTTTTTTTCAAACTTTGAATTTCCACTTAATTTCCAATCATTAGGCATGATGGCACAAAACAATGCATTATATTCAATGTTTTATGAGATATTTTATAAAAGATGACTGAAAATAAAAATTTTCAGTTGAAAAAATGATATAAATTTTCATTTTCAGCCATCTTTTAAAAACTATCACATAAAACATTGCATGTAATGCATTGTTTTATGCAATCATGCCTAATGATTGGAAATTAAGTGGAAATTCAAAGTTTGAAAAAAAATTGCGACGCCTGGAACATTTTGAAATTTTGTTAAAAAAATATTTAAATTTGAAATTTGAAAAAAAATATTCATTGTTTTTGCATTAATTTGTGTTTTTTATGTTTTTAGATGTAGTAAATATACAATAATACAAGCACACAAAGTTTTAGACATATAAATCAATAATTGAAAAAATCAATTTTATTTGTCCACTGTAGCCTTAATGGTGGCATATAAAAAACTGGGTCGGTGAAGTATCAGGGGATCGCACTAGGTCTGCTTAAATCAAAAGCACCTAACGTAGTCCATTAGAAAGAAGACAAAAAGTCTGGCGCTACGTGAGATAATTCGATTGTCGCATCTATCCCTGTAAAATTAGAGCCGCTATATAGACAGGCCGACGCATCAAGATTAAGTTTCACCACTTTGGATCCAATTCCTTAACTTTTACTTTCAAATTTTCATTGTTGCGGAGTAGGGTTACCAGAAAAAAGTTTTGGCACATTGCTAAGCTTTGCCAAATCCACGTGCCGCTAATATTTGCTCACAGTGAAAAATTACCAAAACGCGATTACTGGCCAGAAAGGACAACCACTCAAACACAATAACACGCGCTGGATCCAAAGTGGTGAAACTTAATCTTGATGCGCCGGCTCGTATATATAGGGGCCTTATGTAAAATAATTGAGGGCACGTGAGCACTTACTCTTATGAAGCTTATTTCTCTATTGGCTCCGCCTACAGACACATTTGCGTTTATCTATTCGATTCGCATTTTCGCCTCAAAACAGTGTTTTTACATTTTATTCACTTTTTTTACCTTCCATTCGACAAAATATGCAAAATTTCATAATTTAGAACACTTATACATCTGCAAATGTATTTAAGAATGTCTGCTTTCTTTTCTAGGATACGGAAATATTGCCCCAAAAACGCCATGGGGTAAAGTGGTGACCGTCTTATACGCAATAATAGGGATCCCTCTCCTGCTGCTGTGTCTGTCGAACATCGGAGATGCCATGGCGCATTCTTTCAAGTTCATCTACTGGAAAGTCTGCTGCTATCTCTGCGTGCGACCCAAGAAGCGACGGAAAAGGACCCCACTCAGCAAACCCGTGACATTACCCTACCACAAACCTCCAGTCCAGAGGACCGTCCACCAACGGCCAGTCCAGTCTCGTCCAGTGACGGAATCGCCGAACCTGGCGTCCAGCAGCACTTACCACACAGCCCAGAGCCACTCTTCCCCGACCATCAGTTCTTCCGCTTCTTCCCCCACGAACGAATTGCAGACTTACATTCCCATTTCGTCGTCGCTCATGACCTCCAATATGAATAATGGTCATTTCCAAGGTCATGCACGAGATATTCCTATGGGTCCTGTGATAACCAATAAATATGCCCTGCAAGAAGATGTGCACATGGACGGTCAAATGAAATTACTGCATGGAAACGACTGTTCCGGTGCTCATGTGGATCCTAGTATTTTCACCATATTGAATTCTAAAAGGTAACTTTTCGTTTATTTATTTATTTATTCACCAGCGCATCAAGGATTTACTCTTTTTTCTTTCTTTTTTTTTTTTTTTTTGACGAAAACAGTCCTTACATTTGTTTAAACTACTTATTAGATTGGCAGCAATGTCAAAACCAAGACCTCTGGGTGGGAGGGGGGAGGAGAGTTACCCCTAAAACTCCTCTTCGCTGTTCAACTGTATTTCTCTAATAACTATTTCTCTTAGTTTTGTTGAAACACATTGCATTTGACTCAATGAGTCCACCAATTTCACTGCAACAAAAGTAGCATTTTACATATAATGCACCGCCAGCTCAGTTATATCATCCAGAGACTGCAACTTCATTCTTATGAGAAATCATCAGTCTGGAACACCAGAGAGAGACCACAGCCATTGTACTATTCAACTCGTAAGTGAAGGCGAAGTTTGGATATTAAGCAGTAAGTTACTGCCCCCTGAAGCCAGAGTTCAGGCAGAACTACATATAAACTACATACAATAAACAGAATGATGAGTTATAATAAGAACAAAACTGTATGGTCTCCAAAAGTATGGTGTCCAATTGTTTTAGAGATACAAAAAACCATTTACTTTCTATAATTCATATATCATTGCAAATGTTGCCGGCCACCTTGTCTAGTGGTCAGAGTAGTCTGCCATGGATGGTGTGGCTCCGGTGCTCGAGTCCCGGCTTGGGCATGGATGTGCTTTCTCTCTCCGGCCCTTGTCCTTTCCTTGTGTGAATGTGTTGTTGTGTAAGAGGTTGCCTACCCTATAAACGGGTACCTATGGCATGCGTGTACTGTGGAAGTCGGACTTCACACCAAATTACGGTACAGTTGGAAAAGTGAAGCAGCGCACTCCAAAATTGCCAGCCTGGCTGGCACACGACAAAAAAAAAAAAAAAAAAGGTTGATCAATTGTCTATTTATGGACTGTTTGAACAGTTGAAAATTGAACGAAAAATTGTACAAGCATCAAATATGGGAATGAGGTGTCTTCGCCGAGATTTTTGAACAGAAAAAAGTTTGTTTAAATCTGAGTGTTCATTCTAATGTAGGAAGGAAGGACAGACAGACCAACAGACACACATTTTCCCCATCGCAAAACCCTTCTTTCTAAATTTTACTTTTTCATTTTTTTTCAATTTAATTCTTCATTTATTTAAGCATTTATTTGTTTGGACTGTGTGGTATTTTCAAGATGCATGAAGCCCTTTTGATGCTCTTTTCGTCTTTCTTTTTTACTTTATACGAAAGTAGGCTAAAAATATCGGCTGTTGGTATTTGGTGCTGCCATCTACCGTGCTTTTACAAAGTCAAACCTCGATGCGAGGAGGCGGCGCTCCCCATTCCCACAGATGTGGGACTCAATTTTGTTTAATTTAAATTACTGATTGACTAGGTTATTAAACATTTGTTTTATCTCTTCATTAGGAAAAGGTGATTCGAAATAAATTTCATTATTCATTGCATGGTATATTTTTCGAATGGCTCTTTTTTCTACCCACTAGCAGAAGCAGATGTTCTTTTACATAGCTGGGGAAAAAAAAAAAAGTGAAGAAAAATGCTTGTTTTTTAAAGAAAAAAAAATTTCTTTTACATTTTGCAAAAAATTCGATGCATAAGTGAAATATTTATCTTAAGAGCGACGCATAAACGAATGATTCTATCATTATTTTGCTATGGAATGTGCTGGGACCAATCAAAATCATCGTATAAGTGAAAAAGATGCATAAATGAGGCGGTGTATAAATGAGAGTTCACTCTATATACAATTAAAAAAATAAAAATTCGCATATCTGTCACTACAAAAAAAATATTAGTGACAGTAACCTTTCCTGTTCGTTCCTTTGAACAGCGCCAGTTTTAGGCCGCTAGGACCGATTGGGCTCAATCGGGCCCCGCGCTGACAAATCATTTTCCCCCTTAAGATAAAAAGGGGAAAAAATGCATGAATATAAAAAGTTAATAAGTCATATTTAACTGATAGTTAATCTGGAGTGTGATGTTACACTTTTGATTCAATTTATGAGGTAGGGGAGGTTTCTGAAACTTTTCCATCTCTATTCTTCTATCAAAGTTATCAAATATATTTCAAAAAACAACTTCTGTCAAATTATTAAAAATAGAATTAAACATGTGTCGATTTAAACATCTTAATTCCAGGGCCGTACCGACTGAACTATATTCATTGAACGAAAGACGACCATTGGATTTGGGGTTACTTATAATCTGAAAATATTTTGTTACTGCTCACCATTTTCTAAGTACTATTTTTTATTTATTTATTTAAACCCTACCAGTCACTTTTTTCTCAGTACTAAGAGGAATTAATAACTGAAAGTAACAGCGTTTCGGCATTTGCGTATGGGGAGGCACCGGGTTCGAATTCCAGCTCTCACATGGATGCACTTTTCCTCTCTTCTGTCCTTGTCTTTTCTCTATGTCAATGTGTTTGTTGTGAATGGATGCCTGCCCTATAGACGGGTCTTTATGGTATATGTGTTGAGTTAAATCGCGGACTTGTACCTTGATGGTGCTCGTGAAAACGGAAGTCGTGTACATTTTCCACCTTAAATCGGGTAGATGTATCTACTTGTGCTCGGGTACCCGAACAGTATAATTAACAACAATATATAGTGTTCTAACATCCTTTCCCTCCAGCCCTTCAGGAGTATCCTTTGTTGCTTGTCTTTTCTAGTTCCACCTCTCTGCCCAAAATATTCCTCCCATTCAAATGCTGTTATTAAAAAGGTTGTGTTTCTCCTGTAATTCCCCCCCCCTTTTTTTTTTATTTCTAACTCTGTGGGTGCGTTCATAAAGTCTCACGAAACTCACTGGCTTAACTGAACGTAACGCTTCCAGTTCTCCGTTAACCGCGTTCACTTTTTGAACGATCAGTTAGAAGCCAAGATGGCGGATGTTTTGATGAAAATCATTGCTTTTGCGGAGGAAATGTTTTTGAAGATTGTGGATGAAGAGATTGATTTTAGGGTTCTTCTTTTGAATTAAATGAAAGAGAGAAAACTAATCGAAAATGTGCGTATCAAATATTATGTTGAAAATGTTGTTCCGTATTACTCGGACAACACTTTTCGTCAACAGTTGAAAATGAAACCATCTACGTCAAAACCGTATCCAGAATTTTTTTTTGGGGAGAACCCGCTTTGCACATTACCCAAACACGCATATTTATACGCTCGTCTGTTTGTAAACCTTTTTATAACTCACGTCCCCCCCCCCCCCCATGTTTTTAATGATCGTAAGTGTTTTTAATGTTTTCAGACTAGTACTGTTAAAACTTTATCCCACTTTTTTTGCACTTTCCAGTAATAGTTAATTGGATAGCCTTACAGAATTGTTAAAACTTTGTGAGACACACCTGCTTTACATTGAAAATAGATATTAAAAAGTTTCTCATAATTTCTTTTTCCATCACAAGTAACAGAGAACGGAAAAGAATAAAGGCAGTGCAATATGTGCTAGAAGTTTTAAATTCAAGGTTTATACAACACTAGCAGTACCCGCACAGCGATGCCCATGCAATAAATTTGAAGGAAGTCAACTAAATAAATTTAAATTTACTCCAATAAATCTTAAATACCAAATAAATCAAAACGACAAATTTAAGTAAGTAATGGATTTTAATTACTTAAATTTAGTCAATTTTCAAGGCTTAACTCTAAGTGCAAATTTAAACCACTATGCAACTTCAGGGACGAAAGAGAAGTTTGTCTTGAAAATGGACCTAGTGTTTCAGTTTTGCGTTTAGATTTAAGTCTAAATTTGAGTAATTTTTATCTCCTGTTCTAATTAACAGATAGAAACATGGCATATACTTTTCTTTTTCCAAAAAAAAAAAACCTTTCCAGCCATGCATAATGTTAGGGGGTGGAGGAAAGTCCCCCGTAATTATGCAGAATACACCAAAAATGAGACTAATTAATTAATTTGAAAATAGCTGATTCAAAATTTAGAATTCGGCCTTTGAGATGCAGTTCTCAAGGATACGTTTCAATTTTGTGCCAAGTTTCTAGTCAGTGGGGGCTTCAAGCCAGGGTTTCCGCTGCGGTCGCATTTTTTTAAAAATGCAAAAATGAAGCAAGGCCTTTTTTGCTTTAATATAATTAATACAAAAAACAATGCACAATCTGAGAGAGAGCAAGCATGGCGATACCTAACTTAATCTTAGTATAAATTTTATTCAACATGTAGAAAATGCTATTAAATTCAACAACATATTGTCTTAATGGACATAAAATCCCTCCAATAAATGCTTTATTAACGATTTTTAAAAAACCTGTGCTTTTAATATGAAACACAAGTCTAAAATTTTCACATTAAATTTAAAAAAATGTTACCTACTATGAATTTATTTCTATCAAGATTTCAAGGGTGAATTGTAAATTTAGCTTTCAACAGGAGATGAAGTACGAGTAGATTAGAAAGATAGTAAACAGATTCACTATTTATTAATCTTTAGCATTTTGCTAAAGCCTTTTCTCCAATTTTAGCTTTTTTGCTTTAAAAAAAATTGAAACTCTGCTTCTAGCTCATCTGACTCGTCTACACAGGGGAAAACTCATGACCCCCTCCCATTATTTTGAATTCACCTACCTCATAGCAACCATAATCAAACTGTATGGACTTAACAATACCTAGACAATCTGAAAATCTTACTAGAACCTTTAAAAAAAAGGAACGCAGTATCCAAATGTTGGAACTGCCAACAATTTAATCACAGTAGTTATGAATGTAACAGACCATCTGTATGTGTGAAATGTGCTGGTTCCCACAGAGCTGACCAATGTGACAGAGATAGTAATCACCCCCTACTTGCTCCCTCTGCGGTGGTCCATACACATCAAATTATTCGAAATGTCCTGAGAGACCACAAAAAAACAACATTGGTACAATAAAATTCAATCAAAAACCCACCACAAGTGAAAACAAAACTCCACAAAATCCATGGAATGACCCAAATAGAACTAATAACATGAAGAATAACATTAATAAAAACAATGTTCCTAACATGCCTTCATAAGGAATTCCTAGAACCACCCCCTAACAAAAAGCCGAAATAAACAAAATAAAAAATAACATACTTGACACCTTAAATGATACATTTATAACTCTCATAGGAGAGCTACAAAAAATGAGAAACTCCCCCCATTATGGGTAGTCACTTAAAATTTAAAATTGCGTCCTGGAACTGCAATGGCATCCAGGACAAATTCACACTAAAATCACTGAACTCATTTCCTTCATTGATAACCACTTGCCTGATATCATGTGTTAACAAGAAACAAACTTAAAGCCACATGACAGCTTCTTCATTCTTGACTACTTCACATACCGTGAAGACAGTTACAAATACTGGGAGCGGTACTGCCATTCTTGTACACGAACCTCTTAAACATAAATAACTGCCCAAAATCAACTCTACTTATGAAAATGTCAGTGCTGAAATTTCCTGTGACAATTGTACTTTAAATGTTTGCTCAATTTACTCGAACACCACCTCACACAACTACAATGATATTGAGAATCAACTAAAAAGTCCAAACATCACAATATTAATTGGTGACTTCAATGCTAAACACAATAATTGGAGTTCTGGAAGAACAAATACTTTTGGTAAAAATTTTTTTAACTTTGTGCTAGCAACAATTTTCAAATCCTTACTCCTGACAGCCCCACTCATTCCTGTGTTTAAAACACCAGTGCAACGACTGATTTTGCTATTACCAATTTCACGAATTACTTCTATTAACTCCCTGCATGAGCTACGCTCTGAGCACAATCCTATAATTGTCGAATTTCACCTAAATCATATAAACAACTTTACGCCTAAAACAATCAGTACCATCACCTGGAACAAATTCACCACTACACTGGAAAATCTTACTCAGATTCCCCTCATATTTAAAATATCGACAACATTGAAGAAGCTATCAACTTCATTAATGATAAAATAAATGAGGCTAAGGTTGCAGCCACCCATGCTAGGACTATCACTAACAAACCTATCAAACTACCAACTTACATTCTCAGCATAATTAAGCTCAAAAATCAGTATAGGAAATTGTGGAATACATCTAGATACCCTCCACACAAAACTATGTATAATCACCTCACCAAAACTGAAAAAAATGATCATTGACTACAAAAAAGAGAAATTAGACAGCTACCTTAGCTCTCTTGAAACCTTTGACAACTCTTTTCCAAGCTGCGAAAAGACTGAATAAAAAATCCCAAACCTTCCCCTCTGTACATAATAGCATGGGTATGACCTACACTGAAAAAGAAAAAGCTAATACTACCGCAAACTCACTAGAACAACAATTTACTCGCAGCATTCATCACTACTGCAATAACCTCATTGATGAAGTGAAAGTTATTCCACTTAGAAAGCTACTACATTCCCATCCCACCTCCTAGAATCAACACTAATGAAATTACTGATGAAATAAAAAAACTAAAAAACAATAACAGTCCTGGAGAAGATGGTATTAATAATCTCATCCTCAAAAATCTCCCCTTCAACATGCTCATGTTCATTACACAAATTTCCAACACTGGCATCATTCTCGTTTATTTCCCAACTCCTGGAAAAATGCACTTATAGCACCTATATTAAAACCCAAAGCTCACCCAAGTTTCCCACAAAAATACAGGCCTATAAGCGAACTAAGTACTTTGTCGAAACTCTTCGAGAAAATCATTCTTTGTCGAATGAACAACCATCTAAATTTCTAAGACATCATACCAAATTACTAATTTGGCTTCAGAAACAAACATTCCACTAATCACCAACTTCTTCATTCAAGTATATATTTCACAGTGACTTCCAGTTAACTTTCATAAAATCAGACACAACTTGAATTAAACGAGGTGTATTTTGATTTATATCTTGATATGTTATAGTAGAACGCAAAATGCATTTTAAAACCTGATATATTTTTTCCCGTTAAGACTTTGGAAGTACCTAGGCATAGGTACATAGGTTTCAGGGCTGTATTTAAGGGGTGAGTTTTTTTAGGGTTCAAACCCCCTCTGAAATTTTTCAAAACTATTCCCAAAAATGCTTTTTAATGCTCTTTTTGCTGAAAAATAATATTATTACTATTTTATTTTTAGTTTTCTTATTTACTTTCCAATTTCATTTGAGAAATGAAATTCTCATTATTGAATGATAGTACAAATTAATTGATTTATCTGCAATATTTATCTTTATTGTAGTGTTTGAAAACAAAATTTCATACACAATTAGCTTTTTAACTGGGGTGAGGATGCTTTGAACACATTAGAATTTTTTACTTCCTTGGGAAGATATGTAATTTTATTTTTCCAAGTTAATGCCCCTTAGGTATCTACAGTAACAAAAGCAACAGAATATAGAACATATCAAATTTCATTTATCATATAGATTTCACGAGGAAAGAGTTTGTAAAACCCTCATCGAAATAATAGTCTGGTTACGGCCCCGATAGGTTTACATTTGACAAAAAGTTACACTGCATTTGCCAAGGCAAAAAAATTCAAAATACAATATAATTTTTTGTTTTAATTATCGGTTGTGCAGAACAAAAAATCAATTGTGCTATAATTTATTAAATTTCTAACACTTAAAATTTTCTGAAACCCCAAAGTTAGCAAAATTTATGTCTAATGTGAATTTTTTTGTATTTCCTTTTTTTTTTTTCTTTTTTGGTTGAAAAAAACTCATCTGGACAAAACCAGGTACATATTCGCTGCAAAATTACACATGCCGAACATATAATCGTAACGTTCTGACGTTTTATATCGGATATCGCAAATGTAAACATTGTAACACACGCTAGTACTGGGCGCCGCCATGTTTTTTAACTGAGCAAACCACCCTTTTCCTTCGTGAGCTTCGTTAAGATTTTCGCTTCACGAAACTAACCGAGTTACACTTTATGAACGACCGGTTAGCTAACGCGTTGACTTTTTGAACGCCTCGTTCGCCTCGCGAGCTTCACGCGTTAAACGAGTTCGACTTTATGAACGCACCCTGTATAGCGAAAATAGTTCAAATCCCAATTAAGAGAAATTCTGGGTAATTACAAACTTTCGTACATATTTTAGATGATTTTTTTAGTGCAAAAAGTAAAATGTAGGAGTTTATACTTCACAAAAACATTTTTCATCCGCGGAAAGGCTTCCCTCGGATGACTTCTCATCCTAAAAATATTGAAAAATGGGTGTCTCTGTAACCCCGAAACACGTGTCCACAGATATATACAAATTTTGTGCTGTTAAACGTGATTATCTTGTTTTGCTAGAATAAAGATGTTCGTTACTATGTACTACTAGCAGTACCCGCATGGCGGTGCCCGTGCAATAAATGAAAAACAAGTCAACCGAATAAATTGTAACAATGTAACTTCAGTGGCAGAAAAGCATTTTGTCTAGTAAATGGACCTAGTGTTTCAGTTTTGCGTATATAGCCTTGAAAATTGACAAAATTTGAATGATTAATATCTTCTGTTCGAATTAACGGAGAGGAACTTGTCTAAACTTTTCTTTTTCGGAAAAAAAACCTTTCCAAAGATGTTTAGGGGTGCGGGAATTTCCCTCCCTGAATTGGGCGAAATGCACCAAAAATGAGACTAATTAATTATATAAAGATATTATAGCTATAAAAGTAACATTTGCACGTTTTGAGCTATAACATAGAAAAGCAAATGCGAAAAAAAAAAATTTTTTTTTTTGATACGAGAATTATTCTTCAACGTACATTCCCTTAAATTTGCGGCTTTTCGGGAAGTAATTTTTCTATACTTTAGAGTAGGATGGTGATAAAAATACTAGTTACATTTGTAGTGCACTAAAAGTGAAACTAAGAACAGGGTAGAACTAGAGCCCCTTCTTAAAAGGGCTACACTTCATATTTATGTCAATTCCTCCTACTCACCTTTCATTAAATCAGGACATTCTCGAGAATCATTTTACTTCAATTTCTTTTGATACTGTTTCTCGCGCAGGTTGCTTTGGAAGCAAGACCAGGTTTACCAAGACACGAACCTAAATACTCTGGAGGGTGACGACTCCTACTCTCAGCAGGATATGAGCGAGAGCCTAGAGGACGACGAAGAAGTCAGTGTGCCCATGTGGCTTTGCGTGGCCCTAGTGGTCGGCTACATCTGTGGGGGTGCTGTACTTTTCACGTTCTGGGAAAAATGGAACTTTTTGGACAGCTCGTACTTCTGCTTCGTCACCTTGACGACCATTGGATTTGGGGATCTGGTGCCCGGTACAGCCGTCATCTCTGACGACAACCAACTCACTCTGGGACTGTGCTCTCTGTACCTGCTGTTCGGGATGGCTCTACTGGCCATGTCTTTCAACCTGGTGCAGGAGGAAGTGACGAGATCCGTCAGGTGCGTGGGGAAGAGGATAGGAATCATATCTGATGACGAAGATGACTGAAATCAGATAAGGCAGTCATCCTCGGTGATCACCAACTCTGCCTGTGACTGTGATCTTTGCACCTATGTTCGGTATGACCCTGCCTTTTAACTTGTTGCAGGAAGACGTGCCAAGATCCGTCAAGTGCATGGGGAAGAAGAAATTAATCGTATCTGATGTGAGATAGGTCTACGACCTATGATTTGAGCTATGATGACCTGGTGATCACCAACTCATCTTGGGACTTTCAACCGGGTGCAAAAAGAAGTGATGAAATCTATCAAATGTGCTGAAATGACGATAGTAATCATATCTGATGATTAAGATGACTGATATAGGGTACAGCAATCATCTTTGACTACAGCCAACTCCTACTGGGACCGTACTTGGTTACATCTGTGAGGTTGCCGCACTTTTTACATTTTAGGGGAAATGTAACTTCTTATAAAGCCTGTAA
Source organism: Uloborus plumipes (assembly GCA_038373865.1). Taxonomy (NCBI): domain Eukaryota; kingdom Metazoa; phylum Arthropoda; class Arachnida; order Araneae; family Uloboridae; genus Uloborus; species Uloborus plumipes. Next base: position 87,909 of record JAXGGA010000107.1, read on the forward strand.
TTCTACTTCTTTACCTGGACTACAGCTGGATTTGATGATCTGGTGGTGGTCTTTTTGCAAACCTCAGCTAAAAGAAATTGACACCCTTTAACCATCTTCCTTTATTTTCTTACATCTAGTTTCAATGAAAATACACAGCAAGAGAAATGGAAATTGTTTCCCACCCCCAAAAACTACTACCAGAGGCGAGGATCTTGCTCTCCTTGCTCCGGTACTGATCATAATGACAATATTTCCACGTAGTATCATATTTAATGATAACATTTTAGTAAAATTATATAGGGTTAAGTAGTTAATTGGCTTAATTTTTTTTAAAAGAGATAGCTTACTACCACATTCGGAGTAATTTATATCATAATATTTCTGTGCTTAAAAAATATATTAACTGGCTTTAAAGACTTTAAACTATTTTAAAAGAACTTCATGAGACCCTTTTCTACAGATTAAAAAAATGGGAGGGAATAATAATGAGGGCTTATATTACTTTTCGGTGACGATCCCTGTCAGAGCTGGCCGAACAGGGGGCCATTCAATGATGCTGAAGTCATGTGCTTGGGGACACTATTGGGCCTGATTGTAGACAGCAAAGTTTTTATTAACGATATGAATGACAGAACAAAGTGCTCTCTACGGTATTACACGGCATTGAACGAGAAAAGTAACTGTGTTAATCTTAGTGTGACAAATATCATTTTCATCATAATCATCCACATGGAAAGTATTATTTATGTAACCTGTTAGTGTCTGAAATTGATTTTGTACTATGAATAAAAATGAAAATTATAATTTCATTAGAAGAAAAACTACATGTACTTTTATTCCTTTCTTTCTTTTTATTTTTGCTTTGCATCTTGTAATTGTGGATGTGACAAACGCACAAACATACACTGTATAAACAGACAAACATACAAGGGTGTTTCAGCGTACAAGGGTGTACAAGGGTGTTTCAGCACTAGTACAATAAATTTGCAGGAAAGATGTATAGTGATGATAGATGTATAGTGGATGAAAAGCGACATTGGAATTCCATAAAAGTTATTCAGGAATATCCGAGCATCTATATTTGAGATAAAACAACCAGAGTCATAGAAATGTACGTATAAAACATAAAAAAAATATATTTCATAAAAGGAATCCGTAGCAAGTCTGTCATAAAAAAGAATAGATACATAAATGTGACTAGTTCATCGTTGCGCATTAAAATTGATACTCGAGGTGTGGGCTCCAAATTACAGCCAAAAATTCAGAACTGGGAAGTGAAGCACCTATTCTTTCATCACCAGACTCTCGAAAAGATTAAAAGTTACCTTCCCTTCTTTCTCTGCTAGATCAACTGCTTAAGCCCTTCTTACAGTGGTTTTTTTTTTTAGCTGAAAGCTCAGAAATTACCTTGATTAAATGTTTTTCTTGATTTTGGGTGTAAATAAAACTGCCACAGCCCCCTATATAAACGCTCTTGGTGTCTAAAACACAACGAATAAAAACTCTTGGATTTTTCTTTAACATACGTGCTTGTACACCTGTTTTTTTACCTTTCATATTAGCGTGGTTATCATAATTCATTGGCACAGCTGTCATATCTTTATATCGGCACCGTGATCTTTGAGAACATTTCGCAATTGATGAATTTTCATATCCCCCTCTAAATAAATAGATCAATAAATAAATTAAATGAAATACAAGATACTTTGGAGGATCATTTCACTGAAGACCTCGGCGCAATTTCTTCCTTGTTCTCTGTGAGGGGCCCCTGTGCTTTTAACGTCCGTACTAATTGACGATAAATCATAAAGAATTTTTTACATTGGGGCATACGTATGTCATATCTTTTGAACACAGAGTGGGTGCAATCTATAAGAACCTGGATTTCGGATGTTCACATTCACAGATGTTTAAATTTTTTCTGATAGTCTCTATTTGACAAAAGTAGTTTTGCAAATATGAAATATGTTTGATAACTTGAAAAGAATAATAGAGCTGGCAAAAGTTTCACGAATATCCCTACCCCATAAATTGAACTAAAAGTAGCACCAAACTCTCACATTTAACATCCGTTAAATAAGGCTTATTAACTTTTTATTCTTATACAATTGTTTTTTCATATTAAGCTAAAGGGAAAACATGGCTTGTCGGAGCGGGGTCCCTGCTAGAGCGGGGCTCAATTGGCCTAAGATAGGTCCTGCTTAGGATTGCGTGAAAAAGGCTGAGAAAAAGGGTAAATAAATTTCGAGCTTTCATCTATTTTCTAATATGGCTTTAAAAGGAGGAAAACCAGGGCCTGATTACTGAACAGGCCAATTAGGCCTTGGCCTAGAGCCCCCACATTTTAGGGTCCCACAAATGGCTAAAATTGCTTCTAGTCAATGGCTAGAATTGTTTTATCAACTGCCTAAAATTACTAAGTCGGAGTAAAGAGGCCTAAAAAAAATGGCCTAAGACCCAGTAATGTCTTAATCGGGCGCCGAGGAAAACTATAGGACTCTTACCGCCTTATTCACCGTCAACCACGCGCGGTTAAAACCGGTCTTAACCCGGAGTTAACGTAAGTTCCATATTCACCGTCAACTTTAACTACGCGCCGTCGACTCTCCTTAACCACGCGTGGTTGAAAAACCTAACCAAGCTACCCGAGCTCGGTTATCGAGCGTGGTTAGAGTTACGCATGCGCACTTTAGCATCGGTAAAGGTAAACATGGCGGCTGATTTGTTCACTTTAATATTAGTGATTATTCAAAACGCAAGAATATCTCATAAAAAGCAAACATTGAAGATGAAAGAACTACCTAGATGAAAGAACTGTCTAGAAAAGTTTCGTAAGCGGTTATCAATCTATCAAAAAGGAATGCCTTAAGAGCGCAAAAATCATTTAAAAGGTGATTGTCATTTCAAGTTGTAAGCTCCTAGCTGCAAACAGACAAAATAAACTAATCTCCTGTGGGCGTTAGAAGCATGTTCGAGTGACTGAAGCTTGACGATGTGGAAAATTTTCTTGCTCCATTCCCAAAGTGAACACATAAAGGTAAGATATTTTTATTTATGTTACTGCTGTCATGTACTGTGTATGTCAATGATATTCCCTCATAAATTTTCACACTGAATTTGGTCGGTCGTTTTTCGTGCTCTATCATGTAATTTTATCAATTTAAATTTCCACACCAAAATACCATGTACAGCTTTATGGTTAATAATATAGCAGGGGATTTTTAAAGATGTATGAAATCATTATAGAGTTTGAATGATGTTCAAAGCTGTGTATCATTAATTGCATGCTTGGAGACTGAGTTGATAGCTATGTTGTACCAAGTACTCTGAATGTAATCTGCCTACTTGGTCAATTAATGGTACTCATTAAATTTTGATTATGTAAACATTGCTATTTCAAAATGCCCTATATGTCCATGTTTTCTAAAGTTTAACTTCAGCAATGTTCTTTTTCGACACATTCTTCTAACATGTGACATTAGTGCCAGATCTAAAAGATTTTTGAACCGGGCCAGAAACTGTAAACTTTCGCCCTTACTTGTTTTTTTGCTGAATTTTTATATCACGTTTCAACGGGGAAAACACTGAAATAGGGAGAATCTGCCGCCGCTGAGGTCAACTGCTCCAGCTTGTTGGATCTAGCACTGTATGGCATGTACTTAGTTCAAAACCAGGTACATAAATAAGTATAAGAAGATCTATGGGATTAAAAGCTGATTGTTGGTACAAAGCTGTATGGAATATTTAGCCCTCAAAACAAAACTCGTCTTATCCAAATCTGTTAAAGTGGACAAGCCAAGTTTTGAAACTTCTTCTCATATGCTCTTCTCCTATGCTCGGCTTATTCAGAGTAGCTTTAATATTTATATATTTATAAATATGAATTCAAACAAAGTATTTAATTGATAAAAAATATTGAAATACTAGTTTTCCTTTCAGTTTGTAGTTGTTTACTTCTGCTCACAAAATATTCAATTTATAGTATCAGTTAGTCGTTAACTAACTGCTTCACTCCTAAAATATGTGTTTGTATTGTGCATGAAAATAATGACCAACAACTAGTATGATTGAGGCAAAGTAAAATGAGATTATGCATTTGTCGTTGCAATCATTGCCTTAATGGATATTTTTGTAGGTACTGTCTTCCCTGCTTAATCCAGTAATGGATAAACGAATATCCTGCTTATAGGAATAAAACATCCTGGAACCGTGTCATTGACTTGACGCAATGTTAAAGATCCCCGCTTAAAGGAATGCTCCACGTAATCCACATAATATTTCTTGGAACCAACACTTCGTTTAAGCAGGGCCGACAGTAAATCTTAAAAAAAAATAAATTAATTTGAATTTTGAAATCTTAAACACAAATTACGTTTTTTACAATCAAGAGTTGTGATAGGTTTCTACTTGTTGCGTTTCTTGTACCTACAAATGGCTCTTCTTTCCTGGAATCAATTTTCATAAGACCTTACCCTCAAAACTGTACATAAACCTCTTTTCTGTGTGTGTATGTGTAAGCTGGTGTGTTTGTATGTTTAAGCCAGTGTATATGTGTTTGTGTGTGGATGTGTGCAGACGTGGATATAGGGGAGAAGCATGTGGATCATCGCTCTCCCCCCTCCAAGTTGTCAACAACGTTATCTATCCATTGTGATTAAATACTTTATGAATGATGTATAAATGATTGAGTACTTGTCATGGACTAGTCAATCTGGATTAGCCCAATACCGAGCAGAGGACTTAAAGCTGGAGCTTGGTTATCTACTATTTCAAATGCGGAGTCATGCCATAACGGGCTACTGGTATATTACGGGTAGATCTTTTGCCTTTGCCTATGGGTGATAGTTTACTGCACATAACATATAATCTGTCACTCGTTTGCTATGTTGTATTATTCGAGTAGAAGCCAATTAAAATTATTACTTAAAACAATGATTTTAGCACTTGCCACTATTATTACCAGTGAGCGATATTTTGGTGGCGTAGCAGGGTATTCTTTCTATCAGAATTTAACATGCTAAATTTCTTTTCCAGATGATTTTGAGCCAACTATGGATAGAGGTGTACAACTTGCTGCTAGCTTATTCAATTTGTGAAAAGAATTCTTGTAACGTTAAACAGGAGGTTTTCGTGCAAAATTCCCTTCTGATTGATTTTTTGTTGCTTGAATTTGCATTTGTTTTGAAAAGATTAAAAGTTTATCCTAATTATGTACTCAATTAGCTGAAATAAAATTTACTTGCCTCTGCTACTTGTTTTTATTTATTAGTCATTTTATACACTCGAAACAATCAATAATTTTCAGCCAAAATTTATCTACAAATTATATATGAACTATGATACATCCGAGTGTCTAGTAAGTATTTTTGTAATTTATTTTAATGCTGCTTGGCATTTGAATTCATTGATTTTAAACAGCTTTATTAAAGTGATGATTTAAATCAGTGGTCAAAAATATATATCAACCAAAATATAATTAATCATGAACTGGGGAGGGGAAAGACATTGATTTAAAATATTGGCGGGGGGGAGGCAAATGTTTGTTTGTTTTCAGTGTTCTAAATATAAAAGATATTGTGTAAAACATTTCTTCAACAATTCACATGAAGTTATTTTTAAAGCTGTGCACTTACTTTTTATGTTTCAGATTTCGATTAAACTAGAGAACTAAATAAAACTGTAATGTTTTTTGTACAGTATTACAAATTATGTGAAATTAAACTTTCAATATTATAGCATAGCATTAATATTTTATTTTATTTATTATTTTTTTTCCTACTTTCAAAGCTAAAAAAAATTCAAACTTTTTTCTTTGACAAAAACTAATTCAAATGTATCAAAAACTAAAAAGCTCTGTCAATATTAGAAATTGTATTTTGGTTATGTTTGAAGCTGAAGTTATTGTTAAAATTAAGAAGGAAAGATATATGTACAAATAAAAAGCGCAATGTACCAATTGCGAGCACCGAAGTTACAAGAAATTCTCTTATCATGAAAAACTATAACGTTAGTGAAAGTCTTTTTATTAAACAGAATCATTATAAGGGAGCAAAAGAAGATGTCTCGTAATCTGGAAACATGTGTAAGCAATTACCACTATTACTACTTATAACGTTGATTTGACTTTTAATATGTTTATTTAAAATGAAGCTTGATCTTTTTCTAAAGGGAAAATGTTTTTTTTTTTTTTTGCTTTCTGCAAAGAAAGGACACAAGTACAATTTATAATTTAGGTTTTTACTATTCTTGGAAACATTTTCAAATTTTAGATCAGTTCAAAGTAAAACTTGAATCAAATCTATTTTCCTTAAAGTTCCTTGAGTTGAAATTTAATCTTGCTGACGATTACAAAACATGTTTGGAAAATTCCTTATTAGAAACCAAAAACATATAGGATACACACTTTACTGGTTAATAACTTTAAATCTAACTGATTAGTTTTAGACTCGTTTACTGAAAGATGTTTCTCTCAGTCAAGGGCGCCTTGAACCTAAATTTTTGGGCAGCGAAATTTTTCAATTTGCCGAATGAAACTCTGAATTTAACCGAATGATAAAATACGAGCATGCACACTTATTTACATCTTATGAGAAAAGACAAAAATCAACGAAATTTCTCTTTTAAAGATTTTTTAAAAGGCAATTTTGTAAGGAAGTTTCCAAATTTGCTGAATAAGATTATTTTTAGGCAGGTCACAGTCATCTACCGTGATAGATTTGCCATGTCACGATTGCAAGGGGCTTCTAAGACCATGCGCACCTTGATGAAGATACAAAAATACATAAGCTAAATGTTTTATAGTTGTATTATAGACCTACGGGCCATCAAACCTGCCACTGTGTGACCGTGACCCTCATTGAGCGTTTTCACTACACTGCTATTTTACGCTCAAAGGATTCTGAATAAAACAAGCACTAATTCTTTCAATGATTCGCCTTTCCCTAGTAGCACAGAACTTTCATATTGTCGCAATCCATCAACAGTTATTCCGGCCTCTTTTATGCTAAGCTGGAGCTGAAAATGAGAAACAAGAAGCGAGCAGAATTTTCCGAAAAATTTAATTGATGTACCCACTTGGTGACTTTTAGAACGGTTTGGTGGTCGCTACTGCGGGGAACTTTGACATTTAGTTTGGGGGGGGGGGGGGATGGTCTGTGCTATGAAAAGTTGGCCATCAATTGGCTGCGTAGTATAGGTGACGGCTCTCGCAGAGGTTCTATTGTATGGTTAATATATTTAGTTTGACATTGTTTCCATTTCTCATATCTACAGAATATTAACGACAAATAGTCGGTGGAAAATCAACTGTATAAGCGTGTTCGAATAAACGCAGTTCCACTGTTTTAAAAATTCACTACTCTGCTTCTTCTGTAATTCTTATTGTTGAGGCAGGAAAAAAAAATTCTGCACATTTATGAGCCATTTAAAAAGAAAATGCATTTGAAATACCCCCTATTCTTAATTTGTTTATTTTATTTGTACTTATAATAAGTAAATAGCTTCTGGGGAATAAAACGAGTAATTTCTTTCAAAAAAAAAAATAAACTTAGAAATGGTATACATAATATATTTTTTAAATCGCTACACTCTGAACGTGAATTTGGTATTGAAGCTACTCTGATTATTTGAAGGAAAAGATTATAGGCGCAGTGTGGGAAAAAAGTGAAAAACCTTTTTTCTCATTTCAGAACAGCTGCAATTACGAATGCAAATATTCAAAGAATAAATAGCAGATGTAACACTATTTTACGTTTAAATAGACAATTTTTTATAGTGAGCAATGTTTTAAAAATAGCGTTGCTGTAGTGTAGGTACGTTCTTTCATGATCAAACCTGCTTGTTTAATTCCACGTTTTCACCTACGATTCCGAGAAACTCTTATGATATTCTTTATTTTTTATGACAAATATTTCGTTAGTAATGGGCTGTGAGCTGTGTTAATTAATTTTCAATAGCAAGAGAGCACTACTTTCAACGCAAACCTTAGTTAACTCCAAATGTAAACAAATGACGTAGTAAATCATGTGACTTTTTTTTGACCAATAGGATGCTTGGTTTGCTCGCTTAGTTGAGTTACCTCGAGGTTGGATAAACTCCGGCGTTAATTTTGGCGGTGAATACCGAATTTTTAACCGCGTGGTAACAAACTCAACCCCGAGTTATTGAACCTCGTGGTTTCAGCCACGGGGCTTGGTTAACGGTGAATTAGGCGGTTAGGAAAACACAACCATAAAGAGAGCATTTATAGTACCAAATGAAACCTTTATCATTCTTTCTGTCATTTTTGAGTATCAACTTTCAAAAAGACTTCTTCTCCTTGAATACAAGTTTTTAAGTTACAAAAATTTATGTGTTAATGAACGCCGCTGAATCGGGTTTTCGTCTGCTACAGAACCCTCAGTCAGTTCACACCAGCAGTGACGTCATTTAAATAGGGTCCATTGGCTCAAAAAGTCCCAGCTCAAGAGTAGCGCTCCATCAGCTCAAGAAGAAAAACGCGAAACTGTAACCAGAATTTTGTTTCTGCTACATTTTTTTAATTATTTTTTTATTATATTCTTCGCGCATGCGCAAAACTATTATTTATTGCCCGTAGCGCTTAAATAGAAGCGTTATTAGTGTACAGTCGTACTGTTACTAAAGCTGTTATATGATGTTTAGTTTCCTAATCATTGTGTTTTTCTGAAAATATTATATGTTTGATTATTCGTGATTCACAATCGTCATTATTGTGTGTCCAGCAGCTTGAGATTGGAGGATCAGATTACTATTTCGGAATTTGTTTCCTGAACGTTACTGTTTCATCATTGTGATTTAATTAATTCTTCAACTGCTTTTAGTGAGTAAATTTCCTTGATAGAATTTTTACAACATAAATTAGGCATGGAAAATGTATTTACTGGAAGACTTTTTTGAACCTTTTTGTTTTTAAACGAGATAAGACACGTAAAATTATCTATTGCATCATAGATATTAAATTACTAATTATGAAATGTAATTCACTATTTTTGGGCAGAAACGTTCGTAAACTTGTGTTCTAATCAAATCGGAGAAGTAACCATTTATTTTGAAACCGATCTGTGGATATGGTTAAGTTCACATTTTAAGTTTTTCATTTGCACTCAATAGTTACATTGAAACCTCATATTCAAATTTACTCGACTCCGTTAGCTGATATTTAGTGTCTTTGAAAGCATTTTCCAAAGGTGAGAATGAGCGGAAAGGAACCTTAAATTTTGGGAGGAGAAACATTTTTTCCGACAGAGTTTATTTCTACTGGGAAAAATTGAAATTTTTGAAGTTTCTAGCTTTGAATATTTTACTCAGAAATTTATTTTTCTTCATTTTGATGTTTTTTTTTAAATATTTCTTTGTTTTCAGTATCCCATATGAAAAACACTAACATCGGTTAACCAAACTATTAGATAATTTAATTTCCCTGCAATAAAGGGAAAGAAAAAAGAAAGTTGAGATTTTGATTTGGAATACTCGTCGAAAGTTGTGTATTTGTAAATTACATTTCATTAAGTATTATCAAGTTTGTACAGATCCTTGAGGCCTCTACAAAGGCTTGAATTTCTCCAAAAATAGAAAAATGGTCAATACATTCAAATTTTTATGAAAATACTGCTGTTCAAAATTATTGTTCATTTAACATTCAAATGCTTTTTTTTTTTACAAATCTTCAAGATTATTTTCATTCATTATAGATTTTTGCTTGCAGAATAGCCATAAAGTTTTGTGAAATTTATCAAAATCTAACTTTAATCTTTCTTTTGCACATTGTATAATATTTCTTCTTTTATAGATCAGTAAAATGTATACATTGTTTTGCAGTGAATGTGCATAACACAGCTTTTAAATAATTGCCATTATATATTTTTTAAATTAACCCACCATTGCGGAGAATATACTCACTAATTAAAATTTTAACTTGCAATTTTAATAGAAATAACGGAATTATGTTAATGGTAATGGAATTACATCGTACTAATCTTAAACTTTTTAAATTTATAACTTTATTTTTAATAAGAAAATACAACATAAGTAGATATTGCTTACATTTTACTTTACATAGTGTATTTTTACAAGCTGATCATTTAAAGCAGTGGTTCTCAACGGGGGCGATACCGCCCACTGGTGGGCGGTGGGACAATGTTGAGGGGCGGTGAACTTCTTTTGGGCGGCAGGGGGGCAGTGGACATATTTTGGGCGGTAAGGGGGCGGTGGGTATATTTTAAAATTTGAGAGAATATGTTTTGGAGGGGGGCGATTGGAAACCCTTTTCCCATAAATCGGTATGGATAGCTTTGAAAAAAATTTCTATGCTTATCTCCCGAACCCTGATCCTTCTACTAACGTCATCAAATATAGCCAAAATTTGTCAATAGCACTTAAATTTCAAAAAAGGTTTTGGAGATGGGTCTCCACTTTCATAGCGTAACTATCTAAAATAGTCTTAAAAATGTGTCCATTTAAAAAATGTTCAAGGAAGAGTCCTAAATTTCTCACCCCTCCTTGCTTCCCTAACTTTTATAGCCAAAAAATAGTTTAAAATTACGTTTTGAAAACTTCAACTTTTAAAAAACTTCCGGGGTAAAGATCCAAAACCACCCACCTCTTTCACTATCATAACCACACTTAGCTTACAAATTTTGTTTTTATACATTTCTATCGAAGAGCTACGGGAAACCATCATTTTAAAAGACAGCCTATTGATTTTTTCAAAAATGATTACGGGAAGGACTACCCGCTACTCTTTCCCCAAGCATGACCAAAAAGAACCTAGAATTGCGTTTTTAGGAAATCGGTTTCTACAAGTTTCTAGAAGAGACTTTCTTCTCACCAGACTTGATCGACTTTTTGTGTTGTAAGAGCATCGCCGTAACAACACTAAAGGTAGTTCACAGTTGTGTTTTTCAAAGTACAATGGGAAAAAATTTCCGGAGAAAACTCCCAAACTTTTACCATTCCCTGAACCTTAACAAAACATTTTTAAATTAAGGTTTTTAAGACTTCAATTTCAGAGAACACCGGAAGAAGTTTTGACCCCCTAACATGACTAAAATAAGCTTTAAAATAACTTTCCATTTTGAAAAAAGGAAAAAAGTTTTTTCCTTTGTTAATGTTACCAAAACTTGCCTAAAATTACATCAAGTTTAAATGCTTCACTGTGGGGAAGTCAGAATCTAACTCTTAACCCCAAGAAACCTAAGATTAAAGGAACTGCGTTTTTAAGACTATTTTCAAAACAAGCGTCGTCTTTACTGTCATGTCTCCAAAGGCATACTATAATTGTGTTATTAAGAATTGTAACTTTTGGCATTTTATCCAACCTTCCAATCCATAAAATACTCAAAAAGAATTTCTCTGAATTGAACTTCTCTTGCAATTTGTAAATTTTACTTATTTCATTTTATCCCTCTAATTAGAACTTAATTTTTAATCTTTAAGTATGACATGTACGGGTGGTAATTTCAAGTTTTCGTCTCGCCTGGAAAAAATCGAAAGTCAGACTTTGTTATTGCCATAAATGAGGGATGCGTATTGCCTAGTTGCAAGAAAAAAGAACAACACGGATAGGAATTGGACCGTTTGGGGAACTATTTGAACGCAGTGCAGTTTTCAGAGTATATTGGTTTTATTGGTTTTCAAAAGAAAAATATTTGAAAACAACGCATTTTTATTTCAAACCTTTTTGCTGTTATTTACGTTCAAAATGTTTCACTCAGTTAATGGAACATTCTAGGCACTTGGTTGATTCTTTGACACACCTTTTTGGAGGAAAAACATTGACTGCTTTAAAAAAAAATCATATGCTTGAAAAGTTTTTTTACTCCATAGTCATTTTTCAACTATCTATTTGGGAAAAATTATAGAGTTAAACCGGTCAATAAAACTGCTTTTCCTTCTTCCGTTTCTCAACTTTTTGCAAAGGGGGCGGTAGCTGAAAAAAGGTTGAGAACCACTGATTTAAAGGATAAATGATACCTGCAATCCATTTGTGGCTCAGAAATTGTCATCAGGATATCTTCTTCTTTAATATGATCATAGTCATCTTGAGAAGGCCAAATCAAAGTGTCCCCATTTTGCTTTACAAATGATCATGTAGCCCAGAAAATTTTTTTGACATCACTTGACCTATAATAATGTACTGTTCTTTTTTTGCTTGAAGAAGCAGGCATATATTTAACTAAAATCCACTGCCCATTAGAAATTGGCAGCTTAAGCTCATTTGTAGGCTCACAGAAATGTTCGGGTTTGAAATTGTGATCTATAATCACTTAAAAGAGACATATTTCTTATTTCCGATAAATCTTGGCTCTTAACTTTAGCATAATGAACATTACACACATTAGGAATGGGTAAAATATTTTCCCATATGATATTATACTCTTGCATATTTTTTATATTTCTTTTATTTCACAGTATGCTACAGTAATTTTTTTACATTTTGATTTGGCCACACGAAAAAAATCTGTGAGCATTTTGTATTTGCTCTTGTTCTATTTACCGTCCATCCCACCATTCTTATTAACAGTGCCCTCTTACTATGGCTCGTGACAAAAAACTCCCAAGTGATTTTTTTTTTTTTTTTTTTTTTTCAGATGGGTGAGGGCACAAAGCAAGTACTTCTGTTTAAATTGGCTTAAAGCTCCATCAGAAAAAAAAAAAAAAAAAAAACTCTCCCAGCATATTGTTGTTTATGTCTAGTTTCTAGTTCCTGAATTATCATTTTCAAAAATGTTGTTGCGCCATATTTTATTGTGGGACATATCAGACGTACAACAGAAGAGTTTAAACATTTGCTGCTTTCCAAGCACAGACAGTGAACAGAGTAATTTGATTGTGGGATTAATAAGAAGATTGAATGGCATTTTGATTTATTGTTTTAAAATTATCTGCAAAATCAACTTGGATAATTTCTTTGGAGCTATTCTTTTGGACATCTGGCTTTGGAAATTTAAAGATTCTGCTTGTATCCTCTTAATATATGTGGGATGAGAAAATTTAGCACTTTTTTTCTTACTCAGCAGAGCAGTTCTCAAGTCTTATTTTCAACTGTCTTAAGCACTTTGCCATTATCTGTTGTCCACTGATACCATTTTGTTTTCAAATCTTAATGAAATTTACTGGAACTGAATAATTATTTCAGCTAAAAAAAACTTAAACCACAACAAGAAACAATCTAAATTTGTTTATGCCTTTACAATTATACAGAATTTAATAATGCCACGAAAAAGTGCAATATAATTCCATTACCATAATACTGTTACCCATTTTATAATTATGTTACCATTAATTTTATGACTAATTAAAAACATATATCACATTTTTTTTATTGCTCTACTTCTTCAGTGTACCACTAAGAAAAAACAATATCTAGTTTTTAACTATTCTTAAAATAAAAAACTTTCATATCATTATAGTAACAGAATTATATTATAAATTCCTTTCATTATAAATTAATAATAAATGTAATTAGAACATATATTTATAAATTTTAACAATATTTCTACTAAGAATACTCATTTAGTATTCAGCAGATTGCAAAAAAATAAAAGTTAAGCATATTTTGTTATTCATGAGCTTAAACCAGGCCCGGATCCAGAGGGGGGGGGTATGACAGCCCCCCCCCCCTTAACCTACCAAATATAGCAAAAAATTACCTTTTTGGGACTTATATTCCGAAAAAAATTGCTGACCCCCCCCCCCGTTTTTGCACAAAAATTGCACTTTAACCCCCCCCCCCTATCCAAAAATGACCCCCTTAGCCAAGAGCTGGATCCGCACGTGGCTTAAACTGTTTGCTCAATATAAATTTATATGAACTGCACTACTCTGGATGCCTGTTTAAACTTGTCTGTTAGGAATTACAAAGCAATAAATGTAAAAATTTTTACTAATAAATGAAAAATGTGTACTTTTTGCTACTAAACTCTAAAATTTTCTAAAAAATCCGAGCTTTTTTAGTTTTTGCTATTTATGTCCTGTTATTCAAAGAATTGCCCAACAGTGATACTGTTAGGAATTTTTTCACGACATGAAACACTCCTTGACGTTTTAGTGAAGTAAAATATACAAAATGAATTAAGACCATAACATACTGAAAAATTAAATTTCGTTAGTATGAAATAGAAGATGACAGAGACATGCAGTTTTTGGTTTTTAGCATTTTTGTTTTTAACAAAGTAACGAAACATTTAAATGTGATATTTTTAAATCCCAATTTTTGCTCCACTTTTCAACATGAATTTTAAAATATGCTAATTTTTCTCATGAAAATCAAGTTTGAAAATGTAACTAAATTCAGTGGAGTATTTACGATTTTTAATAAAATTATTCTTATGAAAATATCCATAGGCATAGGTGGAATTGTAAACAAATTTAAGAATAATTGTTTATTATATACACAAATTTACTTGATTGTGAGTCCTGTGGCAGAAAGCTGCCGACACGGCGACATTGTCGCAGAATAAGGGAGACAGTGTGCAGAAAGATTTTTGTGATTGGGAAGGAAAAAAAAAAGGCTAAGAAAAAAAAAATAAAACAAAGACCAGGGAAAAACCTATGAATCTGTAGTATTAATGTTAATAAACACCTTGTGTTATTGTAAGAGGGTTGCATATATATTTATGATTGAAGAATATTTTAGCGTTGCAGAAAGAAATTGGTTCTAGAAAATTTGTCACAGAAAGCTTAAAAAAATTCTGCCACAGGAATTGTGAGTCTTATAAAATGTTTGGAAAAAAAAATGAGAAAATTGTTTATAAATTGAATAACTCTTTGACCCTTCTCATTTACAAAAAGTTTTAGAAACAAAATCCATTCTTCTAGCTTTATTTTAAGCAAAGAGGTTGATAACTTTTTCTTTAATGTCTGTTCCACTGTATTTTTTTTTAACTTCGATGATAAATTCCCCAGTGCATTTAATCTGTCTTGTCTCATTGTGCTTGTAAGAAAGGTTTTTATTATTTTTAAAGTTGAAGAACAACATTCAAGCATTGATGTAGAGTCAAAAGCAGAAATTTCAGGTTATGAATTTCGCTCATGAAAAACACAGTGCCGTATTTTTGATGCCATCTAGTGATGCTTGCTTACAATATTTTATACATGATCTCAGAATTTCTCTGGTTGATCGACTATCTCGGATAGTCTTAACATTTGTTCAGGAAGCGCAAGTTCTCCCGGGTTAAAGATCTGTAGTTTTAAACCAAAATTTTTCTTTTAAAATAGAATACTGAGTTGATTTATATGAACATCCCTATGAGTAAATGCCTTTTTGTAGTATTTTAATTCATTTGTAACCAAAGTGAATTCACAATATTTTAGTGCAATCTTATGTTTTTGGGTTGTAATTTTTCTGCTTACTACCTGAATAACAGGTGGTTTGGGCAGGTGGATCTTACTGTCCGAACCTGTATAAAACTGTTCAAAAGTATGCTAAAGCTACTGGGATTTAATCTAATCAATATGTATTTACTGCAGTATATGTAATGCATAAACATAAATATTGATTGGCTCTAATTAATAACTGTTTGATAATATTTTTCTCTGAAAAACCAATATTAAAATGGAGAAAGTAATACTAATATTGAAAGTAAAAAGCAAATTCACCAATAATACTGTCTGTTTGCGTATTGTGCGCCTGGCAGCCACGAGCGCTTCCATCTGAAAAAGGGAAGGTAGGTTTAGAATGCGCACTTCCCGATGCCCTCAACTTTTGTTCGCTTGCTACTTTCTCGTTGCATTTCCCCCTATTTCGAGAAAGTCAGAAGAGACTTGGCGCGTGAGCAAATGCGGCGGAGGTCGCACGAAAAAATTTTAGACAGTAATGTTCCTTAAAATTTCCGTATGTACGTGTTACGAAAAAAAATTGCATAACTACCAAAGTACTTAGTTTCCGTTATATTTATAACTCAAAAAACAAATTCTTTTAAATGTGTAATATGTTTAGGAGGAAAAATAGCTTACCTTTAAAAAAAAAAACCTGTATGATATTGTTTAATACAGTCTAACCTGTCTATCTCGAATTTCATGGCACAGAAAAAAAAATCGAGGTACGAGGTTTCGAGATACAGAGGTTGTGATAAAATTTACAAAAATCAGCAATTGGAACAAAGTCAAATACTTAATACACTCAGGCACATTGAAAATAGCGACCCAAGAAGAAAGCATCGGATTGAAATGAAATTTAATACACATAATGATACAGATGAGATATTCACTTGATCTCAAAATCAAGACAATTGAACGAATACAGGGTGTGCAAGGACACAAAGACAGAGCAACTTCAATAGCGCGTTGGACCACCTCTAGCTGCAATACATGACACCATACGGTCCGGCATTGAGTTGATTAGCCGCCTGATGTTGTCCTGAGGCAGATGGGCCCACAAATTTGTAACAGCCAACTCCAAATCACGCACAGAGTGACACGATGGCATCTGACGTTTTAGCTGATCCCACACATGCTCTATTGGGGATAAGTCGGGGGAGCGGGCTCTCCATGGAAGAGTCTGAAAATGACGTAGGAAGTCTTGAGCAACTCTTGCTGTATGCGGACGAGCATTATCTTTCTGGAAAATTGCCCCTGGGAGGCCATTTAGGAAACGTCCCACATGGGGTTGAAGAATATCATCAACGAACGTTGGCCGGTTAAGTTTCCACACATCACAATTAGATTGGACCGGCTATCATAGGATATGGCCCCCAGACCATTACACCGGCTGTACGGGAAGTGTGACGTAGAACAGTGTGGGAGGAATTGTACCGCTCACCTGGGCGCCTCCACACCGGTACACGGTTATCATCAGTCCCTAAAACAAACCGAGACTCATCACTAAACACAACTTTTTGCCAATCTGTGACATTCCACATTGATCTGGCTTGGCACCACTGTAGACGCAGTCGCTGATGAATCCAACGATTTCTTCTTGGGTCGCTATTTTCAATGTGCCTGAGTGTACATTGTTTTGTATTGATATTGTTGAACATTTTAATGTATGACATGTTGTGAGTCCACATTTTACTAATTGTTATGACTATATCGCCGTATCGGTAGCAAGTTAATGCATACCTTTAACCTCTTCAGTCCCAGCTGGAGGTACACATGTGTACCTTCTAAGTTTTTATTTACATTTGGTTTCAGAGCAATTTTAACAAAAAAAAACTATACTTTATAAAATCTAAGATTGTAGCATTTATTTTTCATCAATCCCAATTTTTTTCTAGGTATTTTTCAGACCTAACAAAGATTTAAAAACTTGAAATTCAAATGGTTGAAAAAATCAGGACTGAAGAGGTTAAGTACGAACATAGTCTGAGAATGGATTGTGCTAAAGGCTAAAGGTGATTTTTTTCTCCAAGTTATCATTGATAAAGGTGGCTGGAAAATGGAGATAAAATTTTAAAAAATGAGAGTCGTGAATATACGAGATATAGAGGTTTTCGGAAAAATCATTCGAGATAAACATGAGAAGAAACATTAAATTTATGCTGTATAAAATAATTTTGGAAAAAAATAGAACCGACTTCAGTTGGAAATTGCTCTAAAAAGTAAAAAATAATTGTTTTCTTTGAACACCATCGAAACTACTTTTAAACATAAGTTTTGAAGTCGGCGCAAAAACAATGTATAGAATCATACGCAACTATAATTCAACTATATACATTTTAATGGATCCAGGTTCTTTAAAAGCATTCGCATATATTTCATTCATTACCACACATTCGTGTAATGGTACAAATATTCTGCTTTTAATTCTCAATGGTTTCTCTGAAAAATGTTGGCAAAATATGGTTAAATATCATTTGACCTATCGTTTTTGCGCCGACTTCAAAACTTATGTTTGAAAGTAGTTTCGATGGTGTTCAAAGAAAACAATTATTTTTTACTTTTTAGAGCAATTTCCAACTGAAGTCGGTTCTATTTTTTTCCAAAATTATTTTATTTTATTCTTTTTAGTGTAAGTGTACTTATGAAATAAGGTAATGTTTCCATTACGGAACTTCACCTAATTTTCTTAAGTAAATGCTCCATAAAATAAACTGAAAAAAAATCTGGTATGGACCCCACACTACTTCCTTTTACGTATAAATTTCTTAGTAAAGTGTTAAAAAAAGTGCTTGGAGTGAGCAAGGTAACATTCAAATATTTACTACCCTAATCTGCCACGAAACAATGCAAAAAGTATTTTACAATGGTTAATTTTCTAAATATTGCTGATTTTAATATCATTCAGTGAATTTTTCGCAAAATATCGCCAATAGCGCCAAGTTGAACCCAAATTCAAAAAATATTTTTTTTTCGCCAAATTTGTCGCCAACTTGGCGATATGTCGCCAAGTTGGCGTCAAACACTTGACAACCAAAAGCTTGGCAACATATCGCCCAGTGGTCGCGCCAATTCATATCACTTGAGTCTGCATTTAAATTAACACTGATTTACCCCAAAAAGGGGTAAAACACCGCCTTGGGAACATTCAAATGCAACCACAAGGGGAGGTGCACAACTAGACCATCCTCAAAGCCTACATACCAAGCTAGAAGCTTCTACGGCACATAGTTTTTGAGTTATGCGAGCCACATCCGCACATACGTACATACAGACGTCACGAGAAAACTCGTCATAATTAACTCGGGGGTGGTTGAAAAGGATTTTTCGGCTGCTTATATGTTGGTAGGTACATATGCACGTGCTGACAAGTCGAAAAAATGACTGAACATTCATTCGGGGATGAGCAAAATCAAAATTTAGACTCAAGTTTGAGTGATTTTTTTTTCGTGATCACAATACTTCCTTTACTACGTAAAAGGAAGTAAAAAGGAAGAAACTGTCAACGCGTCTAAAATTATAAACGATTGACACTAAAAAATAACCTTTGTTATTCTCTGGTATTTATTTGTGTACTAGCTTAATCAAAGCTATTTAAATATCAACGGTTTGTCAACTAATTTATATTTCAAAGCAATTCTAGTTTCTCGTTGTTCATAAGATTTTAACACATACTACGTACGTTACTGCTAATGAGTTTCACGTTAGATTTAGTTAAGTCTTGGTTCAAATTTTTCATCATGATTACTATTAATATTGCTGTTGCGAGGCAAAAAATTTTTGCAACAATGGATCGAAAATTTAATCATTTAATGGGGAAATGGCAGGAAATTTACTGTTTTCCATAATAACTTTTTTTCTAGTGAACAAATATTGTCATATGAGTACATGGTACCTAAGTTACACCATCTCCTATCGATTGAAAAAAAAAATTGTCCAAATCGGTTCAGTAGATCTGATGTTATGTGCGAACAAACAAAAAAAAACATACGCTTTGAATTGATAACCTCCTCCTTTGTTGAAGTCGGTTAAAAAGCAGGGAAATTGAAAAATTTCGACATAGAGAGGTTTTCGAGATAGACAGGTTCGACTGTATTATGTTTCAATAATAATTTAAAAAACCTTTAAATCCTCGAATGAAAAATAATAAATAGTTGATATGCACAATATTTAAAAACTAGAGCGGCTCTTTTTTGAAATTATGGTTATTTAGTGACAGAGTATGAAATGGCTCTGTAGTTATTTCATTCCTAAGTCAAAAGAAGAAAAACTACCATAAAGCTTTTTTTTTCTGTTGGTGAACTGTCATTTAGTGCTTTATGTATGTACCAAATTTCATAATAATTCATGCAGTAAGTTTTGAGGTAGAGTCGTCCGCAAAAAATGGGTCACGCAAATACACACTTACACATTTTCCTTTAAAAAAAATAAACAGTAAAATTGAATTCAGCACACGTCAGAACTTGTAAATTCTTCCAAATTGACAATTTTTCACGGATCCAATACTTTCTTTTACACATTATATGTAGAAGGAAAAAAAAAACACCTCTATTATTAAATAATATAGACTTGCTTTCCATCATGTAAGAAATTTTAACACAAACCGAGTTTTAAACATTGTATATTTGTCTTATTCATTTCATTGTTCTTCAACTTCTTCTTTTTTAACACATAAATTTTCTTTCCGATATCAATTAAACTTGGCTTGGGCTGCTAATCTATTCATTTTTAAGTTGGAAGATAGCGAGTCACGATGAAATAAGCTATTGTAAATAAATAACCTATGCTTATTTGAAAACTATTTGTTTCTTGGAAAATGCTCGAAACAGTTACAATTCGAAAGGATAAATTTTTTTTAGTATTTTTCAAAAATTTTAGCCCATACTATCGTTGACGTACACATTCATCAACAGCAATTAACAATCTTTTGCTATTTGGTGGCCTTTTCGTATGTTTTAATTTTTGGTACCAACTGTATCAATATCGTACCTTCTACATTTTTGTTTAACGACATTTGGACTGGCGACATTTTGGCCCCCGACATTTTTAACCGGCGACATTTTGGCCTGCGGGATTTTGTACCGGCAAAATTTTTGGCGTATACCAAAATCAGTTGCGTACCTTTGATGTATTATTAAATACATATTTAAATGCTCCCATTCAATAAATAAGTTCTAATTTACTTTTTCAAATTAATAAAATATTTCTTTAGTAGATTGTAATCTGTTTTTAAGTTGGGATGCAACGAATAGTGATTTAGCCGATTACAGAATATTCGGCCAAACTCAAGGCCGAATATTCGGCAATACGGCCGCAGAATAGTTAACTTGTTTTGTTTAATAAACAAAGCACAGGTTATATTTAAAGCATATTTTTGTATGATAAGGAGTTAAATATACATTGTTAAAGATTTTTAAAAATAATTTTGAGTAATTTTTTTGAAAGTGGTAGCATTAGTTCAAACTTCAAAAATATTCGGCCATATTTGGACAAAAAATTACTAAAAAGAAGACCAAAAAAGAATGTATTTCCGTGTAGGCACTAAGAGAAAAATTGACTGTTATCGTTCTTAAAACCCTTAGTTGAAAAAACGAAATGGTTTAAGTTAAGAGAATTACATTTCCTAACCTATATTAACAGGCCAGAAAGTGCATTTCAGAACTAGATGTACCAAATGTATTAAACACTTATTTTTCAAATCTGATAAAATTTTAGGGAAAAAAGAAAAAGAAAGAGACTTATCGCCTAAAAATGTTTTCTGCATCTGTTCACACAGAAAAAACTTAGCTTTATGATTTTCACAATTGCAAAGATTACAAAGAATATTTTTGAAGTGTTATGTAGGGAAATTAACAATACTATTTTTATATTTGAAGCTGAAGCTTACTATTTTTATATTTTAAATTCTCACATTCATTTATTTTTTTCAAATAAAAGATTTGGGAAGAAGTATATTTCTATCATACTATTCAATTTTTTATACATATTTTATTTTGATAAAGAACTGACCATTGTTCATGTATGATTATGCTTATGTTTTACCCATTTAAATCTTCTATGCATAAGAATTAGTTTCATAAAATAAGTGTACCAACCCTTCTAATATGCAAAAAGTATTTTGTTTTTATGCTGTATTCTGTGATTTTGTATAGAGTTATTTTATGTGTTAAGATGGTGAAGGTTTGTAGTACACACAGTTTAAGTTGACAATAAAATTAGTGAATACCCTCAAAAATAACAAAATGTCATAGTAAAACAAGATTTCATTTAAAACGCCCATTAAATATGATAAGAATAATTAAAAATATATAAAAGTTTCAAATTGCAAACAATAAACAAATTTTTTGCACGGTATTCGGTCAAGGCCGAATAGTTAACCCATTGCACTCGAGGCCGTTACCGCGCAGGCGAACCAGCAACTCGAGATGTTCCGCAGCGGTATTCGGTGTATTTACTACCTCTAACGTAAAATGATTACACACACAAAGTATCAAATGAAACTTTTATATTTTAATATTTAATGTTTGTTTACAGGTTTACTAAGATAATTTCATAAGCATTAGTCCTTGTAATTTTTCTTTGTATGATATTTTATGAAACAATTGCCAAGATGTATGCCTGGCTTTCCGGGACAAGTATCACAATAGTATGTTGTTTGATGCCTTTTGCCATGTTGAGTTCTTTGAGAGCAGACTTTGCAATCCTTCCTAACTCCTATTAGGATGATATGGAGCTTTCCATCTAAGCGAAGGTTTTCGGAACTGGAGGTTGAAGTTGAAGGTTGAGCACGCGTCTGACCAAAATTTCCCGTCAATTGCCGAACTAAGGTTTTCACATACCGCAAGTGAGAAAGCGGCTGTTCTTTTCTCTGCTACTTCGTCATTTTATAAGGTATATATGAATTTATTGAGCAAATTTCCAGGCCCCAAAAAAACAATTTACGCCACCATTTCAAGGATTTTCGTAAGAAACAGTACGTTGCCGCCAATTGATCTACACGATCGACACTTCCCATATGTCTTATGTAATTTATTACAACATTAGGCTTCTTGATGGTAACTTCAACACCACCTCGTAATATTCTTCTCACACAACTTATTCCCGCATTATCCCAATTTGTCAAGCACGTGACAACCCTCTTGTCTTTCCATGATAAGACTAAGGTATTTCCTTTGCGGAATGCTACTGTTGATTTCGTGCCAAACTTTGGCTTTTTAATTTCGGTTGGCAAATACTTCCTATGCACTGGGATTGTACCTGTCAAATGGGATTTCAATTTGAATAACTCCTCAGCCAACATAAAGCTGGTGTAATACCGATCGGTGAACATATGGTGTCCTTGCCTACCAGGCACTCTTTCCTTGAGCATCGTATAAAGGTGCAGCGGTATTCTTGTTGATATCGGAAGGTCGGGCCTCATCAATTTCTCCGTGGTAATACTTCCATAGTAAGGAAGAATACTACAAATATAGCCAGTATTTGCGTCTGCCAGTGTGTAAACTCTAATACCCCATTTAGTTGGCTTTTTCGGATTATACGTAATAAATGAAACCCGACCTTTGAATTTTATAGTGGACTCATCCACACAAATTTCTTCTCTCAGTGTAAAATACCTCAAAAATTTGGAATCGATATACTCAAGAAAGCAGCTTACTAGCTGCAAACGTGTTCTTTGATATGCATTTGTTGTTGGGATTGTTTTTAGATGAAGCATCCAAAAAATTTGGTTGAATCTGTCTCTAGTAAATATATTTGAATAAAAAGGAATGTAGCTGACATGATCGCGTGACCAGTACTCTTGCAAATTCGCCAATGGCATTGTCCCCATATTTAGTATCACGCCAATAAATGCCAACATTTCTTCAGTAGTTACACTGTCCCAATTTTGCCATATTGAATGCTGTGATAGCGTTTTGTTCTCTAACTTTCTTCTAGCATAATTATTTGTTTCAGTAACGATTTCATTTACGAGTTCATCCGTGCAAAACAGTTTGAAAAAGTCCAACGGTTCTTTCTTGTCTGCGTGTACGTGCGGTCCTACAGGAGTGTTGCCGGCTATAAACGGTATTCTTGAGGGTATTTCTTCTGATTCTGTACAACTAATTCATTCAGAACTGTCGGATCGTGGCTCCTCTGCAGCATCATTATCACTGTCACTTTCACTGTCTATTCTTCGAATCTTTCGTCTTCTTACACCCCTCACTTCATTGCTATCATCACTGCTTGCGTTCTCTCTGTCGTCA
Organism: Uloborus plumipes; assembly: GCA_038373865.1. NCBI lineage: Eukaryota > Metazoa > Arthropoda > Arachnida > Araneae > Uloboridae > Uloborus > Uloborus plumipes. The sequence continues at coordinate 111,470 of JAXGGA010000107.1, forward strand.
ACCTTTGCGAATACAGCTGTAATTTCCTCGTTTAGCGACTCTAAATCAAAGTTATCTTCACTCGAGCTTATTTCACTACTACCTTCCATGGTGATAGGGGTCAGAAACTTCAAGTCTTTTTGCCACAGCTGTCAAGTTCGAACTGCGGCCGAAAATGCAGTCCGGTTTGTGGTTGCGCACTAAGTTCAGATAAGCTATTCTTATCTCCGTTTGAAAGGATTTCCTTTCACATTCAGTAGTTTACGCACAAAGAGCTTAGAAACCCGCGTCGAAGTAACAAAACGTAAACAGTCACCGCTGCGGGCCGAATTACCGCAGCGAACGAAGTGGTGAGCGACGATCAACTCTCGACAGGGTGTAAAAAAATCAATGATTTTTTTTAAAAAATCAAAAAAATCGGATTTTTTTTATTTAAATCAGATTTTTTTGATTTAAATCGGATTTTTTTGATTTTTTTTTTAAAAATTAGAAATTTCAGTTATTAATTAATTTTTGTTTATGAACAATTTACCTTTAAGTTTTTAAAAATACAAAAATACTTTGAAGTAAAGCTTCACCAGTAAGTAACCCAGAAAAAAGTGTTAGGAGCCAATCTGAAAATAATCCTGTCTACTAGCTAGGATAAAAATCAAATGGGGCAGGAAGCTCAACCCAATCCTCACTTCATTCAGCCCCCCCCCCCTCTTTATTTTGCTTTTGTTTTTTAAAGCTGGAATATGTTCCATTTCAGCCACTAATAAAGACTGCCCCCCCCCCCCCCCCCGTTGCTAATGCAGGGCATAGAAAATTAATCTTCTGTTTGGTTGTTTTTGTTTTTTCTTTTCACTAAAAGTATATCACACACATTCTATCATGTCCCTCCCCCCTCAATTCACTCTTTGCAACACCTGCCCTGCACCTGCATGTATTTTCTTTATTTCACATATTAGACAACAAATAGCACTATTTGTGCATACATATTATTTGGACTGCAACCTTCCAGCATCTGTGGAGAGGGGATGAGTAGGATTACTTTTCCATTTTTTAGATGGAAATCAAAGCTCTAAATGAAAATGGTAAAAATAATGAAATTGGGATTGTCCAAGAGAATTTTTTAAGGATTAAAATAAAAAGTGATTTAAATCAATGATTTTTTTAAAAAAATCAATTGATTTAAATCAATTGATTAATCATTGACACCCTGCCTCGAGTTGCGCCATCACACCACATGGTGAGTGAGTCACCGCTCGAGTGCAAGGGGTTAAATAGGTATTGGGCCGAAGCTGAATATTCGGGGCACGGGCCGAATATTCGTTGCATCACTATTTTTAATACTTGCTCATAAAATACAATTTTGCTATAATTTAGTTTTGGACAGGACAGTTTAAACCAGGGTTTTTACCGTAATGCAGTGGCGGCTCGTGCCTTAATTTAGTCGGTGGGCCAGCGATTTTACATTTTCCCAGTATAAAGCTTACACAGATAAAATGGAAGAAACAATAGTTAGGAAACTAATTCTGAGCGACGTAAAATAATATTTATCTATTTTTCATTGATATTGTAAAAGGAGAGTCCTTTTTTGGACATCCTTGGTCCTGGATATAAATATAATTATGATACGGCTATAAATTTAGAGCTTTAGAATACTTATCTCTTCTCCAAGCATTCTTAATGTGACACCCGGCAGGATGACAAAGTTCACAGAGCCCATACAATACTTACAATCCTTTTTAATATATTAGCACAGCATTGTGACAAATGAGATAAAATTCAAACTTATACCAAGAAAATGGCAAACGCTCCGCAAGTCAAAAATAAAGTCTTCACAGAAAAAATTCGAAAATAAGAATCTCTAGTTCCAAAACGCAAATCCATAAATAATAATAAATAATAAATTAATCTATATACATAAAACAGAGAATATATGTGTGTGTGTATGTATGTATGTTCCCCATACAAATCCAGTTTTCGTCGGATCCGGAATCTGGACTAAATTTAGCAGTACTAAAATTGACCCGTACTTGGGCACCCGAGAAGGGTCGTTCGAATGCCAAAAAAGTACCGATCCGTTCGAATTTCAATTTAACGACTCAAAATTGCTCTTTCTACCCGAAATAATAATCGGATCTTCTCGATTTTGGTCTCATTTTAAAGCCTGCAAAAACTATCCTTTAGGGGGATTTTCTTCTGAAGGTTTTGAAAACTCCGAGCCGCTAACTTCTCCCAGAAAAAAAGATACTGCCGTTTTTAAGTTAGATCAATTTTAAATTGGATTTATTCACATCGTTTGCATGATCGTGAAAGAAATTAAATAGCGTGAAATAAATTATTGATAACAAAAAGAGGGGATTGATAACAACTTGTAGCGGGGATTTAAAACTTTTTTGGCGATTGATTCATTTTTCGTACTGCGCAAAATGTCGACTTAAATCTGATCGGGACTTTTATAGACGCGCGTTCCTTGACATAAATTTTGTTTTCAAGGTGTGCCCGGGCGCACAGAGTTGGGCCACGCAGCTAGTAAATAAATAAAATATGCATGCATTGTATTACAAATAGGTGAGGGGGGATGAAACTGGCAATCTTTGTGCCTGTTAGTAATAAGTGTTGAAAATGAAAAAAGAAAGACAAAGAAAAGGTTTAAATGTGAAAAAAATCAATCAAAAAAAGAAGAAAACGAAGAGTGCGGAACGAAAAGAAGCGAGAATTTTCTCCCTAACACAGGGGTCAGAGATTGTCTACCTCTGTACAGCGAGGAGACATTTCCCTCTCCGTCCCTCATCACCGCTTTGGTTGGGGACAAAGAGAAATTTTGGGCCAGATTGAAAAGTGCCCTCTCGGCAGATATTACAAGGGGTGTGATCACTCACCGCTCTTCTTAATCCAGCGATTGCGATTGGCTAAAAGTGGAGGTGTGTCGAGAGCTAGCGTGCCTCTGCCGAGGGCCAGTGCTTGTTGGCCCACGGAGCTTGAATTTCGTTCTAAAAGCTGTGCGAAACGATAAAATTGACGGATTTTGAACTTTCTTATGTTGTATTAGTGATGAGCAGGGCAGGGGGTGCTAAAGGTTTTAAATATGTGTTGTGCACTATGTTTTTTTTTAAACTGAAATACAAAACGATATATTTTAATTGTGTATTTTTTTCTTCTTTTTTTTTCAATTTTTCTGGGTGGGTCCGGCCTACCCGGCCCATACTGAGGAGCCGCCCCTGCCGTAATGTCCAAAACCTTGCTAACCCTGTTTCTAGGAAATTGAGAAGTTAACCCTCAATCCCCCTTCACTACATCCTGTGATACAAGCGTTATTTAATAGTAGTTAAAAATTTTAAACCAAAGCCAGTTATTCATTTTATGTTTGCTTACTCTGCCCTTAAATAGTGTTTATCAAAAAAAAAAAAACTGTTACTAAGAGAGTAGGTTCAATGATGTAATGATGCATGGCAAAATCTATATAAATATAAAGTAGTAAAAAAGTTAGTAAACATTCCTGAAAAAAGTAAACTGTTTTTTCCACTTTGTCAAAAAATGGCAACAAGATAGTTTTACTGCTCAGTTTTTCCACCTTCGGCAAAAAACGTACCAGCCCTACATTGTTAGCATGCGAAATCAATTTAATGCTGTAAATTAAGGCACGCTTATATAGCATGAAATTCAGTTGGCATGCTACATCGTCTAAATAAATCAATTTCAAGTTCACATTTCACCACCATCAAACAAACTGCTTACCTTTTCTATTGGATAACTCCTCTGAATCCCAAACTCACTTTAAGGAGGGAGGGGGGGGGGGTCTCACGTTAGAGTGCTATTGTAACTTAAGTTTTTTTCATAAAAATTCTGTGAGAGCTCTTCCTTGGCCCTTTATTTCAAACCAGCTAAAGACTTGCTTTTCGGAACAAAACTGAACATGAGAAAAATTTTACATAGTTCTGTGATAGACAAAAGGGTATTCAAAATTGCATCAAGAAGGATCTCCCAAAGATGTCAATATGCGATTGACCAAAGCTTATCTAAAATTGAGGGTTTATAATTGCAAGTTTGAAAACTTTCACGGGGTAGTCTTGAATCCCCTTTCTTCCCAAATATAGTCTGCATTTGCACATTTAGCACTTTAATTTAAAAGTAAAAACATTGAAGAGTACCAAACCTCATTCCTTCCCCTAACGGTCAGCAAAGTTGGTTTTTAACTGAGCTTTTAGGACTTAAATTTTGATAAATTTCTGGATAGCACCCTAAATCCATGTCTTCCTCCAACATCACTCAAGATCAACAAAAATTTTATGCAACTTCCAAGGAAATACTCTTTTCTAACATTATCAAAGATTGTCTAAAATCGTGAATTTGAAGTTTAAATTTTAGAAAATCCTCTTGCAGTAACTGAAACACTATCATTCTCCAAACATAGCCAAAGATGGTTCCCTGTTGCATTTTTAGAACTATAATTTCAAAAATATTCTGAAAGCGCACCCTTGAACACGTGCAGTGGTATTATTTTCTTATAATCATTAATTTATAACTACGCTGAAATTTATTGGTAGTTGCTTAAAGCGTATAAGAGTAAATCAATGTCACATCAAATTATCAAATTGTTGAATAGTTTTGAGAATGCAAAATAACAAACTTGCAGACTTCCAAAAACATTGAGGTGGGAAGTATGAGATCATGTTTACTGCTAGAGATTCTATTATAGATCATGTTTCCTACTTAGACTATACTTTCTGCCTTCCCCTCCCTTATAGCCTGGCCATTTCACTTTCATATTTTTGGTTCATTGAAACAAGAACTTTCTAAAAAGCAATATCGTTGGGAAAAGCTGTAACTAAGAAAAGGTTAGAAAGAAAAGCTGTAAACTAAAAAGGGTCGTTTGACATTTGGCAGAATTTCTTTGCAAAAGGCATAGAAAACGTGAGCGCCTCTACAAATGTTTTAATAACGAAAGTAAATACACTGAAAAATAGATTTTGAATTGTGTTTTAATATGTTGTAAAATTTTTATCCTGTTTTGTTTTATTAAACAGTCCCACTTGCTTTCCGATTGACCCTTGTATCATAATCTATATTATCTGAAAGTTCCCTCTAGCCCTCCCAGGGACGTAACCAAGTCAGGGCTTTTCACAGAGTTCTTTTTTTTTTTGTGAAAGATCAAATAATTATGCAAAAAAAAATGAATTATGCATTCAGTAGTGTTTTTGGAGGGGGGGGGGGTGGATATAGGGCAAATTGCATCATTGAAATCTTTAGGTGGGAGTTTTTTTGGTCTCCCCGATGTATCCAGGGGTCTGTCCAGGATTTTTCACAGGGTCCGATTTTTGTGCAAAACTAAATAATTTTGTTAAAGCTCAAATAATTTTGCAAAAAAATAAAACTGAAAAAAAAGAATTTATACATGAAGTAGTGTATTCTAGGGGGGGGGGTGTAATCGGTGTAATTAACAATTAATATTTCAGGCGGATTTAGCATTCGTGTTCATGCAAACTTGAACCCCCCCCCCCCCCCCCACTCCAAATGAGATCTAAATTTTGAAAAATGAGTATGAATCCTGCATACTTACTAGTAAAGTAATTTTTCATTTGCTTTGCATTCTGATAATGCTATTGTTACTTGAAACATTTTTAGTGCTTAATTTTTTATGCCTGTGGCTTGGTTTTCAAACGCTTACCCTTTTCTATTTTAGTGAAATTTGGGAATTCTAGAAACATTCTCATTGTAATATCAGTTATAGTTGAAATACTAATTCAAATTTTGCATTGCAGGAGTATGCCTGGAAAGCAACAGGCCAAACCTCGCCTCACAAGACGAGAAAAGAAAGCTCAAATTTCAGGATTGATAAAAACTGCTAATGAAAGTAAAGATCTTTTGTCTCATATCCAACCTTGGACAACATTCCAAGATCATGGCTTAGATTTAAAAATCGAATGTGCAAGATCTAAAGAAATAGAAAATTCAGTTTTCAATGAAATATTTAATTTGCTGAAAAGTAACATGCAAGTTTTGTATGAAAAAAGTGATTGGGGTTGGGATGAAACTCAAAAAATGGAAGAATTACAAGATGAAAATGCTAGATTTCTGCTGGCAAAAGATAGTGATGGAAAATTAGTTGGTTTTTCTCATTTTAGATTTGACATAGAAGAACATCATCCGATTTTGTACTGCTATGAGTTACAAATTTATCCAGAAATACAACGAAAAGGTGTTGGAAAGCACATGATGGACATGCTGTTTTTAATAGCGTACCATTTCAAATTGGTAAAAATAGTTTTGACAGTATTTAAGCATAATTCTGCTGGTATAAATTTTTACATGAAGTCTTTGGCATTCCGATATGACGAAACATGCCCCAAGGAAGAAGAAGAGAAGTGCTATGTGATATTTTGCAAATTTGTGGACAAAAGCGAATTGCAAAAAATTCAGAAAAGGTAATAGCTTTAACTTAAGTTCACTAATTAATGCATGCATAATCATCTGCTGAAATGTGCCTTAAACATGTGCCTTGCATTTTATATACATTGCATTAATATAAAAACAAATTCATTAAAAAACTAAGGACAAACTTACTGTTCTACATCATGAATCATCTTAGCAGAAGAAAATAATAAGAAGGCATTTATATGAACAGGAAGTTTTGTTTATTTTTTATACTCATGTATCTGTTAAGAGTTCCAAATTTATAAGTTTTTATTGAAAATAACTAGTTTAGCAAAACAAAGAGTCTTTGAAAATAAAAGAAAAGTTTTGATGAACTTTTTATTGGAAATAGAATATAAAAAACAAATCTATCTCAATGGAATAATCAAATGAAGTTTGTTATAAATCAACTCTCAGTTACATAATTTTGCTTGCATGAATAGCTCAGAATTGATCCAATCCTTTGCATCCTTCCTTCAGAATAGTAGTACCATTAAGACTGCAAATAACATTTTTTGCTAAAAGACTGGTACTACAAACTTGAACTTAGTAAGTATTTCATTTATTTTAAAGGATACAGCATCGATTTTATCTGCCGTAATTTTTGCAAATAATGAAAACATTTTGAACATTAAAAGTTAAAGCTCTTCTATTCTACTAAAAATTTTATGGCATCTAAAATATATAAATGGAAAGTGATACAAGTTAAAATTAAATATGTTATATATCTTGAACTAATTCTGCTTGCACTTGAATTGGATAGAAGTTATTAATTTTGACAAGATTGTTATTATCTGTCTTGCTTCAAAAGTTGTTTGAAAAAGTATGTGTAATTAAAAGTTTGCTGGAACTTTGTTTGATTTACACTAATAACTTGCTTCAAAACATCTTTTAAATGCCTCTTACATCAAACTTGATTTGAAAATTTAAGAAGCTAAATTCCGTCCTCAAAAATTTGAAAGAGAAAAAGGTTCATTTGTTCAGAGAAAAATAAATTCATGAATGATGAAGAGTTCTGCAGCTTCTATTTCCACAATTTGTTTTATTAATGAAATGTATGTGATTAATATTTACTTGAATATCTGTCCTTAAAATTTGTATGCAAGCAACTTAAGTGTTAAATTAAATGGAAATGAAAGTATGAAATGTAGTTGACAAGTGGAAATTTGTTATGATGAATATTTTTTGGATGAAATCATAGCACTTTGGAAATTACTTATTTCATTACATAAATTTTATTTTATGTTTCATACTAATGAATAATCAGTGTGTTTCAAAGTATCTAGCAATTTATTTATCTTGTATATTTGAAATTGATTTTCAAATAAAATTAGCATTTTCTAAAGTTTTAAATAAACAATTTTTGTATAAAAACTGCAAATTACAAGTTTTATACTATTATTTGTTCTTATATATTGCAAGGATTTTTCTGCTTATCATCATAAATTCCAAAAAAAAATTCTCAAGCTCAGAACATTTTGTCAGCAGAATTATAGTCCATAAAATTCTATGAAAAGCACAAGAGGTCCAAGATCTTACTTTTATTATTTTCAAGCTTTACAACAACTCAGCTGAAAAAATTCAATATATGAGGTAATACTTTTTAAAATTTGTCTCCATTTATCTATTATTGGAATCTACATGTGTGTATTCTTACATATTATTTTTTGTTTTACTTCAAAGTTCTAATCATGAGTGCAAGACCTCCCAAATAATCAATCTCATTCCTTCAGTTGTTTTTACTTTCAAAAAAAAAAAAAAACTAACTATAAACTCTGGTATCTAAAAGTGCATTTTAATCATTATGCTATTCCAAAATAATATTGGCATCCTTTCCCTACCCTTCTGAATTAACTACTTGCAGGGTTGCAGTTTGTTTGTAGGCGTTAGTTCTTTTAAACCTGATCCCTCTCCTTCCATTAATATTATCAAAAATGGCTTACAGTTTTGTCTTTAGGACTTCGTTTTTAAAAATATCAGCCCCCCCCCTCCCTCTAGCATTATTGAAGAACAAAATTTTTTATATTTTTTAACTTCTAGCTGCGACATCAGGGTATCTCAAAAGGGGCCACCATGGCCTCTTCTGACTGATTGCCTTAACGGGACCACATGGCCCGGCCATGTGGTCCCTGTTCAGGCAATTTGTCATTGCTCAAAAAAAGAAAGCAGAAAAAAATATGACTTAGCAAACATACACAACACAAATTTAGTTAACAAATGTTTAATAGTTGCCAATTCATTATATGCAAAACAAAGTATTTCAACATTTCATTGACTATGCTTGTTGTTTAAAAAAACTCCTGATTCATATTTTAAAAGTTCTGTTTAAATCAAATACTGACTGCTGCTTTTGAAAAAATTCAAAAAAATAGTAACGAAGATTATTGATAACTATTATCTGAATGTAAGTTTAAAAGGGGATCACAATGTGTCATTTTAAAATTCTTGATTCAATAAAAGTCAATATCAATTTTTAAAACATAAGATACACTACAATATGCTTTTTGTTTTTATTGTCATAAAAATTAAAGGAAAACATTTTTAAAATAATAAATTAAATTAATAAATAAATAAAACAACAATACTGCATATTAGGTAAAATTGATTGTGTTTACTTCTTAAATTTTAAGTAAAGGAATAATCATGGTATGTTTTTATTACTGAAGTTTTTGAACGTGTTTCATTCCTGATAAAATATCAATTTCGTGCACTCAACCTGTGACATCTCCACTAATAATCTTATTGATAAAACAGAGCTGCTTAGTTACTGAATAAATTTGAGAAGTCACTCAAACAGCAAGACTTTCTCAATGTGTGAAGTAAGTACAGTGGTTGCAGGAAGAATAAAAGTTCTGTTTCATCAGTGCGAATGGGGGTTAGAGTTATGGGTTATGTCGAATAGCTTGAGAAAATTAACTAAAGACCAGTGAAATATTGAAGTTAAAATTAACATAAAATCAATCAGCCGTAGTGTAAGAACATTGATTTTTTTTTAAATTTAAGTAATATGTTTATTGTGTAAGTGATACTCTTCTCAAATCACACTGTGCTTGAGAGCATATGTCACATAGATCCCACAATATTTCTTTCAAAATAATACTTGTGCTTAGTAATTATATTTAGAGTTGGATGGGGCTCTTTATATCTGACTATTTTTTATTCAAAATTGTTATGTATGTTACTATTTAAATACCAAACTCAAGCTCAATAGAAAATATTTTAGGTCATTTTGAAAATGGGTTTTTTGATGAAACAGTTACGGCAATATGTTTTCTTAACAGGTTGGGATTAGTCAGAAACAAAGTTTTTGCACGGTCTGTATGAACATTCATGGCTTTAGCTTTAACGTGTGATCTAGTATTGTTTCTATTTAAACAAACCATTATAAAATACTACAAAAAACTATTTTTTTGAATTAATTTTAAAACAAAGTGAATTAAATATTGAAATTCTTTTGCATTACAAAATATTTACAGAATAGTCCAAAAGTAGGTGTACTCCTTATTTATTTCGTTAAACAGCGGAAGGAATTGTATTGAAGGCAGTGTCTTACAACAGGATCAAGCAACAGCGCACTTGGCGACTCGCATGTGCTATTAGATGAATAAGATCTTTCCTGGTAGGTGAATTGTAACAGCTTACGTCATCGTCCAGAGTACTTTGCCAAAACATCTGCGAAAACATGATGCCGAATTCAGCTGAGAGTAAATAAGGGTGTTCATACTGATATTTTTGACTAAAGATTTCAAAGTAACTGTTTATAACATTCAACCATAACCAATGAGAATGCCTACTTCTGGACTATTTGAAACATTATAGCCCACTTAGTAATACAGCTTATTGGATATTGTCACCTCAGAGTGATAGTTAGATATTTGCTCATATCATACTATTGCAATGAGGTTTCAATATGAGAACAGTTTTTAATAGTTTGAATATAATTTTAAGGAGAGGTGGTAAAATAAATTGTTGAGGAAACAAATAAACATATATGCAATACACCGCCAACTCGGTTATTTCGATCCATGGACTGCAGTTTCCTGCTTATTATGCACTCATTAGCATGGAATATGAAAAAAACCGGTTCTATGCTGATGAGCGCATAATAAGCACGAAACTGCAGTCCATGGATCGAAATAACGGAGTTGGTGGTGTATTGCATGTTCCTGCCCTAGCCCTTACTTAGGGGCATTTACTCACTGCTTTTGAATAAACATATAGTTCATTGTAACAATAACTGAAGTAAGTTTCAAAGCATGAAAGTTCCAGAAATAAAATATTAATAATAGTTTTTTCTACAGCAGTTGTAGATGGTCTTTGGTTGCTTGTGTTTTTGAAAATTTACATGTCTTAAAATACTAATTGAAGTTTTCACATAGTAAAGCTCTAGGAAATAGTTTTAGGTGGAATGCATTTATTTATCTTTCCTATTTCGTCGTTTCATAGAAGATGAGCACTGCGGACAAAACCATTTGCCTTTTGGTGGTTGAGTTATTCCTACACATGGATAATGGAACCATTCAAAGGGACAGTCTTTATGATCACATGCAACCATATCACCATATGATACTTGATTGCATATGCAATACCTAGGTTCATTTGGATCATAATTCCATTCAGAGTTTATGCTTTCATCTATGGCAGATGAATCTTCAGAATCATCTAACATAGCCGGTGGTTCTGATGGAACAACTATTTGGTTTGTCCGAGCTTTTTTGTTTACTTTTGTTTTAGGTTCACTAGGCAATGTAATTGTACTGGCAATGTTTGTAGGAATTGTAGCTACAGAATTTATTTCACGACTTCCTAATGTCAATTCTTTGCCAAGATTTTGGCCAGAGTTAATAGCTTCATAACTAGCTTTTAGACTAGCAGTGCGCCGACCTTGCTGAATGAGATTAGACTGGTTCTGAGAATTACCCCTCTTTAGAGATTGCTGAGTTGCTGCAATAGCCTGTGAAGCTGCCGCTGCAAGAGCATTTGTTCCTCCAAAAGTGCCTTTTGTTTGTGGCGTTAACACTAGTGTCCTTTCTTGAGCTGAACTGGTTGAACTGCTACTGCTACTTGATGATGAAGAAGGTGAATGGCCTGGCAGGGTTACTCTATTCCCACTAATTGTTTCCCTAATAGCTTCTGTTGCTATGGTAGAAAACACTTTTTCTGCTCCAATCTGTTTATCAGGAGTGTATGTTATAGAAATTTGGCCATGTTTTCTTTTTTCACTACGAGGATAATTTGTAGGGAGAGAATTGGACGTAGGAGGTGGGTTATCTAATTCAAGAGACCTTTTTTCTAGAATTTCTGTTATACCAGCGTTGTCAGCTTCAAGCTCCATTTTGAATTTCTGAAGTTCTTGGTCAAGTCTACGTAAATATCGTTCTACTAAATCATACACTTGGTTTGCTATGTGAACTTTTTCATCAGCATCCTCTAAGGCTTTGTAATAATCTTGTCGAATTTTCTCATATTCAACGTCTCTTTCAGGTGGCTTTAATTTCTTAGCATTTGGGAAAAACTGTTTTACTCTTTCATCTAAATTGTCCATTGCATTGTGTACTTGCAAGTCCATTTCACGCATTTCTGTAAATCTATCCCTTAATTCCTGAGGGAGATGTTCAATCATTTCTAGGTAATCTTCTAGATACAACATTGCAATGTTTTTCTTCTGTATTTAATATTTTTAAGCTCCAAAAGTATCAAACTGCAGTTCCTAGAAGAAAGGAACAAAACCGAAATCAATAATCTATATACAGTGTGACACATTCAAACATTAAAATTCATATTTTGTATTGTTGCATTAGTGAAAAATATAAAAAGCAAGGGAAACAAAGAATTTTTGAATGAGAACTAATTCTGTACCTCAGAACCAGACTAACGTAAGTCCATTTTCGTCATTTTTCGGTAGAGGGGAAAAATGATTGTCGAATACATCGTTTTTCCCCTCTACTGAAAAATGACGAAAATGGACTTACGTTAGTCTGGTTCTGAGGTACAGAATTGACACATGTAAAAATTACATAATATTTTAGTTTAGCGTTGTTACGGCATTCCTAGATTTTAAAAATAAGTTTCAAATTTTACATCATATCTTCAGATCTCATCCGTTAGAGGTCGGGTTCAGCATTCGAAATTACTACTGGTTCCAGATCAGTAAAACTTGCCTCGGACCACCAATCGCCGAATCATCTGAGGCTGAACAACCATCAGGGGTGATTGTGTTCCGGTATTTTACCGGATTTCCGGTATTTTCATGATTGATTCTGGTATTTTCATGTTCGAAAATACCGGAAATAAAATATTTTTAATTATGCTTTTGTCTTCTCACCTTCGGTATTTTTCGAATTTTCGGTGATTGTTAAGATGCAATTCTTTTTTTTTTTTTTGACTAAAAACTATTTGAAACTATTCGAATGTATGAAATGTGTTTTGTTTGTTTATGAAAGGCAATTTATTATTAAATACGTATAATTATAAAATTAGGTGTGCTTAAATAATAGGGGCCTTAATTTTTTTGAAAAAAGCACCCCCCCCCCTCCACACTCACACATTTTCTCTTCAAAACTTTCAGGTATTTTTTCATGAACTCACAATCACCCCTGAACCATGAACCTCTTAGAATTCTATACGCTATGCGTTTGTCAGCAGTTGACTATAGAATGGTAGAACGATGGCTTGTTGATTCCCTTTTTTTGGGGGTAATAACTTTGTACATGCTTCAGCAATAAAAAATCTTATTTGGCAAACTGCCAACATACCCATAATATATGTAAGTTTTTTCTTTGTTTTTAGCACATGCTCCAGTAATAAAAAGAGAAATGCATTTGGCAAACTGCCAGCATACCCAATCCAAAGATATTTTAATTTTAGCGAAGATATCTTGTGCTCAGTTTTTGGTTCTTGTTCTGTTTTTTTATAATAACTCTTTTTTGAGTTTCCAAAATAAAATGCATAATAATCAAAATTGTATCCTTTTTAGTTTATTTCAAAAGTGCATTTATTACTGTTTAGTTTATTTCTCTACCAATTCCCTAACATTGACATTTTCTTAAAACCTTACATTAATTACTTATAAGAAACATTTTGTATAAAATTTGTAAGTCCCTTGTTAACTTAGCAATAGTTTCCAATATATTTCTTCAGTGCCTATGTAGTTTTTTTTTTTTAAAATAGGGGTGTAGCGAGTACCTCTAAACCCCACAGCGACTTCCCAGTAACATTTTTTTCTCCGACTACAGCATTGTATTACTCTAAAATGGAATACAGGAGTTGAACTATTGCATATTTTAACAATTGATATTGCCATTATCCAAATATCTGCAGTTAGAAATAAGCATTCATTAGTCTCATTTTGTGAACAAAAATGTTGATTCGATGCCTAGATTTTGAACCCTAGATGCCAGATTTGATATCTTAGTTTTAGATCTTATTTAATTTCCTTTTCTGATTAAGACCAGTGATTGGCCTAAAGGATAATTTTGTAGAAGTAATTTTCAAATGCAATCAATTTTGCTTTCAAAAATCATTCTCTTGTGTATATTTTACAAGTATGCTTTTGGCAGTATGTTGTGTTGCATATATCAGTGATATTGGCACTGTGTGTAACGCCAATGTAAATTTAAAAAACAAAAAGTGAATATTTGGTTCATTAAAAATGGCACCTAAGTTGCTTGTTTTGACAACTTGAAACTTATACTATCTGACATCATAATGCTTGGATTTAAATTTTATTTCTAACACTGATCTGCAGTAGAATTAAAAATGTCTAGTAATTGTGCTTCTGTTGATTTGTGTATCGAAGGCAAGAGTGAAGCATTTTTTTTCTCACAATATATATGATAGGTTTTTTAGTTAGGTAGATAAGTCGACACAGTTCTTGACTTACTGACCAACTGAGAAGACTTTGATGAATCAATTGCCATTAGTTACTCAACAGGCAAAATTTTTATACTTCACACATCCTAAAATTTATGAGCCAGCGTGTGGTGACATAAAGCCCGAAGTACTAAATGCCTTCTGCATTTGCTTCAAAACATTCTCCAACTGTTCAGCACAAAGGGCTACTTTGTGGCCAGCAGCTATTGGCGATGGATTCAAATTAAATTTTTAATTGGTTAATTTTTGAATTTAAATTTAGAAATCAACCAATTGTTAATTTCCCTGACAGATTCTTTGTTTTTGGAGGAACTTCAATAGATGGAAGTGCGTTCTGACAAAAGGAGGAATTTTTGCACTGTTTAAAATGAGAAAGTGGTAGGCATTTAGTATTAAGGAGGCATTGCATAAAGTCGATTCATTTCTTGGGTTTTGGAAAAGATATTAAATTAAACAAGCAAATATCAATTGATTATTAATTGTCATTTTGTTTAATCATTAAAATAAGCATTTTACTGAACATTATACTATTGAAAAGTTGAGTTTGTAGTTATTGAGTGTGAGCATACACTTAAAATTTCAAGTCAGGCATTTGTGTAGCATGGTACAATAAAAATTTCTTTCTCACCAGAGAGGGTGCATAATAAGCTTTTCAAGCATGTGTATTAACTACAGCAGGGTACAGTATCATTAACTACAGCACCATGGAAAAGTTTAAGGTAGGATTTCTCACCCTGACCAAAATTTTAAGTGGAATTTTTAAAATTAGAGAGGGAGTTCTGTTTTTTTGCAGTTTATTGTATTGTTTGAACATTTTAGATAAAAATTTATTTTCACAAAATATTTGCACGTATCATGTAGTACAAAATTTATTTTATAAACATTATATCGAAAGAACACGTGTCATTACTTCAGCGATGTTGAAAAATAATTTTGTTTAAAGATAAATTAACATTAAAATATCTTTCAATGTCTGTTACACAGGGATTTTTTTTTTGCTTTTTAATCAATTATTTACTTAGTGATATGCTAATGCATATGCCCTTAAATGTTCTAAAAAATATATCAAGGCTTCAAAAAAAGAAAAGTCTGAAATGGCAGTTTTGCAGGGAGAAGCGTTTAAAAGTATTCTGTTTGGTGCGCCTAAGAGCAGAAGATAAACTCTTAATTCTAAAAGTCTTTAAACATTCAGTAAACCAAAAAATAACTCTATTCTTAACATTTTTCTTTCAGAAAATACATGACTAAATTTTTGAATTCTTCTGTTCATTGATAATATTAATACAGCAGTTGTAACTATTACAGTTTTATTTATACTGGATGTCTTCTGAGGAAAAAATATTAAAAAAAGAAAAATCAGAGTTAAGAAATTTGGTGACCTTTTTAACTTATGTCCGCACTTGGTGAATAGCGGGAACAACGCACATAAGGATTTTTACTCGCTGAGATTTTAGGAAAAATTGCAGGAATCCCACATCCTAACGCTTACCCTGCTAAGGGATTCAAGTAAGAATATCGGAGTGGCCACTGTCTGTGTGTATAACTACGTAAGACATTGAGTCCTGTAGGAGTAGATCAACTTTTGATGTTTGTGTTGGATTTAGTGTTTTCGCCTTATTTACCTATTTATATGCCCTTTCTAAGGATTTTGATCTCGTATACAGCATGAGAGATGAAAATAATGTATTTCAAAACCTCTCGAAAAATACTGTAATACAGATATCTTTTACCATGACACTTTGAGACTGATACCAACTCGTATTGTGTGGACTACATAATAAAATTAAAGACAAAATTTCAGTTTTATGTGTAGCTAAAAAATAAGAGATCAAGTAGTAAAAGAAGTAGGGGTCATCTCATGATCCAGAGCTCTGAAAATTCTAATCATCGACCAGTTCATTCTGTTCATATCGGTAGCCAAGTTTGAACTTCCTTTCCCCATATTCACCTTTTGTTTGTAGTTTGAAAATATTTTAAACATTTAAAACTGGTTTCTGCTTGGGTTGGCAAGGTTTCGGACACAGTGGTAAAAACCCTGGCTTTTACTGTCCTGTCCAAAATCCTTGTGTCAAAAACTAAATTTTAGGGCAATTATAATTATCTATATATATAAAAGAAAGTCGTGTTAGTTACACTATTTATAACTCAAGAACGGCTGTACCGATATGGCTAAAAATTGGTGGGTAGGTAGCTTAGAGCCTGGAGACGGACATAGGCTATAATTTATGTGTGTCAGTTACATAAATAGAAAAAATGTCTTATTGACTTCGTCTTTTTACGAAGCCTTTTTTGACACCTCCATGGCTGAGCGACATAAAGCACACGTTCTGGCAGCTTCCGGAGCGCTGTCAACAGGTTGTAAGTTAGCTGTGCGTTGAGTGTTATTTGACTTTTTTGTGAAAAAAAATATAAACAAACGCGTTACTTCTCTTGAAATTTATATGTAATAAGCTGTCAGAAACGATTCCTCATTCTGAGGATCCCGATGATCCCAACCGATATGCCGCTTGAATTTAAAAGACTTAAATTTCCGATCCGTCTTGCATTTGTCACGACCATCAACACATCACAAGGCCAATCCTTAAAAGTTTGTGGTTTGAATCTAAAACATCACTGTTTCTCCAATGGTCAATTATATGTGGCATGTTCATGGGCCGGAAGACCATCTGCGTTGTTTGTTTTTGCGCCTGATAATAAAACAAAAAATGTTGTGTATCACAAAGTACTTAAGTGAAGAGCAACCTAGGTACTGAAATACAGAAACAATAATGAATGATTAATTTAGGCACTTTTTTTTTGTATTTTCTAATAATAAAAAACTTAATAAATTCATTTAAATTTGCTTATTTATTGCCTTTAAGGTGGAACAGAGTTCGCCGGGTCAGCTAGTGAGTACATGTATTAAAAAAGGAACATAAAATCACAAAACAATTTTATTAATTAAAAACTTTTAAGTTAAAACATAATTTTTTAATTGTGAACATTCAAGTATGTATTTAAAAATACATTAAACTTATGAATATGATTCTAATCTAATTGAATAGAAATTGCAATTTAAACTTGAAAAGTTTAAATAAGCACTCATAAGTTTGTAATTTATTTTTAACAGTAGTACAACTTTCTACAAAGATATGCAAATGGGGTGTGTTCAAAATAATCAATTTAAAAGCAATAAATAGTAGCTTTTCAACCTTTTTTTTCGTAATAAAAATCATCAAGTTACTATATATTTCTTGTTTATTGTAGTTTCAAAATATATTGTACAAAATATAAATTTAAAAAAAAATCGCTAGTTTTGAAGCGTATATGCTTATTATCTATTTATTATTTGTAAGTCAAAGATTTTTTTTTCAAACATCATGTAAAACATTATCATGCAGAAACAATTAAAAAAAGTTATAAGCTATTTTTCTTTTTTAATATATATTTAAGAGCTTTCCTATTAGTTTTAAATGATACTGAAATTAGTTTCTTTAATAAATATACTAATTTCTTTTTATAACACTACCAACTCTTACACAAGGAACTTTTAAGTAATAGTGCTATGGGCAAATTTACTTTTTTACAAAAAATATATTTTTTAGCATTAACTTCTCAGGAAAAAATATTATCAAATATTTATTAATTACAACAAATTAATACTTGCATTTGTGCATTAGACAGTTTAAGACACTTTCAGACAGTTTTAGACTGTAAAAACCACCTGTTCGATTCAAAACGAGTTTGGATGTTACAACCCTAACCCTGGATGCATGTTTGATCAATTACTGGTGTGTTGCAATGATCCTGAGCATCTTTCTATCAGTACCACAAACCTTTTTTTTTTTTTGCGTTGCTGATGTGGTTAGCTTATTGCTTTCCGTTCTGCATTGAAGCTTTTGTTCGGTGTATTTTACATGGCCCACTCCACTCGGAAAAGAAATGAACATTTGCTTACGTTTCTTTCAAAGTTGAACTTGGCTAATAAAAGCTCATTTGAGGTAGACACCACATTAATACTTACTTTTACGTCTATTAAATCAGCGGTTTTTTTATAATAACTTGTTGTTTGGCAGTATCATGCACAAATAAGAATATAAATTTCATTTAAATGAGAAAAAAAATTCCCCAAATTATTAAAGAGGCCTATTAAAATGTGAAATAAGCCACTAGGTAACAAACAAGTCATGAAACACTTCAAAAGTTATCAAGTCAATCAAATAAGCTGTGAACTAAATGAAAAATATTAAAAACAAAATGTTAAACCAACTGCTAAATGTATATGAGAAGTTGTTAATTACCATTAAAACATGAAATCAATAAGAGGTGCAAACATAGTAATGACATCAATGTTATTTTTCTGAGATGGAGTAAGTAAAAAAGTTGCCAAGTTAAGTGACTTACACTTGTAAGGGTACTGAGAATTGTCCTTTCAAATGTAAAGAAAAATGATGTTATTAGCATCTGTCACAAACAACCCAATAAGAGGATAAAAGATCATCCTGAACTCCCTTGGGGGGAATAAATAATTTGGAAAATTTGAAGAAAGTGTTTTGAAACTTTTTAAATGATTTCTAATGTGTTTTCTCATTGAATGCGGGTATGTTTGTAAACTGGCTTTTTTTTTTTTGTTACATAGGGTAAAATTCAGAGTTTATTTTGGCAGTTTGACATTATTCCTCCAAATCTAAAATTTAGGTACGGAGATTATTGTCTAGACCTTTATTGTCTGTGATATGAAATTATATAAAAGTTTTGTGGAGTCTGTCTACTAAAGGTGCGGCATTGATGTTTCAAAACATCGATGTTAGAAATTAAACCATTGATGAAATTGAAGCATCGACCAAAAAACATTGATATTCCAAAACATCAATCTTTTTTTTAACATGAATTACATACGAATTTGAAAGAACAGTCATTCCTTGTTATATTACTCAGTTTTATTTTTTCTTCTGAAAAAATATCGACTATAAGATATCTATGGAAATTATAAAAAACTTTTTCCAGTGAGAAAAATATTGCACAGGGTTGGCAAGGTTTTGGACACTACGGTAAATACCCTGGTTTAAATCGTTCTGTCTAAAACTAAATTTTAGTAATATTGTATTTTGTGCGCAAGTATCAAAAACCGAAAAAAATGTACTCAAAAAATTCTTGAGAAGAGTAAGAATTTGTGTAGACATTCAAATATATATATTTAAAAATACATTAAATTTATGCACCTGATTCGAATCTAGTTACACGGAAATTACAATTCTTCACTAAAAATTTAAATTAATACTCATGAGTTCAAGTGATCTTGTTGTTTTTGATAGAAGCCAAACTTTCTCAACGATATGCATATGAAGGTGCTCAAATTATAGTGCAATATATGACTTAAAAGCACTAAATGATAGTTTGTCACCTGGAAAAAAGTTTTATTGTACTTTTTCTTCTCTTGACTTGTGATGAAATAACTATTGAGCCATTTCATGCTCTGACCTTAAATAACCATATTTTTTGAAAAAATCACTAGTTTTGAAATATAGTGCAAATCAACAATTTATTATTTGTCAATCTAGGATTTTAATTTTTTGAACATCATGTAAAAAAATATTATACAGGCACCTTTGAAAAAAAACCTATTTTTCTTCCTAAATATATCACACACTTGAAAGCATTTCTTTTTCTGAGTTATAAATACAACTGAAATTAGTTACTTTGGTAGTTATGCAAATTTTTTTCATAACACCACCAACTCTTACATAAGGAAATTTTAAGTGGCAGGGTTATTGACGAATTTACTTTTTTACTTAAAATATTATTAAATTTTTCAATTTCAATATTAATTTTTCAGAAAAAATATTAACAAATATTAATTGGAAATAATTAATATTTGCATTTATGCATTATAAATATTGCAATCATACTTTTGGATAGTTTAAGACACTTTTGGACAGTTTTCCAGTTTTGGACTGTAAAACCCACCTATTCTGTCCAAAATCCCAACCCTAATATTCCAACTACTGATTAACGATGTAGCTTTTTAATGGGATATTTAAAAGAAAAAGTTTTTTTTATGCTGAACTATAAACATCAATATCGAAAAGCATCAACCCTAAATCATCAGTAATATGCAAGGAAAACTTTTTCCAATGAGATAGATAGTACTGGTTAACGATAAATCTTTTTTACTGCAGTTTCAAATGAAACATTTTTGCTGAAATGTAAGCCATCGACAACAGTAAAGAAATAAAACAGTAAAAGAAAGTCAGATGTTCAAAAAACCCCGAAAGTGAACACAGAAAACTTACTCCAATAGGTCTAATATTGCAACTACTGATTAACGATGTAATTTTTTAAAAAAGTATTAGCCTTGCATTTTTTTGTGGAAATATAAAACATCGACCTTAAAAAACATCTATGTTTCCAAAACATTGACATCTATGTTGCACCTCTACAGAGTTCATACTCAATTTTTAAAATAAAATGAAGAAGTAAATTGAGATTTCCAAGGGAATACTTTAACTACGTCAAAATCTTTTAAACATTTGTAGTTACTTTCATTTCCTGAGAGAAGTGGGGAAGGGAGAGTAAGAAAAAAAAAATATTTGTATGAGTGCACCCTTTTAAAGTAAGTTTGAAAGGTTTTTCAAAACCAATTATTTTGAATTTGCTTTATTTTTACAAAAATAAAATATTTTTGGGAACAGCACTGCTCCACCTCCATGCCAATATAGAGTTTTAAAAAAGTTCATAATGTCAAAGTATAATGCAATAGGTGGTGGAGAGAACAGCTTAGCAAGCTGAACACAGTTTTAGGGGCATAAAAACAATGCAAGGTAAGCTTTCCGTTAACAAGGGTTGAAGAATGGATTTGTTGCTTAGAAAAGATTCAAGAAAAGAACCTAATACCAGAAGTGCCCTTGAAGGGGTCCATAGCATTACTAACAGGGTTGGCAAAAACCCGGGGTTTTTTCTACAAAAACCCAACCCGTCCAGAAAAACCCGTGCGGGTTTTTCTGGGCTGGGCCCACCTTTGCCAACCCTGATTACTAATTCCTTCAAATTTTATTTTATTTTATTTTTTTTTTTTGAGGGAGGGGGACTCGTTTTGGGGCTAGTTTTTAGCCTTGAAGTGGCGCATCATGGCTATTGCGGCGATGGCCACTTATCTAGCATGACAGGTGCATTAAAAAAGTGGGGAGTCAAGAGAAATGTTTGGGGCGGTTGGGAGGCAACACCTCTAAAAAAAATTTTAATTATTTTTGTTAAATTTGGCTATATTATTGGATTTTAACATCACTGATTGAATAACCTTAAGAAAATGCAGAATATTGCATCAAAAACTTAAAAAGGCTGGTTGATTTTCATTCATTCATATGAAATAACTTGGAAAAAGCCCGATTTTTGGGATTATTATTTTTTTATTTTGGTAAAATAAATCAATCCACTGAGTAAAAAAATCATTTTTCATTTGATCATTACTATTTAAATGTGAAAGGTGAGGGAGCAAGGTGCCTTTATGTTTTGAAGTGAGAGGGCAGTCATCCCCGTTGCTCCCCATGTATGAGCCCCCTATATGAAGAGTTCTCTTTAAAAATTGCGCGGTAAGAATGACACATCGTATTTATGGCCCAGGGAATTGCAATTTTTAAAAAAAAAGGATGATTCCTCTTACCTTTTCTTTTTCAAACGTGCATATGCACTTCGTGCAGAGAGAGAGAGAAAGAAGAAAAACTTCTGGTTTACGAGCATATAAATCTGGAGAATTGCTGAATATATGCGCGGAGAAAGAAAATCAACAAAATATTCACACATAAATAAGGGATCATCCCTCGGAAATTTTTTGAAATTGTAGCTCAAAAAATTCAATATTAGATAATCTTCGGTGATGCTAGGGAGTGGGGAGGTCTAGAGATCCTTCTTTGTAAAACTTTCTACATTGAAGTCATAAAAATGCCATTGTAAGAGAATGCCAGTAAAGATTTTATTCACGTAATTTTACCCAAGAAAATTTCGAATTGAACAACTAAATAATGTAATTGTTGGCCAACTTTGACAATATTAAAGGAAAAAAAATGGGATGCAATTTCAAAACATTTTGAGAGAGGTCACCTGAGCCCTATGTCATGAAAGATAGCTTAAAATTGCAATTTTAAAACTATAAATTTGGAAAATTTCTGGCCGAAAACCCCGAACACTATTTTTTTCCAGTAACTTCAAAGATGGTCTAAATTTGCATTATTAAGACTCCAGTTTCAAACTTCTTCATACAAAGGTAACACCCCTGACTCTGGCATCAGAAAAGATAATGCAAAATAGCGTTTTAAGACGAAAGTTTAGAAAATTATCCCGCTTATATACTCCCAACCAGTGGCGTACAAAGCGCCCCCGCAACCCCCGCGGCGCGGGGGGGCGCAAGAGGTTTAAGGGCGCCCGATCCAGAAAAATAGCACTAAAGGTTACACGGGGAAAATATTTTTTACATTTTAATAGGGGGTGGGGGGCGCACTTACAAATCTTGCTGGGGGGCGCACCTTAGTCTATGTACGCTACTGCTCCCAACCCAATCTTTTTCTTAAGTCACCAAAGCAAGTCTACGATTGCGATTTTAGGATTTAGTCAGTTCAAAAAATCCTCCAAATCCCATCCTTCCATTTTAAATCACCCAACAATAGCTTAAAATAATTTACGTTTTTTTTTTTTTTTTTGAGGAAGAACCACCGAACCCCTTACCCTAAGCTTAACCTTTAGGAACCGGGCAATACACGTTGTACCATAAGTCTCGTCTAGTTTAGAGGACGGGGTTGAAATTTTCACTCGAACTCTTTGGAGCCGGTTTTTTTTTCAAGGTTTCATACGTCTAGTACGACAATTTATACCTTCTCTTTTCAATGAAAAAGAAATCTGTGGTTCAACTGTCGTACTACCTGTGTCAAAAGAAAAATTTCTATATGAACAGCCCGGATCCAAACGGTTAATAAAGGTGGCTTTAATTTGCATTCAAAAGATACCAGTTTTAAATATTTTTTCGTCCCCCCTCCCTCTTATTTGCCTTTACATGACCAAACACAGGGAAATTGGGAGTTTGGTATTCTTCTCAGGGAAACATCTCTAAATCTGCAGTAGAAACGTGTTTACATATCATTTTTAACAACAACGGGGAAAGGGAAGCGCTCTAAAATCTGAGGTTCAAAAAACGAAATTTTACGTGATTTTCGACAAAGGTGGGGTTAAGGTTTTTTTTTTTTTTCAGAAATGTATTGAAGATGAAGTTCTCAAAACACACTCGTACAAAAATAAGAATGTGTATAAATATGAGAGTAAAAGCTAGAATATTTGCTAGGTGAAAGCAGTTGAATCAGATAGCAGACAAAAACTATCGAGTTTTACAGATGTGGGTGAAATCGGAGTACAAATTGCGAAAGAAATCCTAAAAAGGGGGTATAAGTAAAAATTGGCTACAATCAGTTAATTTTATGCTCCATCCGTAAAAGTTAGTGAAAAGTAAATCATCTAATGTATATTTTATTAAATTTGTATTCCATTTTGTGTAACATTTATTGAAAAACTAAAAATAATTGCCTAGAACTCAAGTAATATATCATTAACACAACACATTTAATAACTGTAAATCATGGTTTACTGTATTTTATTTTACTCATTTATTTATTTTTTTAGTAAGTACGCAGAACTTTTCCCCTTGACTATTATTAGTAATTTTCATTTTTTTATATATAGAAACAAATCTTTCAGTGGACATCAAATGTTTGGGTTGTACCTTGTACAGAGCTTGGAATTTTGTTAATCATCAATAATTTTTCACCAATTTATAATTCGGCAATGTAACTACAGAGAGACAGAGAAAGAATCATACAAACACACATATGTACATGTAGGCAATAGCTTACTGCACAAATGAAGTAATTAAGTGATTTTTTACAAAATAGGGTATGTATAAATTGAAATATAATGGGTACTTGGGTACTGCTACCTTTTTAAAAACTTTAATATGCAAAATACAGTAACAGGTGCACAAAAAAAATATTGTATTTAGAGTGTAAGATGTTAGACGGGGGCCTTGTGTCTCGGGACAATCCGCAATGAGGACAGTGTCAGGCAGGAAGTTAGACTAGGGCGGTACATCTGTCGAAAAGTTACACACGTGTCTTAAGGCAAGCTCGACGAGGACAGAAACCTCCCAGAGTAAAAGGGCAAAAGTTGGCTTGGATCTTGGTTTTCAGTATGAATATGGATCGCAAAAAGCGGGGCTTATCGATCCTTTTGATTTTACGAGTTTTATATGGAGGTTGTTGAAAATGTTGCACAAGTAAATCAGCTGCAAAAGGATTTAGATCATATTACTAAGTGGAGAGACAGGTGGGATATGGTAGTTAATGTGGGGAAATGTCAAGTACTACATTTAAGCCATGGAAATCAGCGTACACAATATTATTTATAGGGTTCAGTCGTTAGTCAGGCAGATCATGTTATGGATCTGGGTGTATTAATGAATCAGGACTTCAAGTTTAGTCAACAGTGCAGTATAGCTAGTAATAAAGTCAATAGGATGCTCAGGCGCAGATCCAGAGGGGGGGGGGGGTGTTACGGGGGTCATGACCCCTCCCTTAAACAACTAAATATAGCCTGAAACTGCATTTTTGGGACTTATACTTTGAAAAAAATCGGTAAATGTCCCCCATTTTCTCAAAAAATGCACTTTGACCCCTCCCTAACTGAAAATGATCCCCTCCTAAACCTGGATCCGCCCTTGGGAATGCTTTATCATCAAGGATTTGGTTTATCAACAGATTTATTTCAAAAAAATCTAAGAAGGTTCTTCTGCCTTTATAAAGAAGTTTCGTAAGACCTAATTTGGAATATGCTGTTCACAGTTTTGGTCTCCTTATCTTCAGAAAGATATTAATTTGTTGGAAAGGGTTCAAAGAAGAGCTACAAGGTTATTTAATGGGCTTTCTAACTTAGAGTATGACACCAGGCTTGGTGTGCTTAATATGTACACTCTTGAGCAAAAGAGAGTGGGAGGGGATATGATTCAGTTATTTAAATTTATCAAAATGAAAGAAGTTACTGGGTTAAAGTTTTGCACAGAAAGCAAGACAAGAGGACATTGTTTTAAGCTATTGAAATCTCAAGCTAACCAGAAAATTAGAAAAAACTAGTATTTTATTTTAATAGCGTAGTTAGCCCTTGGAATAGCTCATCGGATATGTTGTAATGAGCAAGGGAGTGGATAGCTTTGAAAAGGTCATTGATCTTTATTAGGGACTACAAATTGATCAGGCACCGACCTAGCTGGGCCTAGAGCATGTTGTTGGTCGTGACATTTGTATAACATAGTATTTAGAGTTTGTGCTTAGAGTCATCGTTAAGAATACTAGCATGTTCCACTGGTTTAGTATCAGATAGGGATGGGAGTGAATCACAATGCACCAGTGAAGAAAAGGAAACTAGCTTTGTTTAAGGTGCTTGCAGAGCTAAGTTGGCAATTCTAAGCATTAATTGTAGCAGTACCATTCAACTGAGATTGGTGAATGTCGTCATAAAATGGTCTGAATTTACATTTAAAGAAATTTATGCAAGTTTCTTATTACTGAATAATAAATTGTTACTTTTATACAAAATATAAGACTAGCTTCTATTGAAAATTTAATAAAACTTGCTTACTTCATTTGAGTACTAAGTCATTGACAGATACATACATATAATGTTCACACACACAGCTGAGGCTTTTCAATCATCTTAGAAAAATTCGCAAAGCAGAAAAAAATAAAGTCAATTATTAACCCTTTATACTCAAGGTGTTTCTAAGTCATGTGGTTGTTCATCTAGTGTTGTAATTCTTTTTAACAAAATAGGTCTCCGGTAGAAAGAGTTAATACACTGCATAGTAAAACATTTCTCATACAAGATAAGAATGATATGTAATGCTATTACAGGATTCCACTCCAAAGTGAAAACCAAAATAAAGGACCTTATTATGTGGTCGATTCTCTGTAAACTTGTAATTTTCCATACAGAATCTGTCCAGGCATGTTTTTTTTTTTTTTTTTTTTGATGTTCGTATAATTATAATACAGTAACCTCTTGTTATATCACTTTTCGGGAGTCAAAGAAAAAGCGCGATATAACCGAGGTCATTAAAAATAGTTATCATCCGATATACAAATTAATTATGAGAAGCATACAGAAAAATTAATTTTTCATACATTGAAACAATTTTTTTAGTTGAAACTAGTAAGGAAATTGAATTTACTACAATTATTGGCATAGTATGCATGAAAAGTCGTGAGAGAACTGGCAGTTTTCTTGTTGCATGGTGAGCTTCTTGCACTGATAAGAGGTTACATTATAGCCTTGAAATAGTAGAATAGAATAGATTGGATATGTGCATCCAGTTTATTCTTCCTTTCTTTGATGCAAATTGCGATTTGTGCAACCAAGCACAAATCTTTTATGTACTAAGCACAGGCCCACTCGATTGCCGAGTGCGGCCAGCCAGATAAGGGGCGTATATTTTCTTAAACTTGAGCAGACATGACATCTACCTGCTGTCTTTCACTCATTGTAAAAGTCTTCTCTAGGGCTTTGGTGGGAAGTAATTTCCATCTTAACCTGAAATATTTTGCTGATATGCACTTTTGGGTGATGGGAATTGCCGCTGTTTTTCCAGGGAATTTGGAAGAATAGAAGAATCTTCGTTTTGTCCATTGACAAAATAAAGAAGAAAGAGAGCTTTTCTGAGTTTTACCATACGTTTTCGCTTTCAAACTTGACGCATTTTTTTTTTTTTTTAAAGTTTTGATATTTTAGGAGGTAACAAGAAAAGCGATATATCCGAATGAGCGATGAACGAGGGGCTACTGTACTATTGCTCAGAAAATGAATCAATTACCTTGGTTCAAAAGAGGGCCAGTTGAAGTTTGTGTTTTTCTGACAAATCATGGCAGGGGAAAGTGTATTTTCACTTAGTTGCATAATATTTGCAAAATTATTGAAACATGATTTGTTACGCAACTATCTATATATGTAGACACAAATCATGGATATAATAAATAATATATGTCTCATAATTAAACTAATTAACATTAATTAAATCATTCACCAGACGACTGTTTTTGTAACAACCAAGATGCATACTTTCATCACGAATGTGGATCTGAAACTAAACAACGTGGCGTTTCAACACTGTTCTCAGTATCTTCGGCAAATTCACCGAGTACGTTGAACTTCATACCAAAAAACATTTGCAAGAGTAATAGATTTTTTCTATTGCAGCTTTGAATTTGTGGTAGGAGACTGTTTGAAAATACTCCGGACAGAACTTACATGACAATAGTAAGTTTTAAAAATACGTAATTAGACCTTATTTCAAAAAAATATATATAATTGCATTATTCTATTTTTAGACATTAATTGCTAAATTTGTGTAGTGTTAATAAGTTTTTTGAAATATTACCTTTAAGTATTAGACTATACGATTAGGACAGCCAGGGGACTGTTTTTAGGACTTAGATAATTTCTAGAAAATTTTTTTTTAATCGTTATCGCTCTAAATACGATTGGGCCACAAAGTAGCTGCTTTACTTGAATTAAGAGACATAATTACTTTAGTATTTTCAAAATACTCGGTCCAGACAGCCAATTACATGTTTACAGAGAAACGTTCATGCGTCCAAAATTTATATATTTTATTTACTTTTGGGATTTTAACTTGGTTCTTGGAAATCTTGGGAACAATTGGTAAATACATAAAAAAATAAACTACATAAAATTAAATTAAAAAAATAAGACTGAAGCAAAAAGGGATAATAATTTAAAAAATCCATTTAATAGTCTTTTATGCATACAAAAGTTCTATCATCAGTACAAAATGTGAAATTTCGCAAATTAATATCGACTGTGTCAAAAAAAAAAAAAAAAAGAAAAATTGCTTTCTACCAAATTTCATATTTTGTTGTGATGAAGTGGCTTTCTATTGTTTAAAAATTATTACTAAGCACTGACTATATTTCTGACACCTCTTACATAGGTATAACTTTAACAATCATTTACTATACTTAGGTACTTTTTTCTATAAGTTACTATATTTTTGAAAAAGTCAATGTACTTTAGAAGACGCATATTTGATTTTAAATTGTTCGCAGATATTGTAAAACTTCTGTAATGAAAAAGGTAACTTATAGCAAAAGACCTTTTTTTTCAAAAATTGAAACTTAAAGTTAGAATGTAAAATACACTCCATGTAAATTATTCAAATTTTTCATGCACATACATGAAAATTTGATAGTTTTGTTTACTTACCTGATGAGAAATTTGTCTTTATAATTGAAACAATGTCAACTGTAAATGATCAGTCGCAAATAAAATGGCAAATTATTTTTTCAGTTGAATTTTCTGGACTCTGTTCAGAAAACCTCCTTGAGTGAACTGCCAACACAAATAGCTATTAAGTATGAGAAGAATAAGTCGCTAAATTTACAAATTGCAAGCATAAATATTTTCACCAATCAATCTTTTGGCAATTCTATCAACATTTTAGAAATGTCAATAAAATGTAACATTATGCTTGCGAAGGTTGTTTTTATCATTTATATTTCAGACAGATGTATGATTCCTTTGTTTGCTAAACTTTGAAATATGTTTCTTAAATAAACAGTATAGTTGTTCCTCTTACAATGTGTTTATTCATAGAATAGTGTTTACCCATCTTGTAGTACTCTTCATATGAAACTTATTTTTGACTAGAAGAATTAATATTAACTCCTGCAAATTTCTCGAATGCTTATGATTGTATGATGAAAATAATTAAAATAAAAGTCATTTTGGCTGTGGATCCTTTGGTAATTGTTTGTTTGGTAACTGTTTCAAGTAACTTACGGTAATTTGATAGTCACAGAATTGAATATTTAATACTTTTTCAGCGGTACTAGGTAAGAAAATCATACTGTGAAGTTAAATCAATGGACCATGCAATTACACGTTTCAATCTAAACAAGGGTACAGGTGCAACTCTTGTGTTGCGGGTTAAGTTTTAATGAGAGCCTGGTCAAAAACTTCAAGCAAAATACTTCAAATATTGGCTTGGTCCAGAAAACAGTTTTAAGAATACAATTCCCTTATAAGATAAAATAATAAATAAATAGAACATAATGATTGGTTTGTAATAATTTTAATGTTCTGGCTTTATGTGAAATATTGTGACCTGACTCCAGGAAAAAAAATCCGTTAAGTACTGCTGACTTAGAGTATCATCCTCAGAGTTTGCTCAAATAGGTTATAAATACACAATTACAATACAATCTGCATACATATTATCTAATGTAAAAGTTTATAATAACTGAAAAAAAATAAAATAGGGGCGATTATTCTTTTTAACTACATTTTGTTCAAATATAGTAAAAAGTATTTTTGTCAGACTCATTCATTATGAAACATTTCTAGCCCACATTCTGGGTAGAAAATTTAGTCTATGTACACTGAAAAAAAAAAAAAAAACTTTGATTTGATTCAAAAAATTACATGCAAGCTTCAAGCAATTAAATAAATGCTTTCACACTGAAAGACTGTTGGTGACAACTTGAATAAAACTAACACTTGGTCATGTTTTCATTATTTTTTTTCTAGTAAATTGAATTTTAATTCTCATATTTGGAACTACGAGACCAGAAATATATAAGGAGCGATTTTGTAATTTTCAAAATGTGGCTTTATTTCAAAAACATCAATTCTAGAAATTGATTGAGATTTTTTTTTTTTTTTTTTTTGCATTACTAAAAATGAATCTACTTTAACAGGGGATAAGGGTTACCATATTAGCATTGAGGCATTTCAGTAATTCACGAAAATGACCTGGAGGTTTTTTTATGAGCACAATGTTTAGAACATATAGAGGATATTCACAGAGTTGGGATTGCACTGTTTAACATAAAGAAAGGAATTTAGAGAACTATTTAAGTTTTGATAAATGACATCAATGTCATTTGTACAATATATTGCACTGTGTTATATTTCACATTTAAATGGAACAGATATTAAACAAAGATAGCTATATCATAGGTCTGTAATGGCCATTTTACTTTACTATGTTTTATAGAAGTTAATTTGGAATGCTTTATACAAATAAAATTTGCATAAAAATACTAAACGACACATAAACTTAAACAAAAAGTGTTGACTATAAACCACTGCAAGCATAAGTTAAAGCTCATTTTACTCATGAAAAACTCACATAAAAAATCAACTTCTATTTTCACACTAATTGCATAGATATTTCTTGTGATTTTGAATTGTTTTTTGTCCATATAAATACTTATAAAATTATAGTATAGTGCTACTTGAAAAATATATATATAATAAAATAATCTGTAAAATTCATTGAAAATATTAACTTTTTTATGAAACATGAGAATGAGAACATTAAATTATATATTATAAGCACATATACAAAATAAAATTTTCTTGATAAAATACTTTTAGAAGTTTCATTCATAATACTAATACCAAAAAAATATATTCATAACTTTTACTAATTATAAACGGTTAGGTCAGATAATAACTCAAATAAAAAAGCATGTTACTACTGATATCTGGAAGAAAATTAACACAATCTATTCACTTATAATGCTTTAGCTATTCTAAAGTAAGACAAGGGCATATTTAAGGGGGATAAAATACGTTTTTAGCTACTCATTTTGAATAAGGATTTGAATATTTTAAAACTTAAATTGTTATTTCTCATAACATTCGACTACGGGTTTCTTCTGAAATAAATTCTTTTTATGCTCCTGAGTGATAAATTCTGCTTCAGATACACTAAAAAGTAGTTGCAAGTTAAGATTTAATTTTGCTTTTCGAGTTGAATTTTCTAGAAAACCATAAAAATCCTTACGTAGTTCAATAATGTCAAGAACATTATTGAATTTTCAAAACTTTAATTCAGATTTCAAGTTTAATGTTGTGTATTCTAAACCCATTAATTATTCCATAAAAATTCAGCATATTTGTTTTTAAGTTCATCCTTAGCTGTACATTTCAGAATATCAAGAAAACCAATTATTTTTGTTAATTAGTGTTTATTGTTTGGAAGTGCTCTTTTGAAAGAAAGAAAATAAATAACTAGGGGTTCAAACTTGGATGCATTGATCTGAAATTTACCGGCAAATCTTTTTACCGACTTATTTTTACAAGGGTTATATCAAAAAACTAAATCTCCTTCGAGGAGAGACAGCAGTAGAGAAGTCGAAGAGGACTCGTTATTATTATTTTTTGTTTCAATTATCAATGGCTCATACCCAACAGTCTTAGTTATAAATTACCTCAAACCCAAGCAGATAAATTATTGCTACGGTGCCGATTTCCATTATGTTACAGTTTTTGGAAATCATGTTCTAATAACATATGCAGCAGTTTTTTATTGAAAAAAGCATCGTACTATTGCGAACATTGCATTGAAACTTACGAATTTCGGACTTTACATTGAAAAAGCATCAACTATCGCAACTTAGTTTGATCCTTGAACAACAAATTCATTACCATCGGTTGTTGTTAAAAATTCGATATGTTTACGTAAAATTGAATTTTCATTTGCTTACACTTACTTTTTGTATCAACAAATTGCGGAACAGTACGTATTCGAAAAAAAAGGAAAAAATATTTTAGCGATTTACATCTTTTCTCGTGTAATATTCATTTTTTCTTACCGTTTTATATTTTACATGAAAATTGCGCTACTGAGAATCAAGAATATTCAGTCAACAAATACTTTAGAAAGAAGAAAAGAAAACAAACCCATTCAAATTCGAAATTACTTTATTCACACGAACAATTCCTTTAAAAGTTGAAAGAAAAAAGACGATCGAGGAGTAGCATTACTATTTTTCACACGCGTATATATATTACTACAAAGAATACGTTCTTTGTTTCACCTCGTGCACAGCACTCCTCTAATACAGAATGATAAATAAATAGCAATCACACACTTATAATAAAGGAATACATAATAAACCAAAAACAAATGAAAGGTTATTTTATTAATTTGCAGTTAAAAACTTATTTTTATTATCAAGAAAATAGCTCAGTAAGCTCGACTGCGTTGTTACGCACCTTAATATCGTTTATATCGTAATGACCAAGTCTTTATATTATTCAGTAATTTATTGATTGCTGATCAACCGATAATGTTAAAACATTAACATTTCAGCTATTTCAAAAAATAAATCGTTTAAAATTTTGAAATTATAGAACTGACGTGGCATACAATAAACGCCATAATAAAATCGTTGCCACTAATTATCTAATGAATAACTGAAAGAAAACATTCAAATATTGTAAATTTCAATGCATTTGTTCTTACTTAACAATTACCAGGAGAAAATACATAAAAAAGGGCAAAAAAAAATCAATTTAAATGCTTATACGTCATGTTTTTACTGTTTTTTAAATTTATATTTTGATATTTTTGGCAAGAACAGTTTTGGCAACATAACTTGACCGGTTCCCCCTCCTGCCCCTCCCCTCCCCCCCACCCCCCCAATATCTTGAAAATCTTACTATCAAACTTTAAACTAAATACCAGATGTCAAAGTAAGAAACAGAATAATCTTTCCAATTTCTTTCTCAATATCTTATCACAATCTCAGTCACAAGATGGATTGAGTCAATGTATTTTCTCCTGCTATGTAACATATATATTGTTAAAATTGAACTAGTTAGTTTTTTGTCGTCTGCTATCTGCCAAAATGCTGATGTTATTAAGTGCTGTTATCCTAACAATTGGATGTATGTATCTTTTCCTTATTTTGTACTTTTAATGTTTGCTATGCGTTTATTTGCGAAAGTTAGTAAATTAATGATTATCGATTTAGTTTTCTCAAAATATCTACATTGCTGTAATTTTTCGGTATGTGTAATGCAGACAGAAAAGATAGAAAAATACATCTTTTTTTTCTTAAAATTATATCTTATGCACATGTCAATAATTAAGTGGCTTTTATTTGAACAAACATTTGACAGTTTTAAAGGTATTGTGCTCTTGTCAGTGCTACTGAATTTTTAGCTATTGTTAGGCACCAATGTTTCAAATGTTAGACGAGAAAAACCCGCGTGTTTTAATGCATTTATTAAATGAAAGATTCGTTTTATCTTCAAAGGAAAACTTGCTTTGAGGCTTGACAAATTTCTTCCAAAGCATAAAAAAGTATTTAGTGAAAGAAACTTATTTCAAGAATTTGCCATATAACTTGTAATTTGGTATAACAGAGTAGATACTGTATTTCCCTGTATCAGCTGGCATGCTGAAAATTTAGGAGGCTCTCTAGATTTTCAACTACACTTACATGGTCTTTTTCAACTTTCAGAAAAAATGAGGTTAAAAAAAATATAAAATTTAATATAATGAGTAGAGATGTACTAAATATTTTAGCTGTCAATAGAGACAATTTTGGCGTGTTATCGGGCCATTAACAAAATTCTAACACTCGAAAACTGACCCTGCACAAGAATCAGAGATTAAATACTATCTACAATATTTGCTGCCGTAACTATTTTTCAAAAAATTTGTTCACTAGACTTCTACTTTTAGTTGAATCTCCTCTTTTGTAGTTTTTTACAACTTATTTTGCTTTTTTTCTTCGTTACATCGTATTGAAACATTTCATTTTCAAAAACTTTTACAAACAATAAATGTTGCACACTTATGTATTTATTATGTTTTATGAAAATAAAGAATTGTACCCTTTTTCTGAAAGAAACTCAGGTACTTAAAAATTGAAATGAACTGGAAAACTGCTAAATTACTCCTTACTTTTCATTTTCAAATTTGAATGTGTACCCGGAATTTCATTTCTTACTTCTTTGAGTAGCTTTATGAAATTAGGCCTCTAGCCTCTATTAGAAAAATATTACTTTTCAAAATTACGAGAGTATTTTAATTTTAAAAAGATACAAAATTTAGATTATATTAAAATCAAATTATGACACAAGGGATGCCAGCCACCTTGTTTATTGGTCAGAGCAGTCTGCCACTGATGATGTGGTCCCGGCTTGGGCATGGATGTGCTTTCCCTTTCCTGTCCTTGTCCTTTCTTTGTGTGAATGTGTTGTTGTGAAAGGTTGCCTGCCCTATAAACAGGTACCTATGGCATGCATGTACTGTGGAAGTTGGACTTCACACCAAATTACGGTACAGTTGGAAAAGTGAAGCAGTGCACCGAAATTGCCAGCCCCTGGCTAGTACACGAAAAAAAAGACACAAGGGAGGAAAATATGTTTCAAAGTAAAACGAACTTGCCTTTGTGATGTTTTTTCAAAACTTCTATACTTCGCAGCAACTTAACTTGGCAGTGGCGTCACTACAGGCGGATGACGTCAGCGTGACGTTAGCCTATGAAAAACGAGCTAGATAAAACATCACAGCCTACTTTGCGAATAAGAGGAGATCGCTGATTGCTTGTGAGCTCTTATTGGCTCCGCCCGTAGTGACGTCACTGCCAAGTTAAGTTGCTGCGAAGTATAAGAGTAGCAAAAAAGGCGCACTGAGAAATGCAAAAATGACTTCACGGCACACCAAACATTGACTTCGTAGGACAAGGCATAACGCTTTCCTAAAAAACCTTTGGGAAACACTACTACTATTGGATTATCTAGGGAGAACGAAACAGTAAATAAAAACTCACTAATGTCCTTGATTAAGTACACTTAAAATCTGCTTGGTTGTGTAAAATGTGTACTAATTAGTACATTGTTTTAGCATGTTTATATTAATAGAAACAGTCAATTAAAAAAAAATAATCTCCAGGAACTGTATTATAATAATTCATAAATTTATACATCTTCTCCATTCATGGAAAATAAAAAAAAAACAAGTAAACATTTTTGCCATTATTTTTTATGCATCTAAGAGTATATGGATCCAAAATATTAGCTTTACAATAAAGAAATAAATAAAAAGTCAATTTTTGTTTAGGTGTTGATTAATTCTAATTGATGACTAAATTTTGTTTTAATCTGAGCAATAGTTTTCTAATGCCAAATAAAGTTTTTTTTTTTTTGCAAAAATGAACGTATTTAAAAATATTTTTGTATATCGACTGATTTTTTTCATTATTTTTGTCAAAGTAACTATTTCAAAAACATTTTTGTACCTTCCATTCTGCTTGTTTGCTTTAGAAGTCACTATAATGCTTACTTATTAGGTTTTGAAGCCAAAGCTGCCGCTGTGAAAAGTGCACCACAGTTTGCTGAAAATTTTTTTGTCAAAGGTCTTCTCATTCTGCCTTATGCTGAAATCAATGAGCCTTTCAAGGCCTTTTACGACGTAACAAATGGTAGAAGCCGCATTGATTATTATGGAGGTATGAAAATCTTGTCCTTTATATAGAAAATGCAGTACCGTATACACTCGCGTATAAGTCGAGAAATTTAGTCCAAAAAATGAAGTTGAAACTTAGGGGGTCAGCTTATATGCGGGGCCGAATTTCCGAAAAATTTTCATGAACAACTTTTCGAAAAAAAAAAAAAAACACCCCAAAAAGAAAAGATTTTTCCGATCCAGTCCAACTATTTTAAACAAATGCTAAAGAAGTAAATACTCATACATTCTACTGTATTTTTGCAGGGTTTGATTGTGAAATAAAGAATAAATAATTACAATAAACCAACAATGGTGTGAAAAGTGCGGAATAGGGTAGTTGTGACCTATTGAATATCCCTTTTTTAACGACTAGATATTGTTAAGAGGCTTACAAAGCACAAAAATTCACCATTGCCGAATTTTAAAACACAACGGTTGATTCTTAATGATTTTTTTAAAAACCCACGCGCAAAAAAAGCGCGCCTTGAAACCGAAACCCGTGACGTCAGATGGCAGTAAGTTTCAGCCTTTCATCCATAAACATTGGATTTTTGCTATATTATCGTTTCATTGCGGGATTTTCTCCTTCCGTAATCAATACCTTAAAGTCTACTAATTCACTATTTAAAACTGGATTTATCTAAGAGCAATCCAATACCCTGCTAGGGGTGATTGTTTTGATATTTTTTGGCGAAATCCGTATTCAAATTTTTAGAACGCATCACTTGGCGAGGAAAAAAAATTACGGCAGTGCAGAGCGAACAACAGTGCGGAAGCCGGAGAAACCGGTTTCTCGAGCTCCTCGCATCTAAGCTTCTCGCTCTTTCTTCGCCTTAGTAGAAAGTTCAAAAGCGCCAACAAATGCCCAGTGACGTCACAGCCCCTTGAAATTTAAAAATTATTTAAAAAAAAACTACTTGTCGCAGCGCGAAAATTTTTTCGCCGTTGATGTTCATGTATGTTGCTCTATCATATAAAAATAAAATTGAAAAATCGAA
This sequence comes from Uloborus plumipes, assembly GCA_038373865.1. Lineage (NCBI taxonomy): Eukaryota > Metazoa > Arthropoda > Arachnida > Araneae > Uloboridae > Uloborus > Uloborus plumipes. Next base: position 148,055 of record JAXGGA010000107.1, read on the forward strand.
AACTTCCCTAGTGCCGTATTCGCGAATTTTCTAATTGATGGTGTTCATCCTTCTGAAACAGAATGTAATATGGCTACATCGCAAAATTTTATTGGTAATAATGCAAAATAAAAGCAACAAATAGCCAAAATTGTAGCCGCAAAATCGAACCCTTTCAAAAATCGCGATCGTAAAAATGAACCCTTTTTGTGAAAAAGAATAACATTCGTGCTATTTTCAACACAATGCTCACTGCATTTCATTTTCCTTCTTTTTAAAACGTTTAGATTCAAAAATAGAGGTAAAAAGTTCCTAGATCGGTCCCGTTTTACAAAAATTGCGATCGCAAAAATGAACCCTTTTTGGGAAAAAGAATAACAATCGTGCTGTTTTTAACACAAGAATTTTCAGTGCATTTCAATTTCCTTCTTTTCAAAACATTTATATTTAAAAATCGCAGTAAAAGGTTCCCGATCATTTCAGAAAGTGCGGTCTCGACTTATACTAAGGTTTTTTATTTTTCCCGATTTTTATTCAAATAGTGGGGGGGGGGGGGCAGCCGCGGATGGAGCACCCCGCACCCGCCCGGGCATTTATCACGGACTGGCCCCTGATATATATATATATATATATATATATATATATATATATATATATATATATATATTTCTATAATGTTCGTAAATTTTAATTCAAAATTACACGCAACACAAACCAAACATTTCTTTCTATTTAATATAAAACCACTATGCGTATACAAATTCAAAAAATTTCTACTACAAATTTTTAATACTTACAGCTACTCCGATTATACATAAATATAAATAAGTAATTGAACATTGAAATAATGGTACACTATTACTACGCATTCGATCGCGTACTGCTTCTCGTAAAAAATATTGACAAAGATCAACTAATGGAACTTGAACATTGATGTGGCTCTTCATAATCATTTATACAAAATGTTTTGATGCATAGAAAGTAAATCCATTTTTAGCGTACATTTCAAAAGCTTGAAGGAAGACATTGATTTTGAAATTTCTTACATTCAACTAAATATATACACAGGATTGAAATAAAGCTATGGTGTTTCGTATATGTTTGAGACCTTAACTGGGGTAAAATATAATTATGTGAAAATGGGGAGAGTTTGAAATTTAACACTGGTGGATCTTTAAATGTACATTTATGCAGAAATGCATACCCCCCTCCCCTACTGAAAGTAAATCCGTTATTAGCGTACTTTTTAGAAACTAATAACATGACGATCACATGTTTTAAAGCATAGTTTCTGATTTAATTTTTATAACGAACTATTTAAAGGAAATTCATAAAGTAAAGAAGATGAACTTTGAAACGAATTATTCATTCGTCAACTAAAAAGGCTGCTTAGTAAAACGAAAGTGAAGACCGAAAGTTTAAACTGCTTCTCAATTGACCTACTTTGTGTTATATCTAGTTCGAGTTCATTCATATACAACAATTAAATATAGTGACAACACATTTTAGGATGTACAAATGTTATAGTTTTATGTGAATTAAATAAGCAGTTTAACAATGTATGCACATTATTGAAACATAGAAATACTCAGCATTTAAAAAAAGGTGCAATATTTAATACACCTTCAAGCGCATACTGCTTTTTAAAGAAAAAAAAGAGAAAATATAATTCCGTGAAAAAAAGGGAAATTTTGAAATTTAACATTGATCGATTTCTAAACTTATATCTATTCTCAAACTTTTCATTCTGATCGGAAAAGTTACTTATAAACTTTTCAGAAACTAACAACATGATGACAAACTGTACTGTAAGTAATTAATTATCATGTGTATAAAAATGAAGAAAACTTAATATTGAACTAGCTTTACAATATTTAACAACTATTGAGCGTGGCATACTAAAACAAATCTAATTCTGAGAAAATTTAGCAATGATAAACCTCAAAATATCCATACTTTTCAGAAACTGACTACATATGAGGGTAACATATTTTATAAAATTTATTTACAATTATTATTTGAATGAATATGAAGCACACATGCAAATAATATATATAAACTAAATTATTACCTTTTCTTTTTTTCAACTTAAAAAAAAATATTACGTAAGTAATTTTTTAAAGTGAATACAGGAATTTTTACAATGACGAACATTTTAATTCAAGCCTTGAGGGAACTTCCTGAGCATTGAAAGTAAAACTGTTAATTATACATAATTAAACTACCAGCAAATTGTTCACTTTGATTAACTCAAAAAGCTGCATCGGGGAAAAAATGAAAAAGTATGACATTTTAATGACATTGGAAAGCAATATTTTGCATTAAAAATGAAGAAACTACTTATACATATATACAAAATGGGCATACTTTTAAAGATAATACAGGTTCTATAATTGAATATGTAATACTAAGAAATAACACTTCTGATTCACAGAGTGGCGACAAAACTAAGACTAAAATTTGAGAAAAAAGCTTTTGAAGGTAGAAACTGTTTTAAAAAGTGCACTGTAGCTTAGAAATATGACAACATCAATGTAATAACTTTTTTTAGAATTTTGCTTTTTAGAGCAATGTTGTGAATCACTGCTTCAATATCAATATTTTGTAAAGAATCTTTTTCTATTTTCATGAGCATAAATGACTCTAGCGGTTCATCAGCTAAAGTATTACTACGTATGCTGATTTTTATGAGCTTTAAACAAACTTTAAAAACTTCTTTCGCATAAGCCACTTGAGTAATAGGTAGCGTTAACAAATATTGATATGCAGTAGTTAAAGCTGAATAACAATCTTTGAACAAGTTGTGCTTAATGAGTACTTTATAACAGCAAATAACGCAATTTTGACAGTTTTTGCTAGAAATAGAAGCAAGCTTTTCATCAATTTCATGGTCTGATTCTTTTTCATTATCACTGTTTTCTTTGCTCTTGCAACTCATATATTTCATATTGATTTTTAATAATTTTTCTAAGTTTAGGCCAATTTTAAGCGAAGTTAGTGTATTCTTCCTCTAGTTGTTCTTGAGTTGCAGCTTCGTTAAATTTTGCAATTCAAAAGAGGTTTCTGGAACTAAAGGTTTCTCAGTTGAAGAAAAAGTGTCTGGTGAGAAAAATGACAAACTTCGGCCTAACTCTAATTTTTTTAAAAAACCTGGTTTCTATTGAATTCACTACGCTATCCATAATCACATTAAAAACTTCAATCTCAAAGTGCTCATATTTATTTAAAGGTTTTTCGTGTCTTGTTACTTCTCCACTCATTTTCTTAATTTTCCGCCTTCTTTTACTGCTCAATTCATTTTCAATGTAGATGTCATGCTCATTTTCATCTTCTAGCTTATTTGAACAATTTTCAATAAAATTTTGAGAAGCTTGAACAATATTGTCGAAATCTCTTTGAATTTCTTTTAACTTTTCGAAAGCATTTTTGATCATACTATTGCAAACTAATATGTTTGATCCCTCTGTTTGTAAATATTGTGAAATGGGACCCGTGATCTTAAAAACTGTTAAATACACTGGCGGAAAAAAAAATTCCAACACCAAGAAAAAATTGCCATAGAGTAATGAAATTTGGGTAATGCAATTGTCTAGTTAACATGTTTAATCGATTAAATGTACAAGATCACTGGCTAATTAAAGCTCAAGAAAATGCTGTGCAAATGTGAAATTATGTTAATTTAATAGAGGGTGTAACCTCCAGAATTTTGAAGGCAAGCCTTGCAAGCATGCATGCATTATGTCATACAGGTGCCGAATGTCACTTTGTGGTATGGAGTTCCATGCTTGTTGCACTTGCTGTGTCAATACTAGGACCGTCATTGCTGACTGTGGATGATGCTCGAGGTGCCATCCCATGATATCCCATACGTTATCAATTGGAGACAGACCTGGTGATTTTGCAGGTCATGGTAACATGTCAGCACTCTGTAGAGCACATTGCGTTACAGCAGCGATGTGAGGGCGAGCGTTATCCGGTTGGAAAACGCCTCCTTGAATGCTACTCATGAAGGGCTGTACTACTGGTTAAATTAACAGAATGACAACAAATTTTCAGTCAGTGAGTTTGGGATAACCACAAGAATGGCCCTGCTGTCGTAGGAAATTGCTCCAGAGACCATAACTCCAGGTGTGAGTCCCGTGTGTCTAGGCCGTAAACCGCTTGGATGCGGGCGGTCCCCTGGCCTCCTTCTGACCAATATACAGCCACCACTGGCACTAATTCAGAATCTGTTTTCATCAAAATTACAACAGATCTCCACTCCGACCTCCAGTGAGCTCTGTCGTGGCACCACTGCCGTCGGAAAAGGCAATGGTTTGCAGTCAATGGAATACCGGTTACAGGCTGCCTGGCTCGGAGCTGTCCTTGAAGTAAACAGTTTCTTACCGTTCCTTGGGTCACGACGGTACCAACTGCAGCTCGAATGTCAGCCGCAGATGCAGTACGATGCGCCACAGCCGTACTCAAGATTCGGCGATCTTCCTTCTCAGTCGTGCCACGTGGCAGCTCGGAACTCGATCTTCTTGAGGTAGTACCATCCCTTGCCCATAGCTTCCAATAATCATGCATGGTGGAAACATTCCCACCCAAGTCTTTCTGCAATATCGAGAAATGAAAATCCACCTTCTCGTAGCCAAATTGTACGACCTCGTTTAAACTCGGTGAGCTGTTGATAATGGCTTCTTCGTCTTCTTAAAGGCATTCCTGGCTAACATGAACGCAATTCGTCAAATTTCACGAAAAAATAATACACACGAGCTTCACAACACGCTTTTAAAACAAGCCTTATTTGCATGTTCTGAGTGACGCCAGCTGCGCCACACTTATGCGCGGAACACGAAATTTCAATCGATGTCATCTTTCAGTTGTATAAACACGCCTACCAAATTTCGTTTATCTAACACAAGTCTTTCTTGGTGTTGGGATTTTTTTTCCGCCAGTGTATATTTGCGACAAAAGAATGGTTGAAAACTTGGTAAACTGATCCTTTAAATTTTTGGCAGTAGCTCTACTGTTGCAGTTAATTTGTTGGCAATTTTTTATCTGATTTAAAGCCAGAAGAACCTCAACATATAAAGAATCGCTTGGGCCATCATAGGTTTTAAAATAAATAACGCCACAAGTTGTAAGGTTTACACCGGCCGACTAATAAAAAAAAATTAATAAACCGCCACAAGTTTTAAAATTTAGACCGGTCGGCCGACTAAAAAAAAGTGCCACTAGTTGTAAAATTTAGACCGGCCGAAACACAGGCGGCCCACCGGGAAAATGCCTTCCGGCCCCATCCGCCCCGGGGGGGGGGGGGGGAGACTTATACGCGAGATCGACATATATGATAGTATATATAGTATTAGAAATAAGTGGTCATTAGTCATTTTGCTACTAAAAACTTTTATTTGGTAGCTAGATTTCCAACCCTAGGAGCTAATTCTGATGTCTAAAATTTTAGATCACATTGAAGTTTTTTTTATGACTCCTTAATTAAGACCTGTGATTATCCTGGAGGATAAATTTATATAAATAAGTTTTCAAAGACAGTAAAGTTTGTCTTTAAAAATATGCTTGCGTATTTTATAAATATGATATTGGCAGTGCTCTCTAACACACAGCAATGTATGTTGGCTGTCTGTTTTATGATTCTTTGAAATTTTTATTTGAATATTTGATTCATTAAAAATGGCACCAAGGTTGTTCGTTACAACTTCTAGATACTTATACTAAATGTCATCATTAGGCCTTGATTTAAATTTTTATTCATAATACTATATATGTACATTGAAAAGGCATAACAACATAAAAATTAGGAGTTTAGCTGTTCTTAATAAAAGCTGTATTTTAAAACATACAATGATATTTATATTTATTTTTGTTTATTGGCTTCTCTCTTAATGAAACTTTTTTCTACAGAGGTTGTTCAGACCTATCAGTTAGCTGCAGATGGGGAATTTGGTTCCAGCTATAAAGTTGCTTACATGCCAGATGAGACTGGACTACCTACCCGAACATGCTTTCAAGTGAACGGAACAAAGGATAATCCAGTTTCCATTCAGAGCATTCTTCCTGATTTGACAAAGTTCGATGTAAGACATTGAGTTAGAATAAAATCGCAGGGTTAAATATGTTTCAAAAAATCTTACAATTTAAGTTCATTATCTTGAAATCATAAAAAAGTTTTATGATGAGAGGAAGGGCGGATTCAGCTTGTGGTTAAGGAGGAGGTCATTTTCTTGAAAGGGAGTCAAAAGGCAATTTTTGAGTAAAAATTGGGGTGTTTGGCAATTTTTTTGTAATATTAAACCCAAAAATTGCAATTTTATGTTTTTTTGTTTGCTTAAGGGTGAGGGACCCACGCTTAGATGAGAGAGACAAACCAGCTGCAACTATGAATTTTGAAATTTCACTGAAGAATACATGTGTTATTTTTGGAAACATAAAATATTGGAAGTTTCTCAGCGTTCAATTATCAATGCATGATTCTTATTTGGGTGTTTTAATAGTTGAGTGGAAATGTTTTAATTTATAGTCGGGTAAAACCTAACCTATTAGCATTGTGGAAGCTACGGAAGCCGTATTACACCATTTCGCAACATTTTCAATGTATCACAGGCCCGTTCCTTTGCTGGTTGGCCATAATAATCTATTATTCGTTCAACCTCAGGAAATATTACATGCAATGAGAAATGCGAAAATATTTATTTGTTTTCCGGTTGAGACAAATTTAAGGACTTATGACATCCAAATATAAACAAAATGCTGCACATGAGATTTCAAAGTTGAAATTTTTATGCGAAGTCTATTATAAGAATCTATAAACACTCATGAAGTACTTTTCCGTTACGAGTACGCGTAGTGAAGCATTTTTAATCGTGGCGATTATTTTTTCATTCTGTTCAATTCCGCCATTACTTGTTTAGTGATGCAATTAGTTATTTTGTTGTTTTAATAAATATTTAAACAATGCAAGCCATTGAACAAAGCAAGGCTAAGAATCAATTAGAATGGAAAATAATTTGCTAACTAATTGAAGCCGTTAAAATACAGAATAAACCAACAAACAAAAAAGGTTATTAAATAATGTTAAAATTTTCTGAAATAGAAGTGAATACCAAATTGTAAAATTGTCGCCAACAAATTAACTTTTTATATTGTATTTTATTATCCTAACAGTTTTCTTTCGCATGTGGATATTTTACAAGTGTTGCAATAAAGTTTAAATGGCCCAATTTTCGCCAAGTAAACTAAGAATTTTATTGGTCAGAAGATGACATGCCGTAAAATTAAGCTTTTAATTCTTTTTTGTTAAAAACACAAAATATTATGTTTTAATTGAAAATATACGACTTGAATTTCTCAATTCCGAAGTTATTTAAAAAATTTTCTACTGAAAAGAAGATTTTAAAACTAAACCATTAATGATTTACAGATGAACTATTTCCGTATGGCGGAACCTTACTAGTCTAGGCATATTGTACACTGCCAGGTTAGGTTTGCTCCGACTATAGTTCCACTAATCTGGACATTTAGTTCTGAAGTCACACTCCCGTGACAATATCTCACCCTTTTCTTGATAGAAGAGGTTGGAAACGGATATACTTCCTTGGAATACAACTTTCTGGTCTTTTCAATTATGAAAAAATGCCAGATTTTTTTAATGAATTCCTTTTACGTCAACATAAGCTTGTTATTTCATTATTTAAATGTGAACTAGATCCTGTAGTCATAATGGAATGCAAATCTCGCAGAAACAGTCTCTTTCACATTGGAATTTCAGTTTAATTTACTAAATATAGATACAGGGCCATATCCAAGTAGTAGGTTTTAGGGGTTAACCCCCCCCTGGCTGGTAAAAATATTGTTTTGGCTACTAGAAAATCTCATGTTGGTCTCCAAAGTGGTGAATTCCAATTAATGCATTTAATTATTTATTCACTTTATGAACAAAAATCGCATAGTACCAATGCATCAGCACCAATTATTTAAAAAAAACTCATCAGCATCGTTATTGGCAGTCGATGTTGATCCATGCAATCAAATAAGAAATTTTTTTCTAAAAAGAATAAGCTTTGTGTTATGCACTATATAACAAAAAGAGAGAGAGAGAGAGAGAAATATTGTACTTCGAAAGCAGATGCTAAAAGATTGCTGCACTATTACCACAATGCGATTAAATTGCATATTTGTATTCAGAATGAGGTGAAGTACCATTATATTTGGATCGCGGTTTGAAGTGGCCACTAACTTTTTTGATTTTACTGGCCACTAGCAATTTTTTTGTCTCAAGCTTTAAATAAGAAAAAACTTGTTTCTTTTTTCAGTATGAAGGAGATGCTCCTTGCTTTCAAGAAAATCCTATTGTTTGGGATGACCCAAGAAAAGGTCAGATGTGCGAGATGTGGGTCGAGACAAACACAGTTGAAGACAAAACCAACAAGTATATTATGTACTTGGACCAGAAAACTGGTGCGCCCGTGCACTATATCATGAAAGGCTATAATACATTACTTGGTTCCCACTACGACAAGTATGAACTGTACTATATGAGTTATACTGCCGATAATGTTACAGATGGTGACTTTGATATCAATTCCAGTGAGTGCACATAACATATTATTTATTATTTAATTGTATGCATAGTTGAGTAAAAATTACAATCAGCAGCATTTGTATATTTCTTAAAAAGTTTTTCCAAGTATAACCGAACATTTGTTACGTGGTCCTAGACTGAACATATTCTCTGTTGCATATAGATATTTCATTATGTGTTTGAATCAGTTTAACTAAAATGATCGATACAGACTTTTTAAAAATGAATTTTTCATCGGTGATTCTGAAGAAATGTTTAAAGGGTTAGATATTAGGTACATAACTGCAAAATTTTCTTTTTTTCTCTCTCTTAGAGGCGCATTTTTAAAAGCTGTGTTTTGCAATTTTGTTAGATTTTATGTGTTGATGATAAAATTGATGCTTGCATATTTTAATAGCATCTGTTACATGCTTTTATTTTGAATCTTTTCTTTTAAATTGACATCCTCAGCAATGAAGCTAGTACTTTCTATCACCAAACAATTTAATATATATTTTGTTCTTTTACCTTTAATTTCATAGTTTTGATTGATATGCTCTAAGTTACTGCCCAAAAGCCAAGGTGAAGGGAGAACCATAAGCAATGTACCTACCTGGTTATTACATCCTAAGATTGCTGTTTTGTCCTTGTTATGGACTCATCAATCAGAAATAGTTAGTAACCGAACTAGAGGCAGAAAAATATTGAACGTTTCCCAATTTTGCTGTAATTTTCTTGAGAAAAAAAAACCCAGCATGCTTAAACTAAACCTCTCTGATTGCTATTTATTTTTGTATTTTTTCTTGCTTTTATCAATTAGTCTTGCCTTGATTTAAAACATTGGATGATAGTTAATAAAAAATAAAATCCATATTTTCAATATTTTTATTGTATATTCAGGCCCATCATATCAAGGGTGCGTACTCAATGTAATTTTCCCCCAAAATCCACAAAACCATGCCCACTTACATGCAAATACATTGATATTAGGGATGCAACGAATAGTGATTTGGCCGAATACCGAATATTCGGCCAAACTCAAGGCCGAATATTCGGCTATTCGGCCGCCGAATAGTTAACTTGTTTTTGTTAATAAACAATGCACAGGTGGCATTTAAAGCTTACTTTTGTATGAATATGAGTTCCATACACATTATTAAAGATTTTTTTTTTTTAATTTGGAGTAATTTTTTTTTTGAAAATGGTAACATTAGTTCAAACTTCAAAAATATTCGGCCATATTCGGTCAAAAAATTACTCAAAAGAAGACCAAAGAAGAATGTATTTCCTTACCAATTGCTCAAAAAAATCAGAGCTCTATATTTAAGCTTCTAAAAAAGTATTTCATAAAGTTCTTCCATATAAATAAGGGGAAAAAATAAACTGAAATGATTCAGAATGGAAATGTATCCTATATTTTTTTATTGTAATTAGTGTTTAAATTTACCAAAATTAGCAGCAACAAACCATATGAGAAATGTTAATATTTGAAGGCATTCCAATACACAAATATAGTTAGATAAATCTAGACTTTTATCCGTGTAGGCACCAAGAGAAAAATTGACTGTTATCGTTCCTAGAAATCTTTTTTGAAAAAAACGAAATGGTTTCACTAGTGAGAATTAAATTTCCTAACCTATCTTAACAAACCAGAAAGTACATTTCAGAACTAGATGTTCACTACATGTACCAAATGTAATAAACACTTATTTTCTAAATCTGGTAAAATTTTAGGGAAAAAAAAGGAAAAGAGACTCATCTCCAAAAAATGTTTTTTGCCTCATAATCTGTTTGCACAGAGAAAACTTAGTTTTATGATTTTCACGATTGTAAAGATTACAAAGAATACTTTAGAACTGTTATGTAGGGTAAATGCTATTTTTATGTTTTAAATTCTCATATTCAATTTTTTAAAAATAAAAGATCGGGAAAGAAGCATATTTCTATCATACTATTCCATTTTTATACGCATTTTATTTTGATAAAGAAAGAACTGACCATTGTTTCATGTATGATTCATGCTTATATTTTATCAATTTAAATCTTTTATGTATAAGAATTAGTTTCATAAAATAAGTATACCAACATTTGTAATATGCAAGAAAAAGTGTATTTTGTTTTTCTGCTTTATCCTATTTGATTTTGTAGATTTATTTTATGTGTTAAGATGGTCAAGGTTTATAGTACACGCAGTTTAAGTTGACAGTAAAATTAGTGAATACCCTCAAAATGACAAAATATCATAGTATAACAACATTTAATTTAAAATGCTTATTAAAGGTGATAAAAATAATTAAAAATATATAAAACTTTCAATTTGCAAAAATTAAATACATTTTTGTACAGTATTTGGCCAAGGCCGAATAGTTAAATAGGTATTCGGCCGAAGCCGAATATTCGGCGGACGGGCCGAATAGGCCGAATATTCGGCCTCGGCCGAATATTCGTTGCATCACTAATTGATATCCCAAAACTGAGGGGGGGGGGGGGGTTGCAATCGGATCCCTAAATGACGGGTCTGTTTATATTTTCATTATTCAGACTGAAAGAAATTTTCCCATTTTTCACCAAACTTTGCATTATTTTATTAGTTTAGAAAAATGCCGAGTAAGCTAAAATTCAAAGATTGTGTGAGAAATATAAATTATTTAGGTTAATAACAAATACAAAAAACAATTTTGTTGTGTTTCAGGGATGCAATGCACTAATTTTCCTGGGCCTGGAGTTGAAGAAATGGTTCTCAACAATCCAATGAGAGAATTTATAAATAAAGAAGACGGACACATTCATAGATCCTTCGATGATTTCAAAACAAAGCATGGAAAAACATACAAGGATGTTAGTGAACAGGAAAGCAGAAAGAATATCTATCGTCAAAATTATAGGTTTGTTCATGTTTGCTTCCTTTGATTCTTATCTCATTTATAGAATTAAGAGACGGAGCACATAGCATTTATAAAGACATTTGGGAAAAAAATATTGTGAAAAATACATTGATGTTTTATTGATTTCAATGTCTGGACCTGTTTTGAAGCGTCCTGTCATAGAATTAGGGTAGGAATATCTATATTATTTCATAAGCTCCAGTTCAAAAAAACAGGCAACATGATCACGTTGTGATTCATCTCAATCAATGCCTCATCAAATAAATAATTACAGTGCATGGAGGCTGATAACGGAAGTTGCTGGCACAGCTAGGATTTTCTCTTATGGGGGATTTTTTGATGATAGCCATCCTTACGTGTATACATATCAACATCTCCTTTTTTAGTCTGTTTTTAAGCTATCAATTAAGGCTCGACCGATGCATCAGTGCCGATGGTTGAACATTTTATTCATCATTCATCGGCATCCCTGGCCATTGCTAGCATGGCCCTTTGGCCTCGGAAAACATCTGAATGCCAAAATATTTGCCGTTAACGACTTCTGAATTTGCAGAATTTTGGACATCTACCAAAATATTCACAATACACAGACACTTATTCAACGATCGCTTCCACAAGAGTTTTAAGGATTATATGCACTTTCATTGAAATTATTACCATAAATATTAGCATGGTAATAAATATAAACAAGGTTCAAAGTTAAAGAGGTCATCTTAAGTCACAGGACAAAATTTACGACAATTTTTCTTCATTATTTTCCCGATTTTAGCTTAACCCGCCCTCTAATTTAACACATAAGAAATTAATGCACATTCTAGTATATAATCTGGCCATTAACTAAAGACCTTCTCTGCAGTAGAAACTGAACTGTTATAATAGCGCGGAAACGCTAAGTTCGGGATTTGAATGGTGATTAAAATCCTTAAAACGTGCTTTTTTATGTCTCTTTAAAACCTTAAAATGATATTGATTTTATTACTGAGATTTTTATTTTTAAAGCTTGGCTTCTGAAAAAAAATTTTCATGCCATATTTTTTATTTATTTATTAAACATGTTGTGGGAAAACCTCCTTAAGTTTCTTTTTTCCATAAACAGTTGACTGTTTTATTTTTCGGTAGTAATATTTTCGGTTTCATTCTTATACTTTTATTTTTTGAAGTGCAATGCATCTCTTGACGAACTTTCATTTACTTCTGTTATTTTTTATCTTTGAACATTTAAATACTAGTTTGACTTTTAATTACAACCCTTTAAATACTCCCTCTCTCAACTCTTTTACCTTTTTGTCAATTAGAAACATTTTCGATCATCCGTGCATTTTTCTCTACATGTTCTGTGATTTTCACAGATATTTTCATTTAAAAATTCGAAATTTGAATATGTCGAGTACCTCTATCTTGCTATTATATTTATATATCTATTTGTATTTTTTTTTTTTTTTTTAAGTACGGCTTGTCATAGCTTTCTACAATGTAGTAAATACATTTATGTTAGTTACAAACTGTTTGAAACACAGATTTCAAAAACCATTTGTTAAATTTTTCAATTGGCCCTTCCAAAAAAATTTTTAAAAAAAATCCCAGCCTGTAGCTACGCTTTTTAAACAATCGCCTTCAGTTCATCGGCCAGAAAATGCCATCGGTTGAGTCCCAGTATCAAGTATGCACATGATTGTTTTTTTAAATATAACTTGTCTTAAATATCTACAATGTACTAAATACACAATTGCTCGTTACAAAATGTTTGAAATCATTTCAACTACCATTTGTTGAGTGTTTCCATTGGCCACTTGCCATTGGAAATGAAAAATAATTGGCCATAGGCCGTCTTTGAATAATCGGCCAACCATCAGCATTGGCCAGAAAGTGCCAACGATCAAACTGTAATGTCAAGTCTGCACATGAATATTGCTTATTATGTGCATTCTACTTTTTTGGTAGCTGAACCTTTACGAATATTAAAAACAAATCCTAAACCTCTGAGGGGTGTCCTCCCTCCCCTTTGCTGTGCCCCTGACGGAAGTACTTAAAATGCTGGAAATGTACTGAAACTTTTTTGCACACAGAAAACACAGAATTTATTCTGTTATTTTTATTGCAATACTGAAAAAATATTACAAAAAAGTTTAGAATGGAATATGGCTCGATGGTGTGAACTGGGGAACAAATTATCTGGGGTGGGAAATCTGCTCCAATTGCTCTCAATTTTAAATCCTGGTACATTCTGCTCCCAAAACTGTAAAATTCATCAATGTTGCTCCTGCCTGCTCAGAAAATAGAAAAATTTCGTTCAATATTGTTTCGTGTTTAAAAAATGGTCAAAGTTGTTCATATTAAGACAGATTACTACATTCTGCTCCAAAAACAGTGAAATTTGCCAATTTTTCCCCAGCCTGCTACCGGAAATAGAAAGTTGGAATTTTTATTTTTAAGAGCCCCCCAAAAAGTCTTCTGATCTGAAAAAAAGGTTCATAACAATTTTCAGCAGCAATGACATAAAATCATGAACTGTTTCTTACTTTTTCATCATAGTTCAGTCAGTTTTGGCGGAACTAGCCCTTCTTTTAGCCGAATCTCCCACATTAACCTACTATTGCTCTGAACCAAATAATTCTGACGAATTAAATATGTGTTTAATGAGAAAGTACCTTTCTTGCAAAGAAAAATATGTATTTTTTAAATTTATTTTTTTATGCATTTAAGATAATTAAAAACAAATAATTTCTCTGATTGTTAATTTTCTTAATTTTTAGCTCATATAATTGAAACCTATATTTTAGAATCAAGATACTTTGTGTTAACACATTGTATGAATATTTTTATTTTTCATGAATAGTCATAGTATCTTCTAGCGATGCCTTGCAAATGTAAAAGAGAAGGAAATGAATTTGACCTGTTTTTTTTCCCAGTTTTAATTACTTTGACTTTTTTATGAACTAATATCTCAATGTCTGTTTATTGTGCAAGTAATTAGCTGACCAAAGACTTATGAGTAAAATTTGTCTTCTTAATATGTCTTTTAAATTTAAAAAGCTAATGCACGTTTTCTGTTTAGGTATATTCAAAGTATGAACCGTAAAGGATTAACCTATAGTCTTAAAGTGAATCACTTAGCTGATTACACAGATATGGAGCTTCATCGAATCCGAGGTCGTCTTCCTTCTCAAGGTTACAACGGTGGTCAACCTTTTCCAAAAGAAAAATTTCCCACTGATCTTCCTGAAAACTTGGACTGGCGATTGTATGGTATGATAAATTTCTTTTGATTAGAAATAGTATTTTATTAGTTGAAATTTAAGGATTTCATGATTAAAAGTTTGTTTGCTCACTGTGGAATCAGATACCAATTGCAGTTGTTGCATAAAAAAAACATGTTTTTAACAAACTGTTTATGGTCACTCTATATGATTCTGTAAACATTTCATTTGTTCAAAACAACTTGAATCTTCCTCCCTTTCTCTGTTCAACATGTTTATTTTTATGAAACTTCCTAGTAAATGCAGAGTGGCAAAAAATAAAAAATAAACCTGTATAAACAATTTTTATTATAACTTTATTTATAATATATTATCAAAAAATAATAATAATAAAAATGGACATTTATTATTGAATTAGTTTAGTTGGTTTCAAAGTGTCTGCCTTTTACTAAGATGCAGTGGAACAAATGCTTTTTGAAATTTCCAACTATGAGCTACCCCAGCATTCTAACTTTACTATCTCCCATTCTCTCCAAAGTGATTGTTTTAGAGAATCTAAACTTCTGTGTGGTTCAGTGCAGGACATAAACTCCAACATGGATCATGCATTGTAATCCATGGGATTGAGATCTGGTGACTAGGGTGGTCCGAACATGATATCATGTTTGGAAAATGCAATTTTAACCTTTGTCTTTTGTTCTTGTGAGCTAGTGTAAAATCTTGTTAAAACATCCAATTCACAATGTTGAAGTGATTTTTGCCCTACATTAGAACAACAACTTCTAGAATGTCCCTCTGGTACATTTTGCATTTTATTTTAAAGCCGTCATCCACAAAATCTAGAGATATGTTTTGCTGCTTGTTCAAATTCTACCCCACACCATGACCGACTTTGAATTTTGGTATTGTTTAATGATTACTTAGGTGTTTGGAGCATCTACAGACTTGATCCTTTTGTTCTGAGGGTTATGATCTTGTTGGATGGTGAAGATCTGTTCTTCTAGGAAAAATGAATCTACCAGTGTTTACTTGCAGCCAGTCTCAAAAGTTTCTGGCATGATTATAGCCACACCTGCTTGTCTTTTTCAGCAAGAAACTGAACATTTTAGAACTTGTAAGACTTTAATCCAAGCTCTTTTTGCCATTTGCTGCACTGATTGGTCATTGGTCACTTATTCCTGAACGACAAGCAATTGCTCTCATGGAAACTCCCAGATTTCATTAAACTCCCTTTTTAATAGTTTGATGCTTGTTCAAAATGTTCAGTATTCATAGGTTTTTGTTTATTTTATGGATGTGGTCCATCATTGCCAAATTCTTTGAAGTGATAGATTGCATCAGGCACTGCTGAGGCACATTAAGAAAATTTAAAAAAAATCATGTTTAAAGCATTTGAAGCCTTGAATTGTTAAAGCACCTTGTTTAAAGCATTTGAAAGCAGATCTTTTGTTTGGCATTGTAAAAAAAGCAATGTGTAAATTAAGAGATATATTATAAAATTATTTCTAAATAAAATGGGTAGGAAAACGAAACAAAACGCACAAACAAACCTTCTATTCTAAAAAATACTTAGTCCAAGATTTTTTACAGTACACTGTAAATAAACTCTAAAATATGTTTCACTATAATCACAGTATCAATGTAAAGAAAAGCACCAAGTTTTATATCTTCTATGTTGAACCACACAAAATTGATAAGATGAATCAAGAAGTTACATACATATTTCGCTGTCAAAACAATATCAATGTAAAGAAAACAACCAATTTCTTGGTCTTCTATAGGGCTGTTCATAAATGTCTCGTTTTTTTCAACACCCTCCTTGTCACAAAGCCATTTTATCTTACCCCAACACCTCTGCTTGTCACATGTCATGCTATTTTAAAAAGTGTAATGTCACACTCACTACCTCTCTCTCCCCTTGTCACAAACTGTCTTTATTTTATGATCCCCCCCCCCCCCCCCCCCACCGTTAAAGCAAGACATCATTTGTGGATATTCAATGTTATTAATAAAAATATTTTATTGATCTTTTTTCTTTGAAATACAATCAAACCTTGTTAATGCACTCCCCAGCTTTAATGATATTCTTAATGCCAGGTCAATTTTTCCAAGTCCGAAACTTATAGCATGTCATCAAATCATAATGTTATGTAGTCCTAGATTTTACAACAGTGTTTTATTGAGAAACTCCAGTTATCAAAACACTTTAGCTTTCCTAGACAGGGTGGAACTTTTCTTTGCAGATGAAATAATTTTTTGCAAAATAATGAAAATATCTGGAAAGTTTACTATAGGAAATTTTAGACAAGTAGTAAGAAACTTGTGTCATTAATAGCGCAGGCATGACCTCTCAAGAATGATGCTTCCTTGTGGATTCTCCATTTATTGATGGAGATAACTTTTTAATCCCGCACATGTCGGCGTCTAACATTACCGTTGTTCGACCTTTACTTTATTTCGCACCCTGACTCTTCTCCTTTGAAAACTGCATTTTACTCTAACAATGCTTTATTTAGAAGCCTGTCCCTTTATCACTAAAAAAATTACCTCAGAAAGATGGGAGAAAAGACTTGCGCGTTTTTCATATACATTGTTTTCATCACTGTCATATTTATTTGATGAACAAAAAATTATTCTAAAAAAAGAGAGAGAATATATAATTTATGTTTTCATGTAAAAAATAAAATTATGAATCATAGCTGGTCAGTGCTGAAATATATTTACTTAACTTGCTTTGAAATTACAGGAGTTGTAACTCCAGTGAAAGATCAAGCTGTATGTGGATCATGTTGGAGCTTTGGAACTACTGGAACCATTGAAGGAGCTTTTGCTATTAAGGTATTTGTTGTTAATTTTTTTGATGAAAAATTCTTGCTGGTAATTATTCAATTCTAAAGTGCTTTAATCCATCTGCAGACAAACAAGCTTGTTCGGCTATCTCAGCAACAGCTTATTGATTGCAGTTGGCGATTCGAAAATAATGGTTGTGATGGCGGTGAAGATTTTAGAGCATATGCCTATATCATGGCTGCTGGTGGATTGTCTGCTGAAGATGATTACGGACAGTACCTGGGAGCTGTGAGTGTTTTTTTTTTCCTTCTGTAACTTGTTTTAAAATTACCACTTGCATAAAAAGAAACAGAACTAACTTTGTTCGTTTATTGAACAGGATGGCATATGTCATGACCATGAAGTTGATAAAATAGCCCAGATTTCTGGATTTGTGAATGTGACCAGCGGAGACCTGAAGGCGCTAAAGCAAGCTATTGCCAAACAAGGGCCTATATCTGTCAGTATTGATGCTGCTCATAAGAGCTTTTCGTTTTACTCCCATGGAGTTTACTACGAACCAGATTGTAGTAAGTATTTTTTTATTATTACTGTATGATATAAAATAAACAATAGAACTGAAACAACAATGCCAAAACTCTGAGCCCTTTTATATAGTTTCATTGCCTGCTCAAAAAAAAAAAAGCCTTGGGAATAGTTGGAAAAACCTTAAAGGAAATTAAAGGGGAAGGGAGGGTAATTGCTTGTCTAACGCTGCAAATTTAACAAAGTAAATAACAATTGCACTGCTAAATATTAGATTTGTCTGAAGTAAAAAAAATGCCAACCAAAAATTCAAAAAAAAAAATCTTTTTGATGAAAGCAATGTCTTTTGGATACCCTGCATTCTAGACAAGAAAGAAATGAAACTATTAAACAACATAAAACCTACTTCATTGAAGTTTTGCCACTACCTTATTCATAGGCTCTGTAAGTATGCATTCTGAAAACAGATTTTATAATTAAAGTTTGGAGCAAGTTTATAATAATAATTTTCTATAATAATGAGGCAAATTAATAACATCTTTATCATTTCGGGTTGGTTGTGGGAAGTGAGAACCCTTGCTTGAACAGTTTGTTTTTGAAACCTTATACAAGAGTTCTTAAACTTTTTAAAAAAATTTATTGACATTTTATTTTGGACTTCATTAACAAACACAAGCTCATCAGTATTTCCTAAAAGAGTGCTTTAAATTTTTTTAACGATTATAAAAAAAAAAAAAAATCAGATGAGTGTGTCCCACTTACTCCATACTAAAGACTCAGTAGATCATCTTTTATTCAAACTTAAAGAAAGCTTATCAAAGAAACGGTGTAGATGGTTCTTACTTAATAACTTAATAACATTTTTTAGTATGAAATATTTTTGTAAATGCAACCACATGTGAGATATCTACTGACCTTTAAATCTGTTTGGTGAAAAATCATAAAACTAAAAACAAAACAATTACATCTGTGAAATTTGTAGAAACCCTACAGATATCCACTGGTACCTTTACATAAAAAGTAGTGTTGAATGAACAAAATACACTAGATTAAGATAAATTTTGGTAAATTAGCAAATATATGTTGAAAAAGACATTGGAAATTATTACTGAGTTTATTTACAGAGTATTATGTTTCGTTACAGAGACTTTGCTGCTTTTTCTTCGTGACAAACTAATGTGTAAATGTTGCTATTAACCCTGGTTTTACAACTATCATTTTTAGCTCTAGCAAACTTTGTTACTGATTTTTAAACAGGAAATCATACCCTGCCCACATACACTCAAAGCTCTCTTATAATGTATTAAACACTTAAATTCAAAATATGCCAAAACTGCAGTATAATTTAGGTTTAAAAATATTTTCGATAAACTACAATATTTTAAAATTTGTAGCAAATTTTGAAAATGATTTGTATTATTCTATACCTTGCTTTTTCAGCTATTTATTTTTTAACTGGAATGGACAATGTTTTTAAGAAAGTACTTCTTATGAAGTTAAAATATAGATAGAAAGTATATAGTTAAAATATAGATAGTTGGTGTTGTAAACTGAAAATATTTTACCGTTTCACTTTTCTTTGCTATTTCACTTTACCCTTTATTCCCCTACTATTTTAGTAGTACTATAATGGATTGAGAGGCATGTTCCATAAGCCACTCAATTAACCGCAGAAAATATTTAAACTCTACAAAAACATAGGACTGAAATACTAATATCATGGAAAGAATTCAAAAACTAGTGTTTTAAGAAAAAAATGTCAACACACAAAAAGTAAAAAATTCTTATACCACTACTTGTTATTCAAAAATAAGTTACTTTTCAGAAAATGGAGAAGATCAACTGGATCATTCAGTTTTAGCAGTCGGGTATGGAGTAATGAATGGCCAACCTTATTGGTTAGTGAAAAATTCTTGGTCTACTTACTGGGGCAATGATGGCTATGTGTTGATGAGTCAGAAGGACAACAACTGTGGTGTGGCAACAACTCCTACTTATGTTCTCATGTAAAAAGTGACTTAAAGATGTTTTTAGCACAATAAAAGAATGCGTTTTGTACTTTTGCAATGGCTTTTAGAAGTGTTTTCCTTTTCTACTGTTGCAGAATTCTCTAAGTAAAAAAGAAAAATTACACATGAATGTAAATTAAGGTTTTTCAACATTTTATTGCACAAAAATTTGCAGATAGAAGCAGACATGTGCTTTGGCGTTAAAGAATCCTTTTTCCAATGCATAGGAGTGTAAGCTTTAGGATGAAAAGTCATCCGAGAAAATCCAAAACATGTCTGTAGCCATCTGTAATTTTTGTGCGATCAAACGTTGAAAAACTTTAATTCTCTTGTCAAACACAAAAGAATTATTAATTTGTTACACATGAAAACACATTTGATACTTTTATTGGTTTTCCTTAAAATCACGTAGGAGGCAGTAGCTGTTACTCGAGCATTTACCTTCACTTTACAAGACAAGTCATACTGGATTTGCAGACTCTTGCTGGTGTCAAATTAAATTTAGCAACCAGTATGAACTTAATCAAAGCTTTAATAACAGGTTTACTATCTTCTGTTACTTGGAGGCTGCTCCAGACATGTAATCTTCAATAGTCTCTAATGCCATGAAGTGCAGTTTGGTATTCACTTCATGTTATCTCTATTATAAAGTTTAGAAGACACGTAAGACATGCATGAACTTATGGCTGAAAAAACATTCGACAAAACTGTGACTTGGCTTTTCTTATGTTCTTTCATCCATGTCTTTTGCATTGAGGAGTTCCTAGTAACCTTGAAATATATGAAACTCCTGTTATGTTTCTTAAGTACTTCGTAAACATTGTTTATGTATAAGTAAATACTTATTCAATTTGAAGTTAAAGGACTTTTATATAGGTAAAGGTAATTCTTCATATTGAAATGGATAGAAAGAAATCAATCTACCAATTGCTAAGACAACAGATTGAAAAAGGTTAGGCCATAGCAAAGTTGAATCAATAAGCAAGACGGATTGCTCAAAAATAAAACCTTTTCCATGCTATAAATATAATACACTATTCAATACAAATTAATAAGATGGATTTATTAAATTTTTTATTTGGCACATGTCAGATATAATTGAAAAAAAATTTATGTTGCTACTGTTCATATTTAATTTTTGATTCTTTTATTCAAGCAGTCAAATTAAAAACAGCCCATTGAGCTGAATTTAAGATTTTAGCCATGAAAGCAAATTTCCCCTTCTCAGCTATTTTCCCCATAGAAAGCGATTTCAGTCATTATTAAAGTTATTAAAATTTGATATTTTTAATAACTTATTCATTAATGGCTGAAGAAATGTTATTGTAGTTTTGCCCCCCCCCCCCCTCCTCCAAAAAAAGTACTAAAAAGGAGGAAGTACTAATTTCTAAAGAGGAGGGGGCTTGAGCCCCCCCCCCCCCCCTCTAGTATGGATGCTCATGGTTTTGATAATAAAATACTAGATATTTTTAGCATAATATTCGCTTCAAATCAAAATATGTTGCAAGCCTGAAGAACTTGATACATAGGAAATTTTTTTGGTAATTAAGAAAGTGACAAAAATGTTAATTCACAATTTAAATTTGAAAATGAGCAGTTAGTAGAATTTAGAAAGCTGTGGCATAACTTGCAGAAAAATAAAAATCATTTCACACGGTTAAGATTTTCCCCAAGTTGATTGGCATTGGAACGTCAATCTTTGGCTTCTGCCATCTCTTAATTAGGAATTGTTGATGTCTAAAAGCAGTGTAAGATTAACTGAAATCACGCAAGGAAAGTATTAATTTTACAAGACTCTAACTTTTTTTAACCTGAAGCATAATTCTCATATTAAAATGAATCTCATGAGTCGGCAGAACGTACACCATTTCACAACATAATAAAATTTGTCCTGCAAGTGACAATTCTTGTATTTCATTACAAGTAGTAATTTAAAGCAGTAAAGAACAAAATTTTGTCGTTTAAATAATTGTAACTTAGGTGTGTTTTTTTAAGCAAAGTACTTTGTTTATTACCATCTAAATTAATTTATTTTAACCGAAATATGTGGTGTCAAGTGTGGGACAACATGTCGACTTTTTCGTGAATGGCCCATGTGTGATTTAAATATTCAAAAAAAAAAAAAAAAAAATCTAGATAAAATTGAGAAAAAAATAAGAAGAAAAATGAAAGAAAATTAAACTAAAAATTGTTGATTCGAATATAGTTTTATGTTTATAATACTGAATATAACGGGGCCATACGTCTAACTTTGAGAGATCCAAGCTGAGCAAATGGAAAATTTAGCTTGTAGCAATGGAGAGGGAGCCCTAAAGAGGATCATAACTGTTTCTCAAACTTTTTCATTTCAAAAGCGATTGACTATGAGGTAGCAAAGAATACAATGCAAAAACCTGTATCCCCCTCCCCCCTGCTGAGTTCAGCTGGTACACAGTAATAATGTATTAATAGATAAAAGGCATGAAGAAAAAACTGGAAAAGGAATTCGCTTGGGGGAAGGGGAGGGGGGATAGAAGAGC
Organism: Uloborus plumipes; assembly: GCA_038373865.1. Taxonomy (NCBI): domain Eukaryota; kingdom Metazoa; phylum Arthropoda; class Arachnida; order Araneae; family Uloboridae; genus Uloborus; species Uloborus plumipes. Next base: position 170,522 of record JAXGGA010000107.1, read on the forward strand.
TTTTCAAATTTGTTGAAATAACAAAAATATTTATTAAAAAGAAAATGAAGTTTAGACACACATAAGAGTAAAAGAGGGTACAAAAAAACTAGGAAACTGCTGTAGTTCAAAAGTTTTGGAAATGACTTATGCACAGAATTTGATATCTTTAGAAGCTGGCCAATTGCAAAAACTCAGAATTGCCTAGTTTTAAATGTGAGAAAGAAACTTTATTTTTTTGAAAAAACAACTACAAATTCAAGTCTTTTGGCTACTTAATGTGTTATTTTAATTAGTTTAGTTTTTTTTTTCTCTTTGGCCTTCTTTGTGGGAGTAATGGGAGGTTTAAGGTCTAATTCATGGAATAAATGGAAGGTTTAATTCATTCTTGAAGGGAAAAATGTGTTTTTAGTTTGGTTAGTTAATATGCGTTGGCTAATTATGGTATAAACAATATGCAGGCAATTTGTTTGTAATCGAGCTACTCCTATTACCCCTAAATGCCAAAATGCTCCTAAAATTAAGAAAAAATCTAATGCGGTGCCTGTATATATTTAATTCAGAAAATTTCAAGTTTCATTAGTAAATGTTGTGCAAATTTCAAAAGAATTTTTTAAAAATATAAAATACTGAAATGAAAATATAAAACAAAATTAAAAAGATTTAAGGTGGTATACGTTAAAATAACTTTCAGTTTTGAATATGATTGAAACATTCACAAGATGCAGCACAGGAGTGAAATATAGCAATAATGCATACATTTTCAGCAAAATAAGTGTTGGATATTGACAAGTTTCCAAACATTACTTATTATAAATATTAGTACATTATTTTAAGTTTAAAAAAAGTTAATGTGCATTATTCTTTCATTTTAAAATAATTAATGTTCCGGAGAAAGAAAAATATTTAGTAACATAAGTTATTTCCAGTAAAACAGACATTTAACTGATTAAAAATATTTCCTAATTCATCGACAGTTCTCATTTCTTAATTTTTCCATAAATATGAAAGTCTTAAATAAGTCAATTCTTTCAATAAATTTTTCTCCAACAGCTTCCTACTTTGCAGTATGTAGCCTTAAGTGATTTCATATAGCACGAAGAAGTGGTGGGATCCTTTTTGGAGCATAGGAATAAAATTGAAGAAACTCTGGGAAAATGCAGTATTGTGTTCACAACGAGAAAGCACTTTGCCACCCTTTCACAAGCAGAGTTCATTTTAAGGCCGGTGTGAGCAGTGAACATGGTGATCATGAATCCGCGATTACTTTTGTTATTCTTATCTTGTCAGTTAATGCATTTCAACTCTAAAAAGCTACTGCTTTTACTGCCAAATGCAATGGTCATCAGCCTTCTTCTAAAAACAGCGAAACAAAAAAAAATCCGACACCACATAACAAAGGCAAGTGCCTTCTCCAGGTAAATGAGCAGTACTCCAAAGCAATGCAATGTGCCTTGCACCAAGTCTTTGTTTTAAAAACTAAATACCTTAAACTGTTACTTTTCAACCTCCCCAGCGGGTCGGCAGTTCCAGAATTACATGCTAAATGGACGTGATAAGACGTCCAGAACAGTCAGCGGGTTAAAGAACTCTTATCTAAATTTTGTTTTAATTTTTTAAACCCTCCTATACTGCAATGGGAGGATAAGCAGCAGAATCGGCAAATCTTTTGTTTTTCTCTTCTTCTTTGCATTTTTACCAGGTATTTTACTCTAGCTTTATTGTACAAATTTACTTGTTCGGTCTCCACTGAAAATAAAACACAAAAATAGCAATAAATTCTAAAATATTACTGTCGTTTCCATAGGCGAATTTAGGTCGTAAATTCTGGGGGTGCAAACAATACCGGAGCTTGAGGGGGGGGGAGCAGGGCCGCCGTTTAGGGGGGGATACTGGACCTCTAGTACCGAGGCCCGGAGCATTGGGGGGCCCGTAAGGTTACAAACATGTTTTTCCAGTAATAGTGTCAATAATTTCATCAAAAAAAAAAAAAAGAAAAAATTTCGCTTTCCATTGCCGATTCTCAATATGAAACAATTGATAGTACAAACACTAATGAATGAAACGCTCAGTCATACACGAATTTGCTACAAAAAAGTACTTAGGGTGAAAATATGCTAGTGAATGAGTATACATACTCATTGGATGTTAAAGTGATGTAAACGTAAGTAAATTAATTCGAATGTTAATTGAAACGTCGGAGAGATTACATCCATATATAATTCTTTATTTTATTTGTTCTAGAAAGTCAATAATCCTCCTGGTTATTGATTTATCAAGTCAAATGTATTATGTATGCGTCTTAATAAATTTGCACACTTAATTCAATTACATTTCGACTTATATTATGCATGCTTTTCCCATTTTTCTGCTTTAATATTTACTTACGAAACTTTTTATATCGAAATTCTAACTTTTCCCTTTGGTCCATCCGATTTCACCTTATTGAATCATGTTGCCTCACTTATCTCAGACATGAAAAGTTATCCAACTTTTTCCGCATCCAGATACTGTATTTAAAAATATTTTTTTACGAAAACTTCGAATTAGTTTTTAAATTTACATCAAAATTTAAAAATTCAGTTATAAGCAACTAAACAATGCAATATTACAAGTGAATGCAATTTCAAACTATTAATTTTGAAGTTTGTCAGACCAAATGTCAAAAATTGTGTTTTTCTGTTTTCAAACTTGTCGTTTCGTGTTAAAAAAAATATTAAAATCATCTGGCGATACAATTAACGTGAAAATAAAATCAGATGCACATTTTCGTAACAAAAAAAAAAAGTTTTTCCGAAAAAAAATTTTTTTCTCCATTTTTTTTTTACAATTGCAAATGTGCTGAAACGAAGGCATAAAAGTATGCAATTGGAGGCGAGGAGGGGTGCATGGGGAGCCTGGCATTAAAATTGGTACCGGGCCCCGTCGCTGGTAGCGGCGGCCCTGGGGGGGAGGAAGAAATCGGAATTTGAGGGCCCTGCTTTGGTTTTTTTTTAATTTACCTCAAAAATATTGGTTTTTAGTTTATTTCAGACCTTTGGAGCATATAGCACCGTTTAATGCAGGGGTGGCCAACCTGCAGCACTTTTTGAAAAAATTCCAAAATTGTGGAAAAAATGTCGATCCCAAAAATATTGATAAAACTGAGACCCTTAGACTGATAAATATGACATTATGATGATTTAGTGTCTGAATTACAATATTGCAAAGTTCTTAGCGTTAGATTCGGACATCCAACGAAAGCTGTGACGTTACAGACAATGCTTTGACGAATGAGACTATCGATGCTGCAGAAAGGGTTCTTGATCTGCAATAGTTTCAGCTACGAGGGATAAAATTTTTCTAAAAAGTTAACTTTGCAAGTAAAATTAAGAAACCAGATTGGACGAAATTCGGTCTTCTTTCTTTAATCTCTTAACGCCTAGTGGCGCATGAGGCCGCTAGCGTGGCTTTCCAACCTGTACGGTTCAGTGCCGCTTCCCTAGCTCGCCCCCAGCTTGGCCAGCCAAAGGCGTTTCGTTCTTGAATGGCCATCTGGTGCCAGGTAAGTTTTGGACGTCCTCGTTTCCTTTTGCCATCAGGGGTCCACGTGAGAGCAGTTCTTGTTGGGTCGATTGATTTCATTCTGAGAACATGTCCTATCCAAGTCCATCTTTGCTTTTTTACCTGTGTAGTTATAGGCTTGCAATTAGTGCGTCTGTATAGGTCTGAAATTGAAATTTTATTTGGCCAGTAAATGTTTAGGATTCTTCTCAGGTTGACGAAATTCGGTATGGTTGCATAAAGATCCTTAAATTGCTTTGTTACATTACTTGAAACAATGTGAAAAAACTTCAAAAGTGTCATCGAATAAAACTTCAAAAGTGTCATCGAATTATCTCCCTGCGAATTAATGAAACTTTTCTCTGTTGGTGACCCTGTAGATTTCACTGTATTAACAAACTACGAATTAGAGCTCTGAATGTTTTGTGAACTTTTCCCGCGAGAAAGAGAAGAGTAGAGTATGGCAAGTTACCCCTTCATTGAAATGTGTGATAACTAAAAAAAGAAAAAATAGTCATGTTTTTAGAAGTTTAGAGAGTGGTTTTTAAAATTTCTGGAAGGAAAGCAATGAGGACTTGCTACTTAGGAATAAAGAACAGCAATTGAATTTAGCTGTCATCTCTTATTAACCGGCGTTTAAGTAATTTAAATTTAAGATTTTACTAAAAAAAGTTTCCTTAACTAGTATAGACCATCTACGTTCTTTTATGATGAAACTTCAGTTTTTTTCTTTCTACTTTCGAGAAAAAGAATAAAACATTAAAAATGAATACTGAAAGTATCAACCCAAATTTAATAATTTTCCAATGATATATGGAGAAAATTTTTACACCTATTTTAACTATTCATTCAGTGCTTTGTTTCATGATTTTCAGGATGATAAAACAAATTCTTATCTTTTCAAATTCTTTGTCTATTTCTCTGCAAGACACTTAATCCCCTTCTGAAATCCAAATCGGAATTACTGACCTTTTGCATTCTACATCATATACACTGCGAGACAAAAATTTAGACAAAATGCAAATATGTGAATAAAAAGAAAACTATTCAACGAAATGCTTTCAAATTTCTACTGCAGGTACACAATATGATCCCAAATACGTGTCTGGAGTTCTTATAACTATAACTGGAAGCAAATTTTGAATATTACAAAAGACATTTTTTTGCATTGTTGCAAAAGTTTAGACAATAGTCAGATTTTATGCAAATATCCCTTAAAATGTGATTGGTGGAGGAAATGCGAGACTGTATTATTCATTTATAACGTGCAGAGATTGCTGAATAAATAATCAAAATCTCAAAAGCTCTTTAGTTCTCGTGTAAAGAAAATGAGAAAGTTTGGAAGCCGAAAGTTGAAAATGAACCTACTTTATTAATTTTTTTGTCTTTTAAATTGGCTCTAGTATGGTAGTACATTGTTTTTTACTTTGTGGAGAGCAAATTCAGACATGCGTATCGATCAAAAAGTCCAAGAAAAATTATATTTCTTAAGGATGAAGGAATTGAAAAAAACGGCTCAGACTGACGATTCGCCCCTTAATCCTACACAACTTCAACTTGGTCAAAAACAGCACATGGTAGCATAAGTAGATGAACAACTGAATCGGAATGCATAAAAAACCAAAGAATTGTGCTTGAGCCTTTTCAGACAGAGTGTCCCAAATAAGCCAGATTTTATTGGTAAAAGCAGCACAGCATATGGCCATTGGATATTTATCAAGTCCCGCGTAAAGAATTATAATCCATCTAGACCATCCCAATTTTAATGATTTTCATCAAAGAAAGTACCATTTATTTTTTAGTCATGATGATATGCTGCTTTTCACATTAAAATCTGGCTTATTTGGGACACTCTGTCCGAAAAGGCTCAGGCACAATTCTTTGTTTCTTTTTATGCATTCCGATTCAGTTGTTCATCTACTTATGCTGTCACGTGCTGTTTTTGACCCAAGTTGAAGTTTTGTAGGATTAAAGGGGCGAATCGTCAGTCTGAGCCGTTTTTTCAATTCCTTCATCCTTAAGAAAAAATTTTTCTTGGACTTTTTGATAGATACGCATGTCTGAATTTGCTCTCCACAAAGTAAAAAACAATGTAGTACCATACTAGAGCCGATTTAAAAGACAAAAAATTACGAAAGTAGGTTCATTTTCAAATTTCGGCTTCCAAACTTTCTCATCTTCTTTACACGAGAACTAAAGAGCATTTGAGATTTTGATTATTTATTCCGCAATCTCTGCACTTTATAAATGAATAATACAGTCCCGCATTTCCTCCACCAATCACATTTCAAGGGATATTTGCATAAAATCTGACTATTGTCTAAACTTTTGCAAAAATGTAAAAAAATTTCTTTTGTAATATCCAAAATTTGATTCCAGTTATAGTTATAAGAACTCCAGACACGTATTTGGGACCATATTGTGTACCTGCAGTAGAAATTTGAAAGCATTTCGTTGAATAGTTTTCTTTTTATTCAAATATTTGCATTTTGTCTAAACTTTTGCATCGCAGTGTATAAGAGCTTACTTCAACAGAAAGCCATCCACGTTATGTAGAAATTTGTACCAACAAATTTTTTTTCACTTTTACATACTTTAGTCGGCTGGTGCTGTTGTACATTTGGTTAAAAATATGCTTCTAAGCAAATATTTTTTGTTATGAATGCAGAAAATCTAAATACAGTTGAATATTAATTGATAGCACTTAAACTTCTTAGGATTCTCAAGAACTAATCCTAAAATAAAGATTCTCAAGAACTAATCCTAAAATAAAGATTCTCAAGAACTAATCCTAAAAAGTAACTCTGCCATAGGCTGGAGTTCGTCTCGTCCCTATGCCGGTCCCAAGCCCGGGTAAAAGAGGAGGGTTGTGCAATGGGCTAACCACCCATCCGCGCAAAAAACCCTACGTTTACTGAAACCGCTAGTGGAAAATTTTCTCCTGAAGGTAACGGTGCACATGTTCTCAGAATGAAATCAATAGACCTAACAAGAACTGCTCTCACGTGGACCCCAGATGGCAAAAGGAAGCGAGGCCGGCCAAAACTTACCTGGCGCCAAATGGCCATTCAAGAACGAAATGCCTTTGGCTGGCCAAGCTGGGGGCGAGCTAGGGAAGCGGCACTGAACCGTGCAGGTTGGAAAAACACGCTAGCGGCCTCATGTGCCACTAGGCGTTAAGAGATTAAAGAAGAAGAAGAATCCTAAAATTAAATACTTGGTAAAAGAGATTCAGACTCATAACCACATTAAGTACATACAGTTTAATTTTTAGAATAGAATGTTTGATATTTGTTTCTATTTTAAGCATAAGCCAACTGATAGAACCTATAAAAGTGTTTATTAACGATAATTCTTAAGTTCGGAATTGTTTTATCTTCATTATCATTTAGCTTTCAATTGCTCAGATTTACGAGAAAAAATGTTTTGTTTTAAGAAGAATTATGTTTTGTTTTAAGAAGAATTACAGTCAACAAATAACCTATTTTTTAATTAAAAAAAAAAAATTCAGTTTGTTGGGAAAATGCAATGTGGCACGCTGAGCTTTTTCTATCCAGATAGTGGCACTCTCCCTAAAAAGGTTGGCCACCCCTGGTTTAATGGAACAATGTGCAAGAACTGAAACAGTTTATATGGTTTTTGATAAAGAATAATAATAGATATGTTATTTTGTTAGCTTTACTGACCATGGTTGTTTCAAAGTAACAGAAATTTGTACTGATAACTGTATAATTTTTCTGTAATACAGCATTGAATATTAATTAAGAAATGTGTTTATTTCAAGTGTATACGGGTGATTTTCTCAACACGTTAACTTTTGCCAATGCCAAGTAGGAAAAATTCAACTTGTAATTAATTAATAATTGTTAATATTTGTTTAAAGACAACTCATTTAAGATCACAAATCAGTGCTCAGCAACGAAAAAAAATTAAAAATAAAATTTTAATGACAGTTTTAAGTTTAAGTTTAATGTAAAAAGTGTAATTACCATCTCCCGGCTTAAACACTTCCCTAACTCAAGAAATATTTTTAAAACTTTATTCAATTGATAAATAATGACATAGAAAACAAAATACACCATTTAGAATACTGTTTCATAGTTTTTTTTACATTATTTACAAACAAAACAGATTAAATCTAATTTTTTTAAGAAATAGTATTTTTCGTTGGAATTTTAAACTTTTACAATACCAACTTTTTTTACTGCAAAGAGTTACAAGTTTCTTTATTTTTTCATTTGTCTGCTTTATATTTATTTTTATTTAGTCTATAAAATATTAACTGTAGGCGGACTCGAAGCATAATGAGTACAAGAAAGATCGATTTCGCAAGAAACGCAAGTTAGCATGCGTAAACCTAACACTGATTTGTTATTTTCATTCCAAACCAACTGATGAAGCTTCATGATATTTGGAATTGACTTCAGTTTTTTTGGTAGCAGGGTTTCAACTCGCTTTATATCAGTCTCTGTGACGGTGAAGAGCCTTACTTTTAATGCTTAACGCAATTTAACATAAAAGTAAACATAATTACAAAATAGAACAAATAATTATTATTATATAAGTATTTTAAGTCATAAGTTAGCTAAAATAATAATGAATTTGTTCTAAATTATTCTAAGAATAAAAAAAGAAAACAGAATTAGATGATAACTAACAAGGAGAAATTTAATTAAGATTTTAAAAATTTACTTTTGAAAAATATTTTCCTTTAATGTTGATCTGTTCCGTAGATAAAAACTATTTTGGAGTTCAAAATATTCTAAACTACTTTTTTCATCTCCACTATATCATTTGAATCTACCTAAAGAATATAATAATTTAACAACTAACAGTTTGAAAAAATAAATAAACAAAATCCAAATGTAAAAAATAAAATTTCTAATTTATACTTGAATTGTTAACCATAACTAAACAATAATGTAAATGTTACAGACTGTTCCTAGAATAGAAGATACAAACAAAATTGTGTAGAAAACTTACCATGAAAAATTTCGTGGAAATGAAATACAATTGACATTCGGATTTATTTTTAAATGCTTAATTTTGTTCTACTCAGTGAGAGAAAAACACTTTGAAACGCAAAATATTCTAAACTACTTTTAAAATATTGATTAGAATAGTTAAATTTATAAAATTTTATTCTTATAAGTTTTAAAATTTAGATGTAACTAATTAAACAACAAATAACTTCCATACAACTAAATATCATTCTATCTAAATTATAATGAATTTTAAAGCTTGAACAATGTGCCTAACTTATTGCCATTTGAAATTTGCTAAAAGTATTAAAAAATAACACAACAATATAAATAACGTGCATTAAAATTTTTAAAATCCATTAAAATGTCACTCTCCCGAAACCACTTCGTAAGTGGGGACGGAAATGACAGGGACGGAAATGACAAAACAGTGGGTTTTCGAAAACAGTGTGAAAAGTTTTTCATATCTTTAATTTAACTGTTGATACCTTAAAAGTGTTCGTAAGAACACATTCGGCAGTGGAATTTTTTTAATTTTATTTAAATTTTCTGGAAGATAACCAGGGGGACGGAAATGACATTGAATAAAGTCACGCATAGAATTTTTAAGATAAAACAAGCCTCCCACACCCTAAAAGATGTGTAAACTTTGTTTAAAGCATATTTTTCTGCTGAGAAGAATGTTTTTAAACATTTTGAGCTATTTTATTGCCAACTAGCGCCATTTATAGAATTTTATTGAAGGTTTTCTACTTGTGGGAAATTTTTTTCAAAACCTGGGGACACGTATAAATTGAGCTCTCTATCAAAATATGTAAATATGATAAGGAATGCTTACATGGTACATTGAAGTACACACTTGTACTGTATCATAATGCATATGTATTAATTTTTAAAAATGTTTCTTTACATAGTATTTTTTTTTTAAAGTTGACAAATGTGTGTGGGGACAGGGGACGGAAATGACATTTTGCCTATATATTATTTTTTTAAATATATAATTTAAGTGCAAAATAGGGCCAATGCACGTCGTCATTACTCTTTGTGAACATCTTGAATAGAACATAGCATTAGATAATAAAAATAGGTGTTTAGTTGGAAGATATGGATGAAGGACACAAAAGTTAACGAATTGAGAAAATAACCCATACATATTTATTATTAGATTATCTGTATATTATTGTTTCTGTGGGGGGGGGGGGGTTGCCTTCTAGTAAATTATTTTTCTCTTATTATAGTGAAAAAATATTGAAAAGTTATTAACTAAACTTTTTCTTGATGAAATAAATTTAATTTTTTCTTAAACCCAATCAAAAACGTATGAGGTGCAGCACACCCCCTGGCACCCCAGTAAATCAGCCTATGGTCGTTTTTCGAGAATTAAAAATATGTTTCTCCAAATCTTTTAAATATTCATTTCTGTAGATACTTCCGTTTATTGGTCTACATCAGTTTTAATATTCTATACCTATGGAAAAAAAGCAAGATATAGCATACAAGAAAAACAATTTATTTTTTTCCACTAATATATAATTTACAGTATAAGGAATACAAAGATTATTAGAATAATTATAAAGTGTCTCTTCTGTAATTAAGATATCTTAATAATGGGACAGGTAATGGTAATGCTGCAATTTTCTGAACCATGAAATTAGAGTAATTTTCCTCATCATTTTTCTTCTCCTGCTCTCTTGCCTTTTTCTCCTTTTCCTCTTCCGAATCTGAATCCCTAGGGATAATTCTCTTCCAAACGACAGTAGCAGCTCTGCGCTTTACTTTTGGTTTTTTAGAAACTTTACCTGAACTAGTGCTTGGTCTCTGATCTTGGTGTTCTGGATCTACGTGTTGATGTTTACGCTTTCGTGTCTTAGAGCTCTTTGACTTGCTACTTTGCTCGGGAGAGACCTCGCTGGATGATGTATCCGTGGAAGTGGATGCAATTTTATTTGAAAAAGTAAAATGAGCTGCACTAATAAATACATTGTTGTCGCCTGGTTTTTTACCAGAGTCTGTTTCATTTTCACTGTCGTCATCATCTTCCTTCTCAGAAGCTTGATGATCTGATTCTTGGGCTTTTTCCTTAGTCTCAGACTCTTCATTCTTTCTCAAAGATTGTTCTACAGTGTCCATTGATGAAACCTCTGCATGGCGTCGGAGAAAATCCTCCAGGAGCACAGACATTCTAGAGGGTATCCTAGAACTAATTGTGTACTCTGGTCCATCAGAATCATATTCAACTTCGGAATTACTTTGACTGTTACTCAGATCACTCTCATCAAAAATTGGAATGACAATACGACGGACTTGCCTTCTCTGCTTGCGTTCCATTTTTCTGTGTTTCAAAATTAAATTTGGATGCTCTGTGTCAATAGTTTTTCTCAGAATGGACCTGATGCTGGAACGACATAGATGCTGTAACTGAGGTGGTGTGAAATCACCTAAAATAGTAAAATTAATTAAAGCTATGTCAATATTATAAAATCCATATATTATTGACTAATTACAAATTATAACAACTGCAAGACACATTTTTTTCTCCTGTTTTAATTCATTCAAGCTTCAGAAGGAGAGTATGTACTTGTACATACATTGTACAGTCCAGTTTATATTAATATCTCACAGCTGGAAATATCAGCCTGTTTGCCTGCAAAAAGATATTACAATAGAAATATTCTGGTCTTATTCAATGCTGTGGATTAAACTCTGAGCACCTATCATATAACTTCAATTATGCTGTTAAGACTGTCTTTTACTCAGTCTCTGGCAGCTACATGTCATTTGTGCTTATGAAAGAAAATAGTTCATTTGGATTTTTAGATTTCCAACTCTTCTTTAACTAGTTCACATTAGTTCTTATAAACAAAAAAAGTTATTCTCATTTCAAAGAAGAAAAATGCAAAATATACACAGGATTAATTTCATTTTAACATCATTAACTATAACTCTTCCTAAAAGAGAAGAATGTGAAAACAATGTAAGGCAACATCTAGTTACACCAAAACCAAACTTTCTCATTGGAGAATAGATTAGAAAGGTCTGGAAAAAAAAGGTTTTTGTTTTCCTGAAAATTTGTTATGTTCGCTTAAAGTTACAAGGCAGCAAAATAAATACATCTCTCACTTTCCTTTATCAAAGGATATTTTACAATTTCCTAATTTAACCCATTAATGCCGACTTTGAAAACATCAATAAGACATTCGTTCAAGTTTTAAGCCTATTATCTCACACGTTTTCGACAAGGGTGCGAAACTTATATAAAGTATCCTTTCTGTGAGTTTTTACCATGTTAAATGCACAACCGTTAGACTGATAGAGCCATGTAAGGACAAGTTATATTTCTTCTCCGTGTTGGTATATTTTTGTACCAACCGGCATTAATGGGTTAAAACAGGATAATCAATCATCAAGAAATCTCAAGGAAAAAATATCTAGGCATTACAATAAATTTTATTATTTCAGAAGCTATTTAACCCCCACCCCTCTTTTTTTCCCATTATGATACATGATAAAAATCAAAAGCAATTTTCATTTGCTGAATACATCTTAGATTAGTAACTATCTACTTTAGCAAAAAAGATTCTAAAATTCTAGAGTAAAATTTAAAAAAAAATCACATTGAATAAGAAGATAGCAACTGTAAGGAACTTCTGCAAACCTACTTGATGTATGAGAGAATGAGGGACTTTCCCATTTTTCAAAAATATTTTTTTCCGAAAGAGCACTATCGAAAACATAGGGTGAATTTCTTTTTTTCCAAATTTTGACTCATTTTCTTTGTTAAAAACATAATTTTCAAGAAACGTTCAGTCACAGTTTCATATTCGTTAACTGATGTCACAAGTGTACAAAACGCTCTAAACAAGGCCACTTTATAGACTAGCTGCCAGTTTGGGGTCGAATTTTTCATAGTTGAGGAGGCGGGATTACAAGATATTTAAAATGGCTGATGCGTTGGTCTGGCTGTACGCTAAAGTTTCTCCATTTGTGATATCATACGAGGCTTCATTTTAGAAGTTAGACATTTCAAAAAAATTAATTAAAAATTAACTGTTGGGAAAATGAAAATATTTTCTGGCCCATGTTATAATTATTATTTGTTGCTTATGCTATCAATATCAGTTACTAAAAGTAGTACTTTTGACTAAAGAAAACACCCCCATTATGTATTTTATTTTGTCTTCATGATCATTTCACACCTGTAGTTTATATATCACTGTCTCGAGAAAATCTTTCATCTAATCGAAGACCGGGTTTTTTGACCTATCTGGGTTAGATCAACCGATAAATAATTTGTTGAATGCATAAAGAATCCTGTGTTTCATCTGGTTTCTTCGCATTTTTGTAGATTTCTAAATAATATGTTAGCTTGCAAAGTATAAGTTTCAGAATGCGTATTTTATTTTAAATGTTATTGCATTTATCTTAGTTGGCCTCTCAGAAGCATGGTTTATTGAAGAAGAAATCAATCAACTTTCCTAATCCTTAGAGGAGTAAGAGTCAAAAGAAGTAAGGAAGAAATTTCATTTTAGTTGAAGAACAAAATTTTATTCAAAATTTTACCATTCTTGGATTTGACAACAAAAGTACTTTTTATGAACAGATCAAAACCCTATTGAATACTTTCAACACACTACCAGCGTGGTTATTCCATCCATGGCGGTGTATTGCATGTACTTCTGCTTTAGCCCTGGCTTAGGGGTGACAGCTTACTGCTTAATACCCATTGAATACGCTGAATAACATATTAATCCCTCAACACCTAAGAGCAATTCATAGCTGTGATATTGAAACTTAGGATTTTCTTTGAGTAAGTCTTAAATGATTTGAAAAAAAACTACTTATATTCGGCCGGAGCCTTAAATAATTTCATTAGCTCTCAATGCAATAATTATTTGGAAGTGGCTGCTTACCAGGGTTCGAAATTAGCCATTTAGGTTCTGCCCCTAAACATTTCTAATAACCACGATTTTACAGACAGTCATTTTTTTAAGTTTAAGATTTTATAAACCTGACAGCGAATCACCAAGCTATTACCTGACAGCGAAACTTAGTAATACTGATTGTTCTGCCCCCCCCCCTTCCTGTTTACACGTTTATCTGTTTTAAGGCCTCAACAGATTTGGACCTCACGAACAAATAATGGTAGGGATCTGTACATATAATATACATGTATCCAAAAAATGTTACTGATTTCTTTTTTTTTCTTTTACAGAAATTGATTTTTATTAATTGTTTGTTTACTTATTCATAATTTTGTCAATAAAGCTTTGAGATACCTTGTAACAAATACATAGCTATTGTAACAATTAGCATTATGAGCTATAAATTGCTGCATTCAAACCGAGGTTAAGGCAGAAATCAAAGCACATCAGGGGTCTGTCCAGGATTTTTCACATGGTCCGTTTTTTGTGAAAAACTAAATAATTTGTGAAAAATCAAATAATTTTGTGAAAATCAAACAATTTTGAAAAAAAAAAAAAAAAAACAATTGCAAAAAAAAAATTTTTTTTAATTAAAAAAAAATAAAAACCAATTTCATTTATTTTCTTCGAAAAAAAGCACATTAAATATCAAAAATGCGAAAAGTCCGATTCCTGCAGTGGATGCAAAGAGATTGCAATTTTCAAAGTGATCATTCAAGTGACATCAAAAGCATAAAAACGGAACATAAAATAATTTTTTTTGGTGAATTTTCTTCACAATTGCATTTTAAAGGTCTATAGTAAACGTATTATTAATGTCTGTTTCCACAATTAATGCAAAACTAAAATGGAGCGATCGTTTAACATTTAGACTAATAAAAGAACAGTTAATTTTGCTTTAAAAATTTTAAAATAATGATCTGAGCAAAAACTAACGCGAATTTTCATTTATTTGCCTCCTAATAAAGAGTAATTAGCTTGAAAAGTAAGTAAAATTCGATTTTCATATCGGATGCAGAGATCGCTTTTTTCAAAATGAAAGCATCATAAATATAAAAACGATGTTTAATAATTTATTAAAGTCAAAAATTTTAGAGCTGCATTTCATCAGGTTTATACGATGAATGTCATTAATAATCACCGACATATTCGCCGAAAATTCGGAGGAAAAAATACGGTAGGGAAACAATATTAGAAGACGCAAAAATACAATAATTCCTGAATATAACTAAAACACCACCCTTGTAAGCATTAAAAAATAAATAAATAAATGAAATGAAAAAAAAAACAGATAATTTTCTGCCAAAATAAGGTCAAAACAACGCACCAAAGACGTCAGATGGAGATAATTTTAATTTTAAATAGTAGCTGATCGCTCTACCCAGAAGCAATCCCATTTTTTCTCCAACCCTAGCTATCTGTTTGCAGTTCTAAGTTCATTCCGCTGATAATTGCTATTATTATTATTTTCTTTATGTTTAAGTTCATAGCAGGGAGAAAAATCCTTACTCTGCACCTCCAGAGAAATCTATAACAGCAACATCTCAGCAAGCCACTTTGATTTGCATATGATAAAACAAACAAGCAGAACCATTAAAGCAAAACTACCTTTTTTAAGTTGTTAATTTCTTTAAAAGAAACCAACAAAAAGTGCTACATTTTACACTAAAGATTTTTTGCTTGCCGGAGCATCGCAGGACCAGGCAAGAAGTGCCAACTTTTTTTTTTCACAAAGTTGGCAGATAAACGATTCCCTTCTTTAACTTGAGAAAAGGCCCAAAAGTTATGGGCTTTTACACAGAAATATGCTATGCATTATTTTGATTTCAGATTTGCTTTTTGAATGAATCATGTGTGAAATGTACGTTTGTTTGATTAGCATTTTGTGAAGGGTCCGTTTTGCTTGATCGTATTTTTGTGAAGGGTCTGTTAACGGACCCGAATTTCCTCTGGCCAGACCCCTGCACATACAGACAGCCCCTCACAACATAATACTTTTGTTGTAACCAGGCTGTTAGTATATGAAGCTTGATTTAACCTTGAGTTATCCAGCTCAAGCAATATTAACTATTAAATTATTCACGAATAAAGCTAGGTTCAGATGATAACTAACACTTATATCCTAACCTCAAACTCTGCAACCCCCAACAAAGAAGAACTAGCACCTATTCCGCAAATGTGAAAAAGAAGTTTTCTTAGAGTTTAGTATGCCCAAACCTTATGAATACACATGAGAAATACTTTCTTGTAAATTAAAGTTTAAAAAGTGGTTTTCTTTCTCCATTAAATTAATATTTATACAAAAATGAATTCATGAATATTCATATCTTAATTGTACTATATTATGAACCCTGAATATACATACTTTCTTTTCATAAAAATTATAAATGAGCACTTTAATTTTGTACTTATGAGCGGATTTTGTTAAAAATGCTTTTGGGCATGCATAATATGTCATTTTGCAGGAATCTAACCAATTATGTAACTGCACTGTGAGACCGGGGGGGGGGGGAGAAAAGAAAGGAAAAGATGAGCTGTTTTATGGTTGAATAATGCTGTTTTGTGACTAAAAACTTACCAAGCTTAATATGCGTAACAGGATCTTTTGAAGAAAGTGGAATAATTAAAGGAGAGAATGAGACAGAGAGAACTTTCACAGACTGCCATGTTGTTTCACTAGTTCTTGTTATCTTTAACAGCTGAAACAAACATATGAAAATGATAAGTATTTTAATTTTATGCACACAACAGATTTCTTAGTTAAAAAAAATTAACACCACCAATGCTACTCCATCAAAGAAATAAATTATACCCTTCTTCCCCAGGCCCAGTGGCAGAAAGTTTTTCAGATGTCTGTGACATGCTTTGATAATTTTATTATCTGTCTGCAAATTTTGTGGAGAATTTTAATAAATTAGTCATATGCAAAACCAAAATTCTTTTAATAATAATTATGATTTATAGCATTTTATCTAAAAAGTTGTAAGCACCATAAATTCTTATTTCTGTTGTTAACTTTAAAAATAAGGTTTTAAAAGTTTTTAAAGAATTTTTAAAGTTTTTTTTCAATAATGCAGACAAAAACTGGCTGCAAGAGGATTTTATTGTCTGCGACAATGTCGCCGTGTCGCAGTGTTTTTGCCACTGGGTTCCCAAGATTAAATCTTGAAATAAAAGAAGAAAATGGAGGGATCCTTACACAGACCAATATCAATCATTCTGTACATAATACTGAGGGCATGGTAGCCCGATCGGTAAGGCATCGGACTCGTGTTCGGAGGGACCCGGGTTCGATCCCAGCCAATCAAAGATTCACTGTCTTGATTAATGGTGGCTGGGGGACGTTAAAAATGTCGTGGTCACAAAGTCCTCCAAGTGAAACGATACCTCTGGGGGTGCTGGGCCAAGAGGTTTGCTCGACCCTTGGTCTGGTTCAAAAAGAACAGAGCGCTCTTCAGGGTCCTATCCCGGTTAAACCACGAGTTGTGGTAGGTACGGGGGACCCTGGAGTGTGAAATGAAATGTACATAATACTGAGCGAAAGACCACCACAACAGTTCTGTATCTGATGAAATGCAGGCGATTCTAATATTTAAGTTACCATGTAGGGCTGTATGGAAAACAAATCAAATATGAAGACTTAATGTAAGAAGAAGGTACCCAGTAAGTCAGGCTGCAACAGAAAGAGCCCATCTTAGGCATACACAAGATAAGTATATTTCTATGGTAGTAAATGCACTTAAAATGGACCCAACAAGAACATTTTTAATGAATATGAATAAAAAAAATTTTTAAAGTAAACACATGCTGAACAGTTCAAGCTTGTGCAAAAATCAGCCAAGAAAAAAAGTAAACCTGCTTTATTGGAAAAATTTGCAGCGTTCTATCGAATAGAAGATACATATTTTAAGCAGTATCACATTTCAATTGATTACTGGTGTGTTATGAGTACACCGTTATAATTTATTTCAAAAACATATTAAAGTTGAAGAGCTCAGCAATTCTATGGAATGCTTAAACTTAAAGCAGGGTTACACACTGAAGCACTATGGTATGTCAAACATTTGGAAATTAAAAAAGTAAAATCCAAAACAAAGTTCCCATCACTATACTTGGAACAAACTTAACCTGACAGTGGTTTGAAGCAGCCTAAGCTGTGGTTTGGAGATCAAATGGATAGCAAAGGCTTAGGCAATTAATATTAGCATTAGTCACAATTAACAAAGTGAGACTTGGCATCAAATTAATAAATAAATAAGCATAAGAAGAGTAAGATTTCCAATACGCAAAACAAAACAAAAATATTTGATATCTTTATAATATTTGCTATTTATACACACAAGCTGATATTTGTATATACAATACTGAACTACTTGATTAATTTAATTCTAAGATGCACAAACACACACACACACACACAGTGACCCTATAAACAACTTCACTGTTATTTCTTCATATTCAGCTCATAATTTTAAGATATTTAAAAACCATCTTCCCAGAAAAGTTTCTGAACCTTCTAAAATTTATACTTATTAATGAGATAATTGATAAAGATAAGAAATGTCATTTATTGTATTTTATGACCATGCATGAGTACATTAAAGGATAAAAACTGGAATTTACAGGGCTGTTATGTTCTTATTTTTGGCAGGATGAATGTTTAGTTGCCGACTGGTGAAATTTTAATCATGTTGCATGTAATTTCCCCCTCCCTTTAGATTTTCATCTGATATGGCAATATTGTACCACCTGGGAGATTTCAAACAGGTAATTCTGAGAGGAAGTGATAAGTACCTTGGTAACTTCCTTGTTAAAAATCAATTTTTTAACATAACTGTTACAGCTATTTTCATTGTTGAACCTTTTGAAATGTTTTACTCTCTCATCTTTTTCAGAAGCTTTAAATTAACTATTGCATTTCAAACCAAATTTGACATTTAACTGTTTTGTGAAAAATTATTGAATAAATATTAATATTGTTTTTCTAAAACTGTATCATTAATCATTCGACTAAGACATATTTTTTGTGAGCCTAACTTTTTTTCCTACCAAAAGAGGGATCTGAGCCAAAAAACACGGTGAATGTTGGCAGATCTGCATTCATATCAAAAAACTTGTTACAGATCTTTATTTTTTCTCAAAAAAAAAAGGGGGCAGTAAATTTTGAAAATTCATAAATTGAGCAAGATTATCTTCATATCATTCAGATAATTATGTTTTTTTTTTTTTTTTTTTTTTTTTGTGGATAATTTGTTTTTTTTTTCCCTCCTCAATATTTGCTGCTTGGTAAGACAATTAAAAATATTCAGAATCTCTAAAACTTTCTTTGTTGTTTTGTGTAAAATTATAACTTTACAGTTATTAGTTTTTTAGATTTAGAAAAATGGAAATTTCTTTTAATGTGATTTTAGAATTTTTTCAATTGTTCAAAAATAAAAAAAAAACTTTAATACATTTTTTAAAAAAAATTTCCGGTATACACAAGAGAGCTTAGCATTTTTTATAGGATTAAAAACTTTTTCATAAAATTTCTCTCAATTCACCAAAATTAAAAAGTTTGGTCAATATTAAAATTTTGAAACATGGGAACGAAGTGTCCTGGTCAAGAACTATTGAACAAAAGTTTGGTTTTAACTAAACTGTCTTCTCAAAAGTGTGCTGGGACATTGGGAGGCAGACAGACAAAAACATCTGCCATCCTGTATGGATACTTTTATGTTTTTAATTGTCAAATATTTATGGGTTTTTTTTTTTCTTTTTAAAAAGGGAGAGAGAAAAAAAGTTTTACAAAATATTGATCCTTCTTTCATACTGTATTATTTTTTACTTTACACACACTTAAAAAAAAAAAGAACTTTAAAATAACAATACAAACCTTGTCGTTATAAGGCAGAATTAGTACTCCTCCAATTTTTATCAAATTTTTCACATAAGGTTCATATTCTTCAGGACATGAGGCACCACAATACACTCTGTCATACAACTGACAGTTACTGTCTAACAGCAAACAATTGCCAGCATGAAAAACAGGTTCACAAAAGTCAAATTCATCAATGGCGCTGGAAGATCTAAGGAAGCTGCGCAACTTATCATTTGCATAATCAACAATTTCACTATATAACTCAACTCCATGATTTGTGCCATAAGGACCTAAAAGAAAATTCATTATATTGCAATTTCATTGTAGCTTTAAGAAAAGTTTCCCATATTACAATTTAAAATGCTTAATATTTTTAAAGAATTTTGGAAAATTCTTTAAAAAATTCTTTTTTAATTTTTGAAAGGTAAATTTTCAGATTGTAGTTATATATAGATACAAAGAGTAGTTGTAAGGGGAAATTTTTCTAATTGGAGTGAGGTTCTGAGTGGGGTTCCTCAGGGATCAGTTTTAGGGCCCCTTTTGTTTATCATTTTTATGAATGATATTCACGAGAATATTTCGGGAAACATGAATTGTTTTGCTGATGACGTCAAACTTATGGGGATTGTAGAAAATGAGGAACAAGTAAATCAGCTACAAGAGGGATTTGGATCACATTACTAAGTGGGCAGATAAGTCGGGTATGGCAGTAAATGTTGGGAAATGTCAAGTTCTACATTTAAGTCATGGAAACAAAGGTACAAGCTATTATCTACAGGGCTTAACTGTAAGTCGGGCAGAAAGTGTTGTCGATCTGGGAGTTTTAATTAATCAGGACTTCAAATTTAGTCAGTGTAGCAAGTAACAAAGCCAACAGGATGCTGGGGTTTATCAATAAATCTATTTCAAACAAATCTAAAAAGGTTCTTCTGCCCCTGTATAGAAGTTTGGTGAGACCTCATTTGGAGTATGTTATTCAGTTTGGTCTCCACATCTTAAGAAAGATATTAATTTACTGGAAAGGGTTCAAAAGCGGGCTTCAAGTATAGTAAATTGGCTTACAGATTTAGATTATGGTTCCAGGCTTAGAATACTTAAGACGTACAGTCTTGAGCAAAGGAGAGAGACAGAGGGGACATGATCCAGTTATTTAAATTTATCAAAATGAATGATCTTGATGGGCTAAATTTTTGTTTAGAAAGCAGGACAAGGGGACACTGTTTTAAGCTATTTAAGTCTCAGGCTAACCTACAGGTGAGGAAAAATTACTATTTCAGTAGGGTTGTGAGTACCTGGAACAGCTTACCGGAGGAAGTTGTTATGAGTAAGGGAGTTGATAGCTTTAAGAGGGCCTTGGATATTTATTGGGGATTGTAATATTTGACTAGGACCAGCCTAGTTGGGCTTAGAGCCTGTAGCTGGTCGTCATCTTTTGTATCTGTATTTGTATATTTGCATCAGGTAACAGTTCTGGAATTTAAATAAAGTTTAAAACAAATAATTAGATGAACACATTTGTATGACCAGTTTATGAATAACAACTTTTAACACATTAAATGGTGAATTTTATAAAATTGCAATACAAATCTGCCCATACAAATCAATAAAATTGCCCATAATGCATTGATTCGAGAAAATGCTCATTAAGACAAAGTATTGTTGATTTAGATAGCAAGTTAGCTAAGATTTACAATGAGATTAAGTTAAATATTGCCATATTTCATTCATTTCTCAGATCGCGCATCTTTTTTTTAAAGATCCTTTGAGGAAAATAGCCAAAACTGCTTTGCTTCGTTTTCACAATTTAGTTAATAACTCTGCATTCTGTGAAAAAAACAACCGTAGTGGAAACCCTGAAATGGATGTACAAAATGAACCTAAAATTTTACAGACATATGTTTTGCAGGTAGTCAACCCAAATTTTATCAAAAATATTAATTTAAGAAGAATGATAGGAGAATATTATTAGAAGAAGAGAAATTTGTGTAATAAAAATGGAAAAAGTGCTCATCTCGTCTAACGTTCATTTATTTATGTTTCTTAATTTTATTTGTTCAAAATAAATCAGAAATGTGATCTAAATCAGATGTAAAATTTCATTGTCATGTGAGCAAATAGAGCATTATCAATAAAAATAGTACTACACTTGAAAATTCATTTGTAGGATTTTGTCCCTATATAACTGATTATTTCAATTGGGTGATTGAAATTAACTTTCAGGTGTTGAATTTAGCCTGCAATACCCTATCTTTTTTTTTTTTTTTTTGCATACAGTATTTTTTCTCTTAAAAATTACTGAATTCAGTAAAAATACTGAAAAACCACATGTCTGATTAACTGATTAAGGAAGACTTAACCCAGGTATTATATTGTTTATAAATTTTTATAAGCAGAATTGTCATAAATTAAAAAAACGTTACATTGCTTATAAAACCAGGGATCTGTCCAGGATTTTTCACTGGGTTGTTTTTTGTGAAAAACTAAATAATTTTTTGAAAAATCAAATATTTTTTTGAAAATCAAACTTTGAAAAAAAAAAAAAAAAAATGAATTTATAAATACAGATATGGGCCAGGGCAGGGAAGGGGAGGGGGAGATGGTGCAAATTGCACCAATGAAATTTTGAGGTGGGAGTTTTTGTGGCCTCCTCGAGGTATCAATCTCTTTTTCCAATCCAGATTATGTTAAATTATTCTAAATATAAACTGAAGATGTTTAAAATCTTATAATAAATGAAAAAAAAAAAAAAAAAACGATCAACTCAGTATTTCACTTTTTGATAGAAGCCACTTCTAAACAACACAGGATTTCGTTTAAAATTTTTGAATTTATTAAAAAATAAAAATAAATTTCATTCATTTTCCTCTTAAAAAAGCGTAAAATTGAGAAAAATTCGATTTCTATAGCAGATGCAAAGAGATAGAAGTTTTCAAAGTGATGGAATAAGAAGTATAAAAACGACATATAAAATAATTAATTTTTTTACATGATGAATGTCATTAATAATCACCTAGATATGACTACAAAAATTCAGAGAAAAAATACGGAAGTAGGGAGACATATCAAAACAGACAATACCGAACTTCCAATATTAACAGACGAAAAAATACATTGATTCCTGAATACAACTAAAACACCACCCTTGCCCAGTGGCAGAAAGTTTTGTAGCTGTCTGCGACAAACTTTAACAATTTCATTATCTGTCTGCAAATTTTGAGTGCAATTTTAATACTCTAGTCATACATTAAACAAGTATAATTTAATAATAACTATAATTTGTAGCACTTTATCTAAATGTTGTAAGCATCACGTATTCTTTTTCATTTTGTTTTTTACTTTTGATGTTAGGAGTGTGCAACATGCGGTCTGCAAGTTGTGACCTGTTGAGCATGTCACTCAAAAAAGGAAAAGATGAAATTTTGATAAAAGATTTCAAAAAGAAAGGCTTCTAAAAACTTCTCTTACTTTTTTCACAGGAAAAAACAAGATTGTTACAAAATTATAAAAAAGTTTAAACTTTAATTTTTAATAATGGATGGGGGGGGGGGGCACCATAGGTTTGCATCCTTATCACTTATCCAGGTTATGAAACTCATTGTTTCAGTTTATAATGATTTTTTTTCTATTTGTTCCATTAGTTATTTCATTAATCTTCTAAAATTCTATTTGGATATCTTTAGCACTTTCTGAGGTTTTAATTTTTCATTTCATTTTTTTCGTAAGAGCTGTTGCATTAATGACATGGTTTAAGACAAGACATTTTTAACCGTGGTTATTTTAATGAAATCAAAAAGATTTTTAAAAAATGTTCAGAATAATTTAGAAATTAAGACAAAAATGTATTGAGCTGTTTTTGCAGGTATTATCAGGTCACAAACTTGAATTTGATAAATATTTTAAAGAAAAAAAGGGTAGACTTTAAATTAGGACTTAAAAAGAAGGGCACTACCAGTGATCAAACTATTGATTTTTTTTAATGATCCATTGAGCATAAACTAAAATCCTTTTTCAAAAAAAATTGCCGATTTTTTTTTTTTTTTTGACTTTGTGTTTTAAAAGTCATAAAAAAAAGAGAAAAAAAGAAGATTAAAATTACTATGTGCATAAAGATCGGTGGTAGAGCGGGGGGGGGGGGGTTGACCTATAAATTTGGCAAAAAGTCACTTTTCACCAAATATAGAGAAGCCAATTTTCTAAGCATGAATCCAACAAAAATAAACTTTTATTAACCGACCAATTGATTA
The DNA here is from genome assembly GCA_038373865.1 of Uloborus plumipes. NCBI lineage: Eukaryota > Metazoa > Arthropoda > Arachnida > Araneae > Uloboridae > Uloborus > Uloborus plumipes. Next base: position 194,052 of record JAXGGA010000107.1, read on the forward strand.
TAACCAGGGGTGGGAGCAGATGCGATGCAAATGAATGAAGAAGAAAATCCAGCTTTATCTGAAACAAAAACATAACAGTAGTAAAATATAATATGCCTGCTCTGAAGTTTGAAAAGTCAAGTTTCGGGCGCCATGTTTGCCCACGGTACAAAGAAAACTTGCCAATTTTTTTTTTCATAGAAAAACGGACAAAAATCGAAGGGGGGGGGGGGGATAGATATCACATAAATGAATGAAAAATAAAATGTAGCACATGTCTATAAAACACAGCTGCTCTAAAGAGCAAAAAATGTTTCGGGCGCCATGTTTGGACACAGAACAAAGAATTTTTTTTTTTCTCCCAGCTGCTAAATGGGGAGGAAAAAGAAGCCCCTAAGTCAAAGCATGCTCAAGAGGGGAAAAAAATTGGCCGAAAGTTGCGGACAACTTTTCTAAGTTGTTTTTATTAGTGCAGACAAAAAATGTCTGCAAAAGGGTTTCACTTTTTGCGACGATGTCGCCGTGTTTCTGCCACTGGGCACCCTTGTAAGCATTAAAAAAAAAAAATCCAGATAATTTTCTGAAAAAATAATGTCAAAATGTTGCACCAAATACATCAGATGGCGATAATTTTAAATAGCTGGTCACTCTATCAGAAGCAATTCCATTTTTTTCCAATCCTAGCTATCTGTTTGCAGTTCTAAGTTCATTTTGCCCATAATTGATATTATTATTTCCCTTTTGTTTAAGTCATGAGCAGGGCGAAAAATCCTTAATCTGCATTACCAGATAAATTTATAACAGCAACCTCTCAGCAAGCCGTTTTGATTAGCATATAATAAAACAAACAAGCAGAACTATTAAAACAAAACTACCTTTTTTTTTTTTTGTTAATTTCTTTAAAAGAAACCAACAAAAAGTGCAGCATTTTACATTAAAGATATATTGCTTGATTGCAGGCAGGAAGTGTGCCAACTTTTTTTTTTTTTTTTTCAAAAAATTGGCAGATAAGCGATTTCTCTTCTTTAACTTTAGAAAAGGCCCAAAAATTATGGGCTTTTACACGGGAATATGCATTATTTTGATTTCAGATTTGCTTTTTAAATAAATAATTTGTGAAATGTCCGTTTTGTTTGATCAGCATTTTGTGAAAGGTTCGTTTTGATTAATCATATTTTTGTCAAGGGTCTGTTTTCCTAGATCGTATTTTGGTGAAGAGTCCGTTTTGCTTGATCGTATTTTTGTGAAGGGTCCGTTAACGGACCCGAATTTCCTCTGGCCAGACCCCTGAAAACACTATGATATTTTAATCAAGAGAAACCGTTCACCTACCTAAAATCAGTCCAGCCATGGTACTAAGGTAACCACTACCGCTTCCTAAATTTAGGAATGAATGACCAGCTTTCAGCTTCAAGGCTTCCATTACTTCTGAGTAGACACATGGTGCAGACAAATGCAGGTTCCCAGATCGCCAAGCAATATCTCTGTAAGCGGTTTCTTTCTGATCTGGGAGATAGTAATCACCTCTGTCCACAGATCGAAAGATGCGCTGCACTGTAGGAGTTTTGATAAATTCAGCTTCAACTAAATGATCTATCAGTTCGTCATTATTCTTTCCTGCACTCACTGCACCACCCATTTCTGCCTTTAAATAGTATGTCTCTACAAAAAATAGAATACATGCTCTATAAAGAATACATATAAGCTTTAAATATAAGCAATGAAATCAATATATTATTTATAGTTAAAATATATTATAGTTGAAATTTTTCATAATTTCATATCAGGGTGATTTTTAAAATAGAAGAAAATTTTTGTCTTTAAACATTCAAAATAATTTGGCCACTTTTCTAGAATATTTTTACCTTTTGATATGTTTAATTTATGTTATTCTTTATTTGAACTAGGGTTTTTTCCCCCTTTTCAAAAAATATATAAAAAATTGGTTTTGAACTTTAAATCAGACTTTTTTATTTAAAAGCTTTTTTAAAATTGATCCTAAAGTTTTTGGACATCAATTATGCTACTTATAAAAATACATGGTAATTTATGCTCTGTGAAAAACTTATTTTTAATTAATTTCATGGCAGTAAATATTTTACAATAAAAAAAGAAGTTTTGAAACATAAACCAAATTTAAAGCAAATGAAGACAAGATTCACATTTATCGTTGAACATACTATGAATAACAGTATGTACTCTCTAAGTGCATCAAAGCTGAGCAATTCTAATAAGAACTCTCTTCAACTAGAGCCCAGTAGCAGAAATTGTGAGACGTGAGACGTACGTCGCAGATTTTTCATCACTCTGCAGATAATTTTTAAAAGAAAGAGAAATAAAGAAAGAAAGGAAGGGAAAAATCAAATACAGCTCAACGAAAATTGAGAGAAAATAAATGTCTTTGGTGAGCCAAAGAGTTTTGCACTTCATCTTCAAAAAAAAAATGGAAATTATCCGATGTTTTGTACTTTCATCATACATTTTTAAAATCCTTCCCTAATAGATTGGCAGGCAGATTGGTAGCGGCGCTGAAAATCGAAAAATAATGGAAAGATATTTCGTGATTGTTTTACTTGCGATTCTTTCACTCCCGCAGAAAACATTTATGTTGGGGTTGGAAGGGGCTGGCTCCTTGCTTGAAGTAAATGTAAAGAATCGTGGATTCGCTGTTAGGTTAACTGTTTGTGCTTTCAAAAATAACATTTGTTTGACTTGTAGTGGTCACTAAACGAGTTAATTAAGGAAAATGACTCTTTTCCCCTTTGGGGGTGGGCGATCTTTTTTTCCCTATTATAATGGCTGTTTTTAAAGACTGCACCAAGCATGCCAATGGATATCCGCCTTTTCTTCAGTTTCATTTTTTCCCGATTTTTCGCGGCCAAATTTTTCGCTTTTCTCTTGCAGTTTTAATTTAAAAGAGAATTCAACTTTTAAAGTTAAAATAACTTCTTTTAAAAATGAAATAAGTTCATACTAAAAAAAGAAACCCCTCTCACTATTGAAAAAATTACGCAAATTCATGACAACAATAGTTTGATCTTGTAATATTAAAATCACACGAATGTTCTTTGCGATTATAATATAAATATCGAGTGCTTTAAATTTTCGTATTCTCCATCACATATATCTAAAACAGTATTTGTTTTGAAACATCAAGCCTGTGCGTCCCCAAAAATCATACGGCCTGTTTGAGACTTCAATCCTATTACATTCTGCAATTATTTGATTTATTTTTGAAAGGTTGAAATTGCTTTAACTAATACTATTTTAAAATGATTTGTTTTACTTTTTATTTCAATAATAAAATTCATTTTTTAAACTGCAGTTACATATTTTTAGGAAAGTACTGAATTTTAAAAAACTATCCACATAATTATTTCATTTGTTTCCGAAGTAAATATTTTTTTAATACTTGAATTTGATTTTATGTTTAATAAAGTTCATACACAAATAAATCTAACAATTGAAAACAATAGCTTTTACCGTATAGGAGGACAGAAATACATTCTAATTAAGTTTAGTGTAGTGAATTCCTATATAGTTTACATATTAATGTAATGTACAATTTTAAAAAATATATTTACAATTCATTGAACATAATTTGGTGTTGTATGTAAGAAATCAATCGAATTTTCTAAATCAATTATTTAAATATTTATGGTTGTGTCATAAAAAAAATTTCACTCTTCAAAAGTGCTTGATGTTAAGGATGTTAAGGGTCATTCCACGGTGACTGACGCTACAGTTTGACTCTATTTTTAAATTAAAAATTCAGTACTGACTTGAAATTAATTTTTACCCCCTGAATTTGAACTAAAATGTAATTACAGAGTATACTAAAAGTCTTTTCATGACTCATTAGGTATGAGGAAATTTTTTTTCAGAAATTATGGGGAATCAAACATATGTGACTGATGTTACACAAAAGCGACATCACTAAAATTGACTTTTTTTCAATTTGAAATCCTCTTCAAACTAGTAGCGTGAAACATAAAAAATAAAATTCCAATAAAAATAGAGATTTCAGACTTTATGAAAATACTTTTCTTGATGGAATAAACTGAAAAACTGATAGCACAGAAAATATGTAATAGGTGTGACTGATGTAACAAAGATTTCGTGACTGACGTTACGATAACAAAACATTGCTACAATAATAAATAATGTCTTTCTAATTATTAACAAAGCATATATTTTGCCAAAAATTGAAGTTAAATTATAAGAAATAAAGAATGGCAACAAAATCTTAATTACACTAATTAAGTTTTACACATTAATTTTTAATGAATTGTCCTCTTGAAATAACTTCTTCTGGGGAGGGCTAATTTTATTAATTACTTTTTCTTTCGAATAATAAATTTCATTGACATTGTTAGGCCATTAATAAATATTTTACTGCTCAAAACTTGACATTAACTGGCTACTTATATTTTTGAATGGCACTAACTTCACCTCATAGAATTGACCATCATGTTCCACAAGAACCCTCTCTCCTGCTGCAGCCTTCAATTTCAGAACACATTTTGCTAAATTAGACTTCAAAAAACTGTTTTGAACTTTTGGTGATTCAGAAAATTACTGCCAAAAAAGTATTGCTGCTAATTACCTGCTCCAGTTTCTGATTTATTAAAAAAATATTACTCAAATATAACTATTAATAATATAGCTTCAAATGCGGGGGGAAAAGCTAAAATATTTTCACATTTCTTGAAGTGTAGTATGTACGAACTTTTTTGCACAAAAAAAGATATACATACAATCGATCGTGATTTGGATTTTCTTCACTAATATTTAAGTTCTCCGAATCTTTAGGAAAATAATGTGGAGCTATTTCTAAATCTGGTGTGGGCTATTATGAAGCTTTTGTGGTAATTTCACAGGAAAATATTGTTCTGTAATTTGCTACATCAAAAACATATGTTTCAATTCCGCAAATTTGTTTTCTCATTTCTATATATTGTTTCACAAATAAATTCATCTGCTTCTAGGAGTATTGCAGATGATTTTTAGCGTCTTATCTTTTCAGAATTATCATTTTTCCAAGCAGTTTTGATATCTTTCCAGCCTGGTGCACGTCTCCTAAGATCAATAGGGTCCAAAATTACTTAACCATGTTCTGTTTTTATTGACAAACATTTTAATTTAACAGCCATACACGGAGAGTTAGGAGTACTTGTTTATCCAGTTTCAATTAAAAAAGAAAAAAAAGGGCAGGTGCTATTTAAAACCGGGCTCTTTTGTGTTCTATATTTTCTTGTATTTCTTTTCCTATTTTTTTTTTTCAACTCGATTTTAAACTTACTTTGAACTTAGCTAGATAATCACTTTACAAAAATTTATTTTTTCTCTTTTTTTCTCTGCTCATTTTATCATACACTGTTTTTGATTTACTAAACTTCGTATTTTCCGTCATTTTAAATTTCTCTCACCTAATATGTTGCCTTTTTGCAGAAGTTACTGCCATTTGTATAGTTTATTTATAGCATCTTAGTGAAAAGAGAAATGTGACTGATGTTACTGTGACTGATGTTACACATTTTAAGCAAGTTTTAAATATATTAATTCAACTACTTTTAAATATTTAAGTGAAGAATATTAAAGATATCATCCTAAATGAAGAGAATATGACTTGTTGTAATCTTGGGTTTAGTTTTGTTTAAGTAAAACAAACTTTTATACTATTTTGTGACTAACGTTACATGAATGTGAGGACTAATTTATAAAAATTGTTTATAAAATAAATTATAACAGTTTGAAGCTTCTATGTTCGCGTAATATCTTCATTCATAAACTAAATTTCAATAAAAAATAAAACTGTAGACATACCAGTTAATTTCATAAGTAAAAAAACTGATGAACTTTCAATAGCTCGAAAACAAGAAAACATGCGCACAAAATGGTGTTGTCAAAACTTACCTATAAAACTTACAAGAAATAAGTTTATAGCCTTTTTAGGGTTATTTTATAAAAATTCATTCTTTTTTACATCATATGAAATCAAAAAACTATTGGTTCATTGAAATTTTTTTTCGTGTGTGATGTCTCCAGTTTCGTGGAATTGCCCTTAAGTTTCTCCACTTCAATCAGTATTGTTTACCAGGTGTTTTTTGAGAGATTTTGCCAAAGAGCAATTTATCAGCAGCAAATGTGTTAAAAAGTCCTTAAATACTCCACAAATTTTAATTTTAAAAAAGGAGTACGCACCCTGTAAAATGTTTGCGTACTATATGAAAACTTAAAATAAAACTAATAAAATGCTGCAGATTATTTCCAACTGACCAAATCAGTGTCGCAGACTGGATAGAAAGTTTCTGCTTCCGGGAACTAGAGAGAGATATAAATCAAATAACTGTCATTTTATATAAACACTTACTTTCGAACACATATTTTCGATTTTTACCATGTTAATAAGTTATAATATTTTTTAGCTTACTCTTTCAGTAAAACCTTTTGTTTACTGCATTTAAAAGCTGTAATTTATTTATTGAAATGTTAACGATGTAACACAACACATTTAAATTACAGATGCAGTAATAGATGCACATTATATTAAACACTATGAAGACAGTTTGAGAGTCAAAAAAAAAAAAAAAACTGACAATAAAGTAATTTATGATAATCGAGGAAAAGTAAAAAAAGTGCAAGAGGAGTGGTGAATTAAGACTTCAGACCATTGATGCTCCAATTTTGATTTCAGTTCAAGACTGAAATAATTCATACAAGGAGAGGAAATCTGGTCTTTATTATTTGCCATAAAATGAATAGTAAATAAAATGTATAATATTAAATAACTTATATCTCATGAATACTTACTCAAGGGACACTCCGCAGCTTTCGTAAACCAAACGTAGAAACTTTTCTAGCTGTATCAAGAAAGAAAAACAGAAAACAATAAAATTTGCTGCAATCAACGTGTTGCCAAAATAAAAATAACTCCTGACTGAAACGCAATAGTGAAGCCCAAGGAGGAATCCTCTTGTGACTTACCGCTGCAACAATTACTTCAATGATTCATTAATTTTATTGGAATACTTAAAAAATAAATAAATAAAATTCAAAGTTTCGAAACTGTTTGGTAAAAGCTCGAACAAATTTCGGACTATGTGATCCCCGCTCTCTTCTATGTGGGACCCTACACGTGTCCTCTCCTCAGCTTCCCTTTCAGTTTTTCACAAAATGTGAAAAACTGAACGTTCACTTCATGTGAAAGTCTGATACAGTATATGAGCCAGTTCATTAATTTTCTGTCCATTTTTCATTTCAAAAATAAGAGCGTTGCATGGTTTTGTCCCCATTTTGCATAGACAGAAACGCTTGTCAAGGTGAGCTCGAGTTAGCTAGAATCCAAAGGACTCTATAGTTAACTAATCACTCTGAAAAATAAATGATCACTTTAGTCATGCCCCCTCCTCTTAATGGGATCAAAGATTTCATGCCAAAAGATGTCCAAAAACAGTGGTGCCCAACCTTTTTTGTCCGAATTCCACACCTCATACTAAAGTCATTCTTACGGGCCAGAATGTTCTGATTCGTTTTGGAAAAGAATGAAATATAGTAGAGTTTCGGCAGCTCTGCGTTATTGGTAGTTTAAGCTATAGCAAGTTCCCACAGCCTTTTCAAGAGTTTGGGACCGAATGACAACGGGAGATAATGGAGTTTTCAAGTTGTATGGCTTCGAGTCATAAGACTCGACTGTATTTATAAAATTTCAAAATGATTTATTCTTTTATAAATAACATACAAAATACGTAACAGGAAAGAAAATTACAAACCAAAAACTGTAATTAGCATTACACTATACCCATTTTATTAAATACATGTTTTTCAGACACCAGTTTCTGAACAATTGGCTCCAAATTTGTGACATTGTAACTTCTCATGCTCTTCAATTTGCAACATTGAGCAAAACAGGTCACACGGATCAGCTTCGTGGGCAGGATGCGATCCGCAGACTGTAAGTTGGGCATCACTATTGTCCTACAATATAGCGTTTTTGGTATTTAGCTTCGAAAACTATTCAGTGAAGTTCCTTGTTCCCTCTTTCCTTGAAACTTTTAGGACCATGAAACAGCGGAGGTGGAAATCAGTAATGCGTCTCGGACTCATAACCAGAGGATCTCGGGTTCAATCCAGCTAATCAAAGATCTGTCGTCGTTAGTGGTAGCTGGGGGATGTAAAATAAGAGTCGTGTGGTCATAAAGTCCTACAAGTAAATCGATACCTCTGGGGGTACTGGACCAGGTGTTTGTTAGGCTTCTGGTCTGGATAAAAAAAAGAGGGCTCTTCAGAGCCTCTTGCTGGTTAAACCACATTTTGTGATAGGCACAGGGGACCCTGGAGTGCGAAGTGAAGTGTACATATCTATGCTACAAATGCTACATATATAGTACATTGAACTCTATTTATTATTATTTTTTCGCAAAACATTCGAAGCAAATTACAATGGTACCTTATTTTAGTTTCAAGTCTCTTTTAAAGCATATTTTTTAAAAATCTGATTGTTTGAATACGTTGATTACAATTTTACCATAATTTAAAATTTTTAAAATCAAATGGGGACATGACAGTTGAATTCAAAACTATTGGTTTGGCACAAAAGATTCATTCAGTAGGGTTTCTAGTTCCAAGCAAGTCTTATTTTTATTTAAAAAAAAAAAAAAAGTTAAAAGCTGAAATTTCTTTAGCATAGTTACATCTGGTAAGCAAAAGTAATTTTAATAGAGTCGAGCCTCGTTAATTCGAACACGCTGAAAACAAATTACAACTGAGAAAAACTATATTTCCGATCTCCGTCTTATGGTTAGTCTAAGGCCCCTATATATATGAGCCGGCGCATCAAGATTAAGTTTCACCACTTTGGATCCAGCGCGTGTTTGTGTATTTGAGTGGTTGTCTTTTCTGGCCAGTAATCACGTTTTGGTAATTTTTCACTGTGAGCAATTATTAGTGGCACGTGGATTTGGCAAAGCTTCGTAATGTGCCAAAACTTTTTTCTGGTAACCCTACTACGCAACAATGAAAATTTGAAAGTAAAAGTTAAGCAATCGGATCCAAAGTGGTGAAACTTAATCTTGATGCGTCGGCCTGTCTATATAGCGGCTCTAGGTTAGTCGTAATGCATTGTTATGGTTGAGACGAATTAATAAAAAACCATCAATTTGTAAAGGAATTTGGAGTTTGTTTTAACAAGGTTTGACTATAGAAAATAATTTTTCGGCATATTAATCGGCTCAAAATGGTTAATACATTAATTGCTGATAACCAGTAACTGCTGATTATTCAGTGCATTATTACGGTCCCTCATCCCACCAGGAGCCACTGTACCCACCACTACACCAGCAGGATGGAGCTCTGAAGAGGGCTTTGTTTTTTTTGATCCAGACCAGTAAGTGAGCTCTTTGGTTCAGCAACCCCAGAGGTATTGACCTTGTATTGTAATGAGACCATGAACATATTTAAAGTTCCTCTGTTACCATTAATGAACATGAACATGGTGGATCTTCAACTGATTGGGATCAAACTTGGGCCCCACCGGTTATGAGTCCAACGCCTTACTGATCAGGGCACTACAGCCTGCCTAGGGGCATACTGAAAACCTGTTGGGAGCCCTGAAATTGATTTAAAAAAGGGGGAGTAAAAGAAAAATCCGGCATATCAGGACAAAGTATTTTTTATCAGGAATATCAGGACAACTATAAAGTGTGTATGTGACACTGACTATGTTGCACCAGCAGAGGTAGTTAGAAAATTATATAAATTTCAAAATAGACTCACCTTAACCACTTATGCAAAAGATGTGGAAAGAGCAGCACTTCAGGGCACGTTGAATAAAATAAAAGAGAAGGAAACTGCAGAATGGGAGAATTTCATACCCTTATTTCTACAAGAGAACTTATAGTTCAAATATTGTTTTCATCGATATTGAAGTAATCGCACAGAATTGGTAGAATTGTTACCAGTGTTTTTGTTTAAGTTTAGTTTGATGTGAGTGGCAGGCAACATATCATCAATGTTAGAAATCTTTAGAATGTCTTATAGTCTGTTGAAAGTTGATATAATAGTTAGTTGCTTGTTTTTTGTATAAGTGCCATCTGAAGATAAATGCTTATTTTCTTATATAAAAATGCTACATCAATCTCTGGACTTCTTAAGAGCTTAAATAGCTCACATTAACCTTTAGGAACTGGGCGATACACATGTTGTACCATAAGTCTTTTTTTAGAAGGCAGGGTTGACATTTTCACTCAAACTCTTTGGAGCCCGGGATTTTTTCAAGGTTTCATACGTCTGGTACAACAGTTTATACCTTCTTTTTTCAATGGAAAAGAAATCTGTGGCTCAACTGGCGTCGAATACCTAGGTCGAAAGAAAAATTTCTATATGAACATCTTGGAACCAAAAGGTTAACAATCTCAGAGGATGGGAGTACACATGTAACAGCAGAAAAAGCCAGGTAGTCGTCAATGAAGTTCTAAAACAGTCAAATTTACAAGGGGCCTGGTGATTAGAAATGAAGGGCAGGTTGGGCCGTACGCCAAATCTCAGATGAGACATATTTGGAATGGTCCACAGTGGTTAAGGTTAGGTTAGAAGACGAATTGTAGTGAATGGTTGACAAGGAATGGAGAGTCCTTCCTCAGGAGTAACAACTCCATCCATACTCTTGTGGCGTACGCTCAGAGAGCATATAACCCAACTTTGCCCGCCAGGTTAAGAGGCCTTTTAGTCCAGCGGCCAAAGCACTTGGTTTCTACCACAGCGGTCTCCGGTTCTATTCCCCGGGAGGAATACGCCGTCCATCTCGTACGCCGCAGTTGATGACCCGGACAACAGATGGCGCCATGAACATATGCAACACAGGATCCACTTCTCCATCGCTCACTCGCTTCGCCTGCTCCACCCACTCGTCCTCCGCACACAACTTCAGCGATTCTTATTCGAACTTCTTATGTTCGAACTTATAATGTTCTTCTTATTCGAACATATCGCTCTCTCGCCCTCCCCGCTCCATTACTAGGAGGGGAGTATTGTGGCATACGCTCACAGAGCATATAACCCAACTTTGCCCGCCGGGTTACGAGGCCTTTTAGTCCAGCGGCCAAAGCACTGGGTTTCTACCAGACGTCCCCGGTTCTATTCCACGGGGGACACGTCGTCCATCACGTACGCCGCACTCTCATTGACTCTGTCCCTAGGTGTTTTGCTTTGTGTATAACCGTCCAAAGCGGTTCTGCTACCTACTTAACCAATATTGTTCTCCCTCTGTATTATAAATATCATTTTGAAATAAAGATCACTCACAGCTAGTATCTCCATCTCTATATTGGTTAAATATCATCACTTTCCTGCCACTGTTTCTTAGTGCTGCATTTTCTAAGTCATGTAGTGTACATTGATCGAAAACATCAAATTATTATTACAATTAACCCAATTCTATTTTTATCCAAGAATACTTTTCAACTGAAGGTAAAATGTTTTACTCTTTCTTAAAACTTATTTTCCTTAAAGGGTTACGCCAAACATAAATCACCCTCTACAGTTTTTAATATATTTTAGAAGCCTAAAATTTTTAGAACAGAACCTCGAACCTACCTGTTTTTAGAAAAACCCTACCCCTCTCCCAATAGCTTCATTCAATTCATTTCATTTCACACTCCAGGGCCCCCGTACCTACCACAGCTTTGTGGTTTAACCGGGATGGGGCCCTTAAGAGCGCTCTGTTCTTAATTTTGAACCAGAATCTAGGGTCGAGCAAACCCTAGGCCCAGCACCCCCAGAGGGATTGTTTCACTTGGAGGACTTTGTGACCACGACATTTTTAACGCCTCCCAGCCACCATTAATCAAGACTGTGGATCCTTGATCGGCTGGGATCGAACCCGGGTCCCTCCGGACACGAGTCCAATGCCTTACCGATCGGGCCAACACGGCCCTCCTAATAGCTTTAAAGATAGCTAAAAAAATTTCAGATTTCAAAATTGAAAGTCTGGGAAATAAAGAAAAAAACACTTGCAGACTTACTTAGATTACACGCTTAGCAAATGCAACATTTTCTTGCAAGTGTATTGCTGAAGTGAAAGGTTATTACCAAACTTTCTCTTTCTTCAAGTTTTAGTATACATCGTTTAACCAGTTGAATGAGTTCATGAAAGCTCTGTTTTATGATCTAGACCAGGAGTCCAGCAACCCTTGATATAGTACCCTCGAGGTTAGTAATTTGGAATAGGAACTTGGCCCCTCCAGTTATGAGTTCAAAGCCTTACCAAGGTGATGAAACATTTGTGACACTAAATTTTGTTGACTTCTTGTCAATTTTCAGGATAGAGAAAACAATTTTTTAGCGTGGCTACAGTTTTTAAAGAAACTTTTGCTTTACATTGAGTTAAATAGATGAATATTTTAAAATCAATGCTCTTTCAGGAACTAATCGATAAAACCAAAACTTTGTAACACTGCTGTGAATTTTTGTGCATAGCCAGATAAGAATTTTATACACACTTCTATGTGCAAAACGTTTGTGTTCGAATGTGTTTTATTGCTATTGAAGAAGAAAATTAAAAACTTTCTTTTATTTTGAGCATTTGATTGAAATTACATTACACACATGACAAATTGACAATTCCAGTATTTAAAATTAATACATTAAAATTGCTTTCAAATACTTTAAATGCTTCACACACACAGACAAAATGATTTTGATTTGAGCATTAAAATAATGAACAAAATATTACAAAATGAATGCTGTTTAAAATAATACTACAGTGGACGCCAGTTAATTGAATCAGCCGCTTTATTGAATCAAAATTGTTCAGAGCAAAGGTGATTCATATTAGCAGCAGCTACTGTATTACCAAAATTGAAATAAATAATATCAACCACTTTTGCTTTTAAGTGCCAAAACTTCTTACTTTAAGCAACCTGTGGTTTGTACTCTTAGTTAAATGAATGAAATATTTACAAGGGAATAAATTTTTTTTTTCAAACTGCAATGAGTTCTACTCAAAACATTTCCATTAATTATAATCAATTAATAATTCTAGTAAAACTAATCCTAGTGGAAAAAAGGCGGTTCAGAAATATTGGAAGTTAAATGGTGTTTGATTTCTTTTAGTTTTATACCATATTTATTCTCTTTAATAGCCGATAGCTTCACCTGAAACTTGTGAAAAGCATAGCAAACAATTTTATCTGACATGTTCATGTCTGACATCAAAGAAAAATCCCTCAAAAAAAAAAAAAAATCTTTCTTTTCTGTCTGTAGTTTCCTTGTCAAGGAACAGCAAGGCATTTTAGCAGTAACGAGAGAGTCAGTTACCATAATATTCAGGGTGAATTGTATTAACTCTAAAATTCATTACTTGTGAAAAGCTCGAGTTATAGCTATTTCGTTTAACTCAAATGGCGTTGTAGCAGGAGTCCACTGTATAAAATACTCAACAAATACTGGTCAAATAACAGCAAAAGACATATAATTATTTAAGGATACAAAATACATTATATTTTTTTACGTTGTATGCATGCTCACCGACGAACTTGGAAATGATACGTTAAGAAATGCTACTTTATGTTAAGGTTTTTTAAAAATACTTGACTAGGATTATAATATTTAGAGTGATTAAGAATGACACTCATAATTGAAATTTGGATTTTTAAAATTAAAAATGAGGTGTTTTACTTATAGCTATTGTTTAGGATTTTAGAAATTTATAGGTTAAATAAAAGGCACGTTATCATAAAACCTTTTTGCACTTTAAGCACAAAAAGTATATTTTTATAAAAATTGAAATTTCACATTATACATATAATAAAATTTAAAAAAGAATTTGTTTATAGTTGAAAATGCACATCTTTATAGCTTCTTTTAGAAACAATATTCTCAACACTTTAGTATTAAAATATTTTCTTTCTTGTTAATAATTTTGGAGCACAATCAAATAAATTTAAATTAGGGATAATAATGGTTGGACGATTCATACATAAAATGAAATCAACGCTTTAACATAATCAGTAATCGTAAGGAAATAATTTAAACTGAGAGCTAAACTATATTGATGGCACTTGTGAGATTCAATTGTGTGTTTAATCCTAATGAAGTACAACACAAAGTTTGGAATGTTAAGTTTATATACAGGCTCTCTTCATTAATGATTCGATAAATATGGCAACATTTCAGTTTTAAAAATAAAATTTAATTACAATATTCTATACTAGGCATCTTTTAAAAGACGTTTCATGATGGAGACTGATGAACTCCTGTATCCGCCTCCAAAGGAATTCCTAAAAGAAAAAAAGTGAGTTTTTAAGCATTTAATCTTGTACTAGACAATTAAAAATGGAATCACTTTCTGAACAAAAAATCTATCATTGCACTTAAGAATTTAAATAAGAAAGACACACATTGTTTGTTTATCTTGCCTTTTCAAAAATTTTCATTATAACAAATGTGAGAAAAGCTTTCAACTTATAAGCTTTAGTTAATATTGAAAATTCTTATACAGTACAATCTGGATACGTTGAATCTCTAGGGGAGAGAAAAAGAAAAAAACCAAGTTTTCAAGTTATCAAGGTAAAAAAAAAAAAAAACTCTAGTATCAGTCACAATCACACACACATACATTACATATAGCATACTTGAACTAAGTTTAAAAAACGTTTCGAGTCTATTGCCCCTCTGTAGAGGCTGACTAACACCTATTTCTACCTCTTCCCTCCCATCGGAAAAAAAAAAAAATCATAAATTGGTGCAAGTGAACATTAATAATATTAAAAATTTAATTACCTAAACCTTACTTGAAGCAAAATGTATGTAAAAAAGCAATGATTGCAAAAGCCAAGCAAAATTAGACAGCATCTTACATTATACCTTACTTTTATCACATGTATCACTTTTCAGGGCCATCCTAAGACATGGCACTCCAAGGGTAAATACTCTGGTGCCCCTTTCAAAAAAAAAAAAAGAAAAGAAAACTACAGTGTATACATATGGAAGCAGTGTTGTGTATAGTGTATCCACTTAAATTTTGTTTTCAGGCAGTAGTAGAATAGCCCAAATTAAAAAGAAATAATGATAAAAATATGCACAACAGTCCAGAGGGTTGGTGCACCCCTCCTCGTTATACCCCTGAGTGTGGAAGGAGCGACATGAATCAGTTTTGTATGTGGGTGCTCAGATGTCTAGCAGCTGGTCTGATAAATATAATTATTATAAAAAATAAAAAAATCTTAATGCTTTAAAAATATGCCATTAGTTTGCAGTCATCATATCATAATTAACACTCTACTTAATAGACTTACAATGGACTCTTAAGCAAATTAATCAACGAAGGATAATTTTATGTCTATATCTAGAAAGTAAAATTGGCCTTACCAATGATTCAAACAATGAAATAGTTTATACAGATCTTTTCTTTTGTCAAATCCTATCTGTTTTGGCAGAACACTATGGTATGAATTGTAAAATGATTTGGGAAATCCTCCAAACATATCAGCGATAGCAAGTTCATACTCCGAGTGCCCATAAAAAGATGCAGGGTCAAAAACAACTAAAAAGACAAAAACACCAAAATTTTCAAGCAATCATATAAAATCTACTCTGTATTAATAAAATGGAATTAATAAATAAACAAAAAAGGAAAAAACAATGTACCTGGACCATCATCCATTTCACCCACATTACCACTCCATAGATCACCATGTAATAGAGATGGCACTACAATTATATCTTTAAAAAAGCTAGGCAGCTTAAGACTCAATTCTGACCAAAGCTCTCTAGCTTCTCGATCTCCAAAATTTGTTTCAACTAGTTGAAGTTGATGACCCAGTTTTTGCTGAGTATAGAATTCCTATTTAGATATAAAAGACAAAAGAAAACAATGAACCATAACTTATTATGAGTACTTAAGCTTCATTTAGTTTTTAGATGAATGACAGATTCAAAATAATCAAAGTTTTAGTATAATTCAACCGCGACGAGATGGCCGGTGTCAATCAAATGAGAAAACGAGTCCATTCCTTAAAATAGGTAGAATTTTTACCCATTCAAATTCCCCATCAATTGTGAATCCCATTCCTCAATTTTCATCTGCATATCACCCCTTCCTAAGAATGGACAATCCTGAAAAAAGGAGGAGTCATAGGCCATCTCTGCGAAGTTGAATTATATAAATGCCGTGATGTTATCAGATGGGGTTTCTTGTCTGTGAGAGTGGATGGAGCTAAAGCCTCGGTTTCTCAGAAAAAGGGCTGTTGGTCTCATTTTAATCAGGTAAAAAAATTAAAACCTTTGCAGTGTTAAAATTCAAGATTAAAAAAAAAAGAACAAAATGATAACAATGACTAAAAAATTTCTGTACATTTAAAAGAAAATGCAATTATGAAACATTATTTAAGAATATAAGACAAACTTTATTACTGAAATTATGTAGAGCAGCTAAAATCTTGGGGAAAATGAGATAGGAGGATGACCTTCACAATTTTTATTTTCAAGAAATGTAAATTGCTACTTTGTCACTTGCAATTCTTGAGTTGAAACTTAATTTATAAAGCTGCAGTTATAGCATGAAAAAATTGCGATTGACATTTGAAAGATTTGCGATTGAAACTCAAAGATATACTCAAGTTCAAAGTTTTAAGGTCTCATGCAGAAAATGAGATCAGAACACATCACCTTTTCAGTAGAATGACGGGTTGCTGAAGTAAAAATACAAAACATTCATACTTTTCATTGTTATTGAAAAATAAATGCAAATATTACGCTATGATCTGAAAAAGCACCCTACAAAAGCTTATACACTTTGAAAAAGCACACTGAAACGCACACATATAACTTTAAATCCTTGTTAACAGCCAGGGACGTAACTAGAGGGGGGCAGACGGGGCTCGTGTCCCGGGCGCCAGATTTTAGGGGCGCTGAAATGGCTAAGTAAACTGCATAATGTTCAATTCATTATTTAAAAAAAAAAGAAAGAACAATTTTTAAAAGTCAAAATTTCATCTTATCTAAGAGTCACCCACTCCGAGAAGTGAAGCTTTGGGAAGTATACCGATACAAAGAAGCGGAAAATGCGTTCCTTTTCCAACATTAAGCAGGTCCCCCCTATCTGTCTCCAGTAGAATCGTTCACTAAAGGGTATGTATCTTTAGCTATCACAACAGACTTATTACTTCTCTTCTAATGTTGCCTTATTTCCTCTACGATATTCATATAGTCATCAGATTCTCTCTCTCTCTCTTTTAGAAAATGCTCTATGTTTATTTAGAAATTGAACTCATATGAGAAATTTTAAACCTAATCAATCTAATTTTGGCACCCCAGGACACTCCTAGGGGCAAGCAATACAAGCAGTCACTTGGGGGACGCCAAATGGAGAAGGGCGCTATAAAAAAAATATTAAAAAAAAATCTTGGGGAAAATGTTAAATGCAAAAGCAGAAAGAGTTTTTTTTTTCGCCTTGTAAGTTTCATCAACTATGTCCCGTTTTCAGAAAGGAGGGAGGGGTTCACTCTTTAACCAGGTTACATTATTCAGCAACTGCTTTGAGCATTTAAGTCATATGGATGCTCGCATTTTTTATAAAAAAAATATTTTCAATAAATATTTCTAAACAATTTAAATAATACAAATGACCGGTTTTAAAGTAAATTACTTGATCTGGTTTCCAAATAGACATCATTAAACAAACAAATATTTTGCTCAGTTGATAATTGATGTAAGAATTACATTTTGGCTACTTTTGGTCAATCACTGTAATACGGGGTTGACGTTGAAAGTAAAGTTAAAGAAATTCAATCGCTACGTAAGAATTTTGTAAAAGAGGGGAAATTTTTTGTTCCTAGAAATTATCGCCATTAATAAAAAGTACCATTTTTCAAATTTAAATTCTGGTTTTAAATAAATAAATTGTACAGAATATTTTTCAGCCATAATATGTGATGTTTTGTAAAGTATTTAATAAACAAATGCTAATTTATAAACATTTATTCAATAATTCACTTTTTTTAATATTCTCGTTCCTTTTCTCACACAGTAAAGTTTAGGATTTCTTAAGTTCCTTAAAATTTCATTGTACACTTCTTTTAATGCTGAATATTGAATAGTTTTAATGAAAAAAATTTACATTTTTTTACTTAAGAAGTTTTCTTAAGTGAAATACATGAAAATATGTAGCTTTCAAACGTATTAAATATGAAAAGGAAAACAATTTCTCATTTGGTATTTAGTTAATTTATGTTTTTTTAACAATTGGAAGCATTTCTTTTCTTTTTTTCGTAATTGCAAAATAAAAATTGCTGAAAACTTGAGATAAACTGAACAAAGATAAAACTCTCCTTTTACACGATTGGCAAATTTTCAATTCTGAATTCAAGAAAGTGTTTTTATTTTGAAATTATTTAAAGTTACTCAGCTTGTATTTATTATTGTTTGTGTTGATATTATCATTATTGTCTAAGTTATCATTTGATGACATAGTAAAAACCTTTGCAGCCAAAAAAGCTCGAAATATAAAGTTCTAATATTTTCGTTTTTTAATGTGAGTGATGTAAAGCTGAAACTAAATAGAAATGTATTTAAAATGTTTCTTCATTATTAGTCTTTTATTGAATAATTAAATACTATTTTCTAAAATTCTAATCGATTCATTTTGATTCAGCCTACATATAGTTCGATATCATTTTATAAATCTTTTCACATTTGAAATCGTTATAGTATTTAAAAAAAAATCTATGAGATATAAGCAACTCTCATATTGAAATGCATGAACAGTTTTAGAATTAACTTGACATTTTAACTCAAAATTTTTTGTTAACTGATAAGTATACTTTCAAAAAAAAAAAAAGCATTAAGCACCTGACAGAAATGTATGAGAAAATGGAGCACTGAAACCAATGCGTGTCGGTGGTCGGTCTGGCCCGATATTCAGAGGTGTGAAGGGGGAAAACTTGTCCCTTTGGCTTTGGGAAAGTATTGCATGTATTTAGTTGTGCGTTTTGTACATTTTCTATGTAAAAATGTTGAGTATACCCATATATGACGGTCCAGATGTTGGCGTTATGATTTTTTTGGACAAATATTTTATTTTATTTTAATGGGCCGGGGGGGGGGGGGGGGGCGCCGAAGCGAAGTTTTGCCCCTGTTCGAAAATGGCCTAGTTACGTCCCTGTTAACAGCTATATTTTCCTCTAAAAGCTGCTATTGAGAGTGAATATAAAGTAATGTAAGTCACGAAACGCTTAGAATCATATCTCAGTAAATATTAGTCATACTAATAATTGGTGGTGTGCATTAATCATACTACTGTTAATTTTTTTGTGATCCAATTATTTTTCTTTTTTTTGTGCTATTGATATTCCAAAATATAAGTTAGGGAGCTTTGAATCCATTAATCCAAAATTAGATTTCCTATTTTTTGACTATTTTTTTTTTTCAAATCCCCCTTTTTTAATATCCTAATTCTGTAGTTTTTTTTTTTTTTGAGCATTTGGAAGTATCCCTCTAGGATGAATAATTGTGAAAATAAAGGTCTTGAAGGTTAAACGGAAGCACCCGGCATAAATAGTTCAAAAATGATTCTTGACACTTACCACCCAATCACTTTTCCAAGAATTCTCTTGAGCAATAAGACCACACCAAGTAGTGCAATGAAATCCAAACTGATCAATATGCACTGGACTTTCACTTTTGGTTTTATGAATTGAAGAGTCATTACATTTCAAACTTTCATTATGCAGATGCATGCTAAAAGAAATAGATATTTTTTAAAATATTGAATGAAATTCAAAGAGAAGGATTAGTTTTAAACTGCAATGTTTTCTACTTTTTGATCTTAACAGTTACATTAATATGTATAACTACACAAACTTCAAGTCTCACTAAATATCTTTCATTACCAAAAAATAAATACTATTCATTTTAATTTGTTGAAAATTTGTAGTCAAGTACTAGAGCCCAGATTTAAAATATCCTTGAAAATATTATTAAAAATATGCTTAAAAAGCAGATAAAGGATACCAATTGAATTAAAAATAGTAACCTCCTTAAAATGACAGTTATATAAACATTTATCAAAAGAAATAGATATAACAAATTGCCATTTAAGCAGAAACACAATGTTGATATTAAAATGATAAATAGTGAAGAAAGAAGGAGAGATGGATGGCCAACTGACATCTCTTTCTCTCTCATTTTTAAAAAAAAATATTTTTTACAAATTTTGATAAACTTTAAACTTCTTTTATGAAAGTACAGTCGAACCTCCATATATCGAACTTTCACGTATTGAAATTTTCTATACATTGAACCTTTAACAAATCCAAATGATCATAAGATAGATAAAATGTTTTCGTAGATCGAAAAAAAATCTGCATCTATAGAAATTTTTTTTTTGGACATAGTGGGACATTTTATTTGACTTTAGAACGTTTGCCTTATGAAAATTAAAGTCAAGAGTAAAAGGAAGCTCAGTGGTTGTTATTACAGACCCCAGTCAATCGAGGTGCTAAGGAGCGGACAAACAAATGGAAAACTTACAAATTTTAGAACGAAGCAATTAAGTCATTTTTGATTTTGTGTCGCATCTTTTCCTATAACATCAAATCTCTGGCCATTCCTTTTTGTTCTAACAGGAGTTCTTCCTTCCCAAACACGCTAAACTTCAGTGAAAAGATGAAAGTTTTCAAGATGATAAAAAATTAAATGCTGGAGACTTTAAAAACATTAGTTCCTAGACTTCAGTTCACAAAAAAGGTCCTGATAAAATGTTTAGCATATTTAAAAAATGAAAACACTTCTTTGGTGAGCTTGTAACATCACTGGTTATTCAGTAAGACTTTCTTAGTTCATTTTTTTCTATTTGAAGAATTCAACTATGATCATTGCAACCAATACCGGTATTACTGTTAATTTAAAAGTAATCAACACATTTTATTTACTAATTCTTTTTCTAATTAACTTTCATGCAATGTAATTAGTATATAAACTAGAAATAGGGTTTCGTATTAAAAAAAAAAAAAACTTTAAGTTTAATGCATTAGGAACAATTCTGATAAAATTAATCTCACTTCTATAAATTTTTTTTCGATACATCGAATTTTTTCCGGCAAGTTGCTATTTTGATATGTGGAGATCCGACTGTATAACAACTGTATCAGCCTATTTTATTACAAAACTAAACATAACTAAACTAAATACGTATTTATTTCATACTTTGCCAATTGTTCTCCAAGCAATTCTGCATATTTCGACAAGCCAGACATATCAAAGTATTCCATTGCAATAGCAGCACCTGATGAGTTTAATTTTATAACCTAAGTAAGATAAAATTGTAAATAAACACATACATACACAAATTTAGGAGGGGGGAAAAAACATGACAATATACTTCAATAATTAATCATATAGTCATTAATGCAATTTGAAAATTTGGGTGTATTCAATACACTTTTTGAACCAGTCAAGGTGCTAAAAGGACTATTACCAAGCTGAATGAAACAAACTGAAGAATCATAAAAAGTTTTTTTTTTTTTTTTCTTTCTTTCTTTTTTAAAAATCCTTTCAGCTCTGTTGAAATTTCAACTACAGTTTTTTGTTTTGCACATTATAAATTTAACACCAAAAGAATAGGAAAACTTTATTTTTAATAACAGGTTATAATAACAGGGATAGTTAATAACAGGTATTTAAAATATTCTACAGATGTGCACAGCGCAGTGTACATAAAACTTTCAGACAAAGAATACTCACATCTAAAGGTTTTGGCACTTTTACCGTATTCGTACAGGAAAGAGACTTCAAGCTCTCAATTTCACCTTCAAACATTGTAACTGCCTTAAAAATAAAAATAATTCCTTTGTTAAATTATTTAGACTTATGATATACATGTCAAAAGAGAAAATAAATTTACTGTATTTTTGGGGAGATACGATGCACTACCGTCTGTATACGCTGCACTTCGCAAAATTCAGGAGAAAAAAATTGTACTGTTTATTTTATGCAGCCTGAATGCTGAAAACGAAGTTTCAGGTTAGTTAAAATAAACTAGAAGAAATAAACATTACATACAAAAAAGCTGTTTCTGTTGATGAAGCCAGCTGTTAATCGAGGTTCAATAAGCCCTCCTTGAGGAAGAAAAGCATAGATTATCCGCAGCCAAGTATAATTTGCACCTCTTTACTTTTAGTTATTAAACAGATAAACTGTGGATGAGATGCAGAAAATTAGGGGCAATAAAAGAAAACAATAAAATTTTCTATAAGGTGTCCCCCCCCTTAAGAGAGAAGGCACCCCTTCAAATGTTATGAAGTGCTCCCCTCCAGAATGAGAGTCAATAAAAGAGAAAAGAAGACCAGGAAAAGAGAACCAAACTCTAAAAATTTCAATTATCCAATTTGCACCACCGATATGCATATAAAAAGTTCTGGCAAGCCTAGCAGAACTTTTCACACTCAGTAATTATATAAGAAACAAAATTAATTTCAAAAATAACAATTCTTTACCTTTTTAATTAAAAACATAAATTAATTCACTCTGTCTCATACTGTTCAAAAAGCATGCCATGTAAATGGCTATTTTTGATCAATAACTCATACAGATTAAGCTTATTAAAACTAGGGTGAGAACATGTACACAATTAGCATTTTAACATTATACAAAAATAACACAATAATAAGCAAAAGTGCAGAATAGAAGTACAGTCCACACTATTTGAAAACAATGTTTCAGTATCATAGATAAATAAACGTTGCAACATTTAGGCGATAACTGCAACTTATAGTGACCCTGTTCTACTCTGGTTGGTTTCTACTGCAACCCTACTTCCTATCCTCACAGCAAAGGCCAGCCTTTTTTTTTTATTATTATTATTTATTTTTCGTTTGGATTCCTTTATTAGACATGTTGGTTATGGTTGATGTTTCTTTTTTCT
Source organism: Uloborus plumipes (assembly GCA_038373865.1). Lineage (NCBI taxonomy): Eukaryota > Metazoa > Arthropoda > Arachnida > Araneae > Uloboridae > Uloborus > Uloborus plumipes. Next base: position 216,949 of record JAXGGA010000107.1, read on the forward strand.
TAATTTATTCCACTTCCTTATTGGAACCAGAATAAAATAACATTTGAATAAGCAGAAATGCTGTCACCCTTTTCAAAATAGATCTTTTCAAGGGTGTTTTGATGTCAGACTCTAATTTGTTTTGTTTTTAAGAAATAACTAAACATAACACGAACTTTGAAAAAAAAGGACAAAAAAAAAAAACTTTTACATGGTATTAGCCGCCATGGCGTATAAGCTACAGGAGCTAAAATTCAGCTTTTAAACACGTATAAGCCACAGCTTATCTACCCGAAAATACGGTAACTTTAAAAGGTAAACATTAAAAAGCTTTTTATGATGAAAAAAAAAATAGCTATAATAAATATTAGTTTTTTATGCATGTAGTATTAAGAAAAAAAAAAAAAAACATTTTTCTGTTACAAAAGTTCTGACAAAAAGGGCCCTTTTATTGAATTAAAGTGCCTTTTTATTTGAAAGCAGCCAGTCTCTTTTTTGGTCTAATTGGTACAATTTGTTTATTCTTAATATCAGTGTGGAAAGAGAGAAAGAAAAGAAAAGAAAAAATAATACCTATGATTTCAAAAATGGACAACAAAAATTCAATTACTTTTGATTCATCGTTGAACTTCACAAATATTAATCCTTGATCTGTTTCATAAACTCCGCCTTCACTAACGCATCCTCCACCTTTAGTTCCTTTTCTTTTCACAAATGTTAGCCCTAAAGCTGATTTCAATTTAACCTCCATGCTAAAAAAAACACAAAAGAATTTGAAATACGTTTCAAACTGCAAACATGAGAATAACAATAACAATCTACTAAAATTAATTTAAGACTCATGTATGATTATTAAGTACCTATACTAGACAGCAACTTAAGTTGACACTGACGTCACGATGCACAAAGCTAATAAAAATCTTGGAACAAATATAATATTCAGTAAAACATACATTGTGATATTCAGTGCAGTTTCAGTAAATAGCATGAAACTTTTTACAGACAGCAGACATAAGTTCAAAATGTAATTTTGCTAAATTATGAAAACAAAAAAAAAAAAATTTATTTTATAGAATTGTTCATGAGCATGATAGCATATGTTCGTACCAAGATACCATTGATAAAAAATCATGAGTTTTTTTAAAGTAATAGACCTTCAAGAAACCTGCAATATTGTCATTTTGACTCGAAGTCACTCCGCTTATTTCAAAGTTTCAAGAAGCTTTTTAAAAACATTTATTGTCTGAATTTTCGCTTTATAGAAGTGAAAACAGTCAACCACTTGATCTTCAAATATCTGAGATAATTTTTACATTTGTTGTAACTAGAATTGTACAGAGTAGCACTTGTGCTGAATAGCTGTATACCGAGTACTCGATATGACACGTTTTGTTCAATAATTTAAGAAATAATAATTTTGATTATTAAATATTTTCTCAAAGTATTTCTTTACCCAAAGCAGTCATAACCTTTTTCTTAGTATTATAAATATAACTTAATTTTACTTCAATGTAGTTATTATTGCTATGCGAAAACATGGTAGAAATAACATAGCATGGTAGAAATAACATAGATCATAGCTAATTTTTAGTGTACTGATTTTATAAGATGATTTTTTTTCCTTATTTTATTATTTTATTTTTTAATTCATACATAGAATAAAGTAGCATTTTATGAATAGAGCAATTATAAATTCCTTAAAAATTATGTTGTCTTGAACATCATTCAATTTTTAGCACTATTCGGTATTGGCCGAGTACCAAAGTATTTACCGAATACTCGGCAGGTGGCTAGTTTTTACCATTTTCTTCTTTAGCCATTCAATTGACATGACCGCGGTACACTCCAGATAAGCATAAAGGCTGAAATGCACTTGCTATTTAATGTTTTGTTAGCAGCTATTTAAAGATAAGTTCTTTGCACGAGCACTATTATAACTTAATACAAAGGAGGAAATTTGCTCAACTGATAAAAAACATGCAAAGAAAGTACAATTTTTAAAACTTTTTTTGTTTTATAGTTAGAATACGTCTTTTGTACTTCTGGAAAAGAAATCAAAAGTTTCATTCTTTTCTGTGCATTTATGGGTGTGTTTAAACCATTACAAGTGTCTTAAGAAGAAATAATTTTCAATTCTTGGTACCTGAAACTGCGGTTATGTCGAATATTTTTCTTCTATCCCTAGTACTTTGGGATAGTGAGAGTTGACTGTACTTCAAATATTTCAATAAATTTTATCTGGCTTTACAAAAATTTATGAATATAATTTAAACCTTGAGGCAAGAGAAAAAAAAGAGAAGCTCGAATAACTTCACTTTCAAGAGTTTTAAATGCATAATAAAGTTTAAACACATAAGTTGACATTAGCAAACTTGATTTTTACACGAGAATCAATTTTATCGACAATTCATTTTTTTAAGCAAATAAATTTGTTTACTGCTTTGTTTACATGTTTTTTTTTTATGGAAGCCAGTAGTTGGTTGCATGTAAGGTTTTACATATTTTTACTTGAAAAAAAATTGAAGCATATTCTCACTCCACACTTTAGTGCAATCTTTTTATGCAGTGGAAAAAAATTCTAAATTCAAAAGCATATTGCTTTTTATCTTTAATATTCTTTCTAACTTTTTATTTTTTAATTTGGACAGCTAGCACTGTATGTATTACATAATTTTTGGACCTTTGACACATGCACTCAAATTTTTTTATTCCGAACTAGTAATTGTATATGTATACCTAAAATTGTTTTTCCAGCTTTATACATGGAACATAACTAAAATTTAACTACTTCAAATATTTAGTGTATATTTGATAAAAAAAAACTGATTTTGTCTTGCTTCACAAGAATTTATGAATATAATTTGAACCGAAATGGAAATCTTGAGGCGAGAGAAAAGGGAAGCTGTGAAAAAACTACTTTCAAGAGTTTTAAACGCATAAACGAGCGATAAGTTTGAATTTAAAACAGAGGTATGATTGATAAGCTGACATTGTCGAACTTGATTTTTATGCGAGAATCAATTTTATTTTGATACTACTTTATTATTTTTAAGTAGAGAAATAATCCGTTGTTATGTGCTTTGTTTACATGGCTTTTTTTTTTCGGAAGTTGTTGGTTGCTCTTATTATTATAATAGGAAATTTAAAATCTTGCTGCATTTTATGAAAAAATTGGTGCATGGACTCACTCCGCATTGAAGTGTACTTTCTTCGTCTACAGTTGAAAAATAAAAACTTCTCAATTTAAAAGCGTATATCAATCTGTTTTTAATATTCTTTCTAACACAATTTTCTTGTTTAATAAACAAAAGGCAATTGTTGCCGCCATTTATTAATTACGTTATAATTTGAATAAAACAACATGGATTTTAAGGGTAATCAAATTTGAAATCGTCTCTACAGAAACAAAATAATTTTCAGAGCTGAAAATTTAGAAATTTTAAGACTAGAAATTTCGGTTTTCTTTGAAATTCATTAAATTATTAATTATTTATTGGCATTTTAGCTGACTCTTTTGGCAACAACCGGTAATTATGACATCATTGATTACGGCACAACACAACTACAACAACAACCACGGAACAGTGGTTGAGGAGTGAATTAAATGTACAAATATGAACACAAAATTCATGGATTAATTCGTCGTAAATAGTTTCTATAAACATGGCAGACTCTCTAGAAGGAACTGTAAATCAACCACCGAATGTTCCCCAACCAGTTACATCTGAATTAGCAGATGTAAATCAACTGGTTAAATATATAAAGAGGGTGGTACCTGTACTATTAGAAGACGAAGATGATATTCATCCGTCACTACTCTCTGCTCTTTCTGATAAAAATAATTCAGAAATTCTCAAAAAATTCATTGGTGACTTACAGTGCAGAGCTCTCCTCATACAAAGATCATCTACCAAAGGTAGATTTTTTATACATTTACTTTCTGTAAAATTTAGAATACTTCGAATGTGAAGAAATGATAATTTTTGTGCTGAGATGTTGAAAATATTCCTAATATAAAATTTTGTACAAAAAAAAAAAAAGTTCAGTTTTGAAGCCCAGTGTCTCAGTGTTAGTGCTTTGCTCTTACTCTCCACAAACTCCAGTTTGATTCCTGGGTTGGGTATGTCAAAGCACCATCAAGTCAACCTTTCATCCCTTCAGTGGGTCCATAAAATGAGTTCCAAGAGTGCTTGGGAACTAAACCTTGGAGGTTCCGCATTGGGCTGAACACCTAACCAAAATACCTGCCGTGCACCCTAGATGCCTTGGTCCAGGGGCGCCCTGAACTAAAATCTTTGGGAGGGGGAAAATTATCAATTTGCCGAATGAAGATCCAATTTTACCGAATGATAAAATACAAGCATGCACACATGTCGTACATGCATAACATTTAGTGAGAAAAAACATTAAGGCATCTTTTAAAAATAATTCTAAAAACCAAAAAGAACAAACAATCTCAATATTGTAACATTGTCTTCAAATTTCCGAATCGTCAGCAAAAAGTGCCGAGTACGGAAATTGTTGGGAGGTCACAGTGACCTCCCATCGGGGCGCTCCTGCCTTGGTCATGAAAACAGATGAGCACTGCACCACTGAGTTTAGTTCAACAAGCTTAAATGTGTGTCAAAACAAACTGTTGTCAGTTGGGTACTGAGACCTCCACAAATAAAATATAATAAATAAAAAAAAAAAAAAAAAAATTCTAGCATTATTTTGCATAAAAAACGAAAAAAATAAAAGTCACAAAATGCTGTTCTTACAAATGGTTGATTAACAAAACATATTAATTATAGAAATTTCATTGGGGTCATACATGACCCCATGGACCCATGAGGGTTAAAGGGAACTGCAAAATATACAGAAAAAAAGTTTTTCAACAAAAATTAATGTTATTAATCTTTTCAGTTAATCATGCGCCTCATTTCAGGAAAGAAAAGCTTTGGTATGATCAAAACTTTGCGTCAAATTTCGCGCCTAAGGTTAGAAATCCAGGCATCAAATCAAATTTTTTTTGGTCACAAAATGTGACTAACAACTACAGTGAAACTTCGATAAGTCAAAGTTGCAGAGAGAGCAAAAAGAATTCGAGTTATCGAAAATTCGGGTTATCGAAAAGGACAGGAAAACCATAGAATAAACAAAAATACTACTATTAATGTTTAATAAATGAATAATGTGCTAAAAAAAGTGACATAATAATGTACCAAAGATATTATATGTATAATTGGAATAATTAACGTATAATGTAATTAAATTCAGAAGTTTTTGTAGTTTGGAAAACAAATTCTAATTTTTATGCATAATATAACAATTTTGACTCACCAAGAATATCTGCATTTTTTTTTATTAAAAAAAAAAATCTTTAATTAAACATTGTTTTTGAGAAAAAATTTGTTTTTTCAACAAATAGTCCTCAGATATTTTTAAAGCATGACAGATAGAGCCGGGAACATTAGGTCGGGATTCTACAAAAACACGCAGTAAATCTGCTGCTTCTCTTGCATCTCGGATTGAAGGTAATTTGATTACCTGCTCAATTACTTCTATATTCTGTACTCGTGCAAATCTTGCCCGAGTACACAGCGGACGTAATGAGAAATAAGAACCATGAAAATATGATCTGATCCGAGATACATCATTTTGACGAAATACATTCCATCTGTTTGATGTCATTGGGTTTATTTGTCATTCCTTCAAATAACTTTCATGATCCTAAATATTCAATGGCAAAAAAAAAAAAAATTGAAGGTTGAATTCTTTCAATTTTTGAATCCTTTCTTGTGGCGAATATTCGTAAAAATTGTAAAAAAAAATCTAAAAAGTACAAATTTTAGCAAAAAAAAAAAAGGAACAAAAAGAAAAAGTAACAAATAAATTCAAAGACAATTCCTAGTTCTATTCCACATTTAATTGAGTTAATTTATTAATGTAAACCACATTTTGAATTTTTTTGGTCAATCCTCAAACGGTGTATGCTTTTTATTTATTTTTTAAAAAGTAGCAAAGTAACGACTACAATTCAAAAGTAGTTTGTAGTCGCTACATTTTAAAAAAGTAGTTGTAGTTGTAGTTCGCTACAAAAAAAATGCAGTTTTTCCAACCACTGGTCTAGACGCCTTTTGATGCCTTGCAGTGGCGCCGGCTTTTTTTTTTCTTTTCTCACTACGTATTTGTCAACGAAAAAACTATTTCGACTTAAATAGTCACTTTAGCATGGAAAATTCAACGAGGGTCATGGGATAAAATTCGGCTTATCGAATATTTCGGCTTAAAGAAATTCGACACATCGAAAATAAATAACATTAATTTTCCATTCAGCGAGACGGGAATACATATTCACTACGGCTTATCCCAGTTTTCAGCTCATCGAAGTTCGACTTTTCGAAGTTTCACTGTACTTATTTCTAACCCTACTAGGTTATATTAAATATGTAACTATATATGTTAAATAATCTCAATATCTTTAATAGATGAGGAAGAAGTTGGTGAAGCTGCTGGAGAAGGAGACGAGGAAAAAGAAAATGTTGTATACATCATTTCAGATGATGTTCGCTTTTCAAATCCTAAAGTCAACAGGTAAATCTTTTGTTATTCATGTTTTTAAAAAAAATTACTTTCAGTATTAATATTTTTTACCATTTCATTATTTTAAATGATTCATTGAAATAAATTTTTCAGTATTGTCATTATCAAGACATCTTCTGTTATTGAAGCAGAGAAAAGAATTGCTTCCCAGGTTCGAGTTATGAATTTAAATGATGCATCCCCCTATGAAACTCTTCATTCTTACGTCAGCAGCGCCGTGGCTCCATATTTCAAATCTTATGTTCGAGAAACCGGGAGAGCTGAAAGGTAACATTAAAACTAATTTAAGTATGACTGTTGGAGTGTTGTGTTTCTATTTCATCCACTGTTAAAGATCCAAAGCTAGGGGGTAATTAACTATACAGATAGGATAATTTTGAATTTTGAGAATAAAATAATCTGTTGCCAGCCACTTTAAAAAATCTTTTAAGATCTGCAAATAAGCACTAAAAGGACTATTTTATTTTATTTCCTAAAAATTGAAAAAAAACCTTGTCATTTTTTTTTTACTAATTAAATAAAAAATGCTTGAGTGTCCTATTTGACTAGTATGCAGTATGGTTTCAGGAAAGGTAAATCCTGTGCTACTAATTTGTTACATTTCTATGATAAGGTTACTAAGGCTTTGGATAACAAAAAGTGTGTGGATGTTGTCTACATTGATTTTCAAAAGGCTTTCCATAAGGTGCCGCATGTTGCTCTTCTCAGTAAATTAGCTGATATAGCAGTGGGAGGAAAATTTTTAACTTGGGTTGGAAATTGGTTTACTGGAAGGAAACAAAGAGTAGTTGTAAGGGGAAATTTTTCTAATTGGAGTGAGGTTCTGAGTGGGGTTCACAGGGATCAGTTTTATGGCCCCTTTTTGTTTATCATTTTTATGAATGATATTCACGAGAATATTTTGGGAGACATGAATTGTTTTGCTGATGAGGTCAAACTTATGGGGATTGTAGATAATGAAATGATGAACAAGTAAATCAGCTGCAAGAGGATTTGGATCACATTACTAAGTGGGCAGATAAGTGGGGTATGGCGGTAAATATTGGGAAATGTCAAGTTCTACGTGTAGGTCATGGAAACAAAAGTACAAGCTATTATCTACAGGGTTCAGCTGTAAGTCGGGCAGAAAGTGTTGTCCATCTGGGAGTTTTAATTAATCAGGACTTCGAATTTAGTCGGCAGTGCAGTGTAGCAAGTAACAAAGCTAACAGGATGCTGGGGTTTATCAATAAATCTATTTAAAACAAATCTAAAAAGGTTCTTCTGCCCCTGTATAGAAGTTTGGTGAGACTTCATTTGGAGTATGCTATTCAGTTTTGGTCTCCACATCTTAAGAAAGATATTAATTTATTAGAAAAGGTTCAAAGACGGGCTTCAAGGATAGTAAATGGGCTTACAGATTTAGATTATGGTTCCAGGCTTAGAACGCTTAAGACATACTGTCTTGAACAAAGGAGAGTCAGAGGGAACCTAGGGCGGACCCAGAAATGTTCCAAGGGAGGGGCGATTGATTTTTTTTTCTTACTTGCCCATTTTTTTCGTCGTGCATCCTTGTTGACACATGTTGATTACAAATGTTTTGGTCTTCCATTTCGAAAAATTTCCAGATCAGAGCCCTAAATCGCTGTTCTCTCCCTAAATATCATCAAAGATCAACTAAAATTGACTTTTTTGAACTTAAAAATCTGAAAACTGCTGCAGAAGAGTCCCTCAAGAGAGGGGCGATCGCCCTGTCTCCCTCCCTTGTATCCGCCCTTGGACTGGACATGATCCAGTTGTTTAAATTTATCATAATGAATGATGTTGGTGGGTTAAATTTTTGTTTAGAAAGCCGGACAAGTGGACACTGTTTTAAGCTATTTAAGTCTCATGCTAACCTAGAAGTGAGGAAAAATTACTATTTCAGTAGGGTCATGAGTACCTGGAACAGCTTACCGAAGGAGGTTGTTATGAGTAAGGGAGTTGATAGCTTTAAGAAGGCCTTGGATCTTTATTGGGGACTGTAATTTGGCTAGCACCAGCCTAGTTGGGCCTAGAGCCTGTAGCTGGTCGTCATCTTTTGTATTTGTGTTTATTTTTGCATTTTGTTTTTAATGTGATGAATATGCATTAAAACTAGGGATGCACCAAGTACCATGTTTTGCTGAGTAACATATTTATGGTTGAACTTTAAAAACTAATATTTTTATTTTCATCTTTGCCATTCAAAAAAAAAAAAAAAAAAGTTTTTATTTTGTGTCTTTGAAATGTAAATGCATTTCTATTTCAAATTCTAAATTTATCTGCATCAGAAGTATAATTATTTTAAAATAAATGAAAAAAAAATTAACTAATGTGATATGACCCCCTCTCCCTCTTGGCGACCTTTTCCTGTTGGTGCCAAAAAAGTGTCGCCAAGAATTCAATGTTTGACAATGAAAATTATACGTTCTTTTGGGGCCGACAGAAAAAATTGAGATTTACACAGCTGATCAATAAATATTTAAGAACACAAAGTACATATTTCATACAACTTTGTTGGCAATGTTTTTTTTAATACCAAAAAGTAGTGTAGTATAGTGTGAGTTAAAAAACCCATATAACCACAGAAAGAAACATCTCAAATATATGCTTAAAAAATACCAAGAAATAGAAACATTTTTTATGCATTGCAACAACACTAAAAAATTATTTAAAATGCTTCAGTGTTCTTATTTCCATAAGAATATTGATGTAAAAAACTACCAATAAAAATAGCAGCTTTTTTAAAATAGGCATCTCGCTACGCAACAGCTGTTTTCTCACTTTACGATAAAGAGCAACGCGACTCAATTTCGAGGAAAAAAAAAAGAAAGAAAGAAAATAGAGGGGGAAGAGATGACCTAAAAATTGGTTTAATTTGAGATATTTCAAGGAACACTGAGGAGCTCATATTTTCAGCAGTAATTAACTTTGAATTAAAATAACCTTTTAAAAACCTTTTCTATTTTTTGCTGCAAGCAATTACCAGTGTTTTATCAGCTGGGGTGGAAAATGTACCAAATTACATCAATATTCAATGTCCAATGCATTCTGATACAAAGAAGCCAAATTTAAGATTATTACTCAAAACATAGCCAAAACTAGGATTTAAATTATCCACAAATATTCATTAAAAGAAAATGAATAGCTGTTATATTCATTTTTGTTACCGAAAAGGACAAATAAGTAAAAAGAAGGGGAACAGAATTCTTAATACATCTAACATTAAAATTGCCGATTCCTTGCAGCTAAATCTCCTGCCCACAGTTTATTTCTCCTAATTTTATAATATTCTCTATAAATTTTCTTTTTTTTTTTTAAATTTAGCTAATTTTGCTATTTGAATTAAATAACTTTGTTGTATAAACATAACTAAAACTTACAGTTGTGTATGTGTATGTATTTTTGAATGTGAAAGCATCCTTAATAATTTAATCTTTTTTCTAAGTATTGTTTCTTTTTTGGTTTTATAGAGATGGCGATAAAATGGCACCCACTGTTGAGAAAAAAATAGCTGAATTGGAAATGGGTTTGCTCCACTTGCAGCAGAACATAGATATTCCTGAAATAACACTTCTTATTCATCCAGTTGTTGCGGCTACAGTAAAAAAAGCAAGTGAAGAAGGCAGAAAGGCAACCGTAAATGATTTTGGTGACAAAGTTGAAGATTCTACCTTCTTAAATCAATTACAAAATGGTGTAAATAGATGGATCAGAGAAATACAGAAGGTAATCTATAACTTTGCCTATTTCATGTAAAGTAATTTCAATTTTTGAATTAACGCAGTTGAAGGTTTTTTTTTCGTTTAAAATTACAAACATTCTAAACGTTAAAAATCAAAAGAGTAAACACATCTTCTTCCCCTCCGATATTCCTTTTTATCTTGAGAATAGTTTTTTGTATAATTAATCACTATAATGGTGGCATGACTCCTCCTTCAGCAACCAAATATAGCTTAAAATGGCCTTTTTAAAGTCTCATTTCGAAAAAATTTCACTGTTTTAAAATTTACGCAGACATTTTGCGACGATTCTGTGTGTGTGTAGTGTATACTATATATATACCAAACTATATATGCATACTAAGTGTTGCTGTAAAATTATTAAAATACTAAAAGATGGTTTGTCAGCCTCTTTGAATTCTCTACTAATTTATTTACAAGAAGCATTTTTAACTGTACTTAAGGTATTGCTGTATGTTTTGAAATTGTATATTTGATTCCTTTTAAAAACTTCCTTAATTCAGTTTTAATCATTTTAGGAGTAATTAGGTATGTCGTGAAAAATGTTTTGATTTTTGTTTCAGTATGCTTTACAGAAATTTATTTAATGTTTTGTAGGTCACTAAACTTGATAGGGATCCATCCTCAGGGACTGCTTTGCAAGAAATTAGTTTCTGGTTAAATTTAGAGCGAGCATTGCTGCGTATACAAGAAAAGAGGGAGAGTCCAGAAGTTGCTCTTACTCTTGACATTTTAAAAAAAGGAAAACGTTTCCATGCTACTGTTAGCTTTGATACAGATACAGGTTGGTTATTTTATTTTTTTGGAATGCTTCCTCAAACTGCCCAATCCCTTTCCCTAAACTCTCCTTACAGTTTAAAATTTTGTTTTAGCAATATTATTGGGAAAACCTTTAAATCCTTTCCCAAACCCAAAAGATAGCCTAAAATTGGTTTCATTTTTGAAAAAACAGTGTTCTCGCCTTTCCTCTTATCGTTACACACAGCTTAACCCATTAATGCCTGACATTTTTTTTTCCAAAGATATTTTGTTTTCTGGTTACAAACAGTGTTTAATGGACAGGAAAAATAATTAAAAAAATATTATGTAAAAAATATTTTTTTTTTTATTAAGGAAAGAAAAATTGTCCCTTAAAAGTTACGATAGACCCCAGAGGGTATATACTTTTTTTACTAAAATGTTTTTTTACCTACGACATAATATTTAAATAGACATTTTATAAGAAGAAATAAAATCAGCAATTAACATAAACTTTGAAACTGGGAATAACTTTGAAAACTTAGCTTTTTTTCTTGAGATTGTGAACGATGTAATTTTTAATAAGGTCATATTAAAACTGCAACAGAACACACTTTCCAAGGGTTATCTGCTGAAATATGTTAATAACGAATTGAAATAATACCAAGATACTAATTGAACACTATTATTTGGTATGCTCATTTTGGGGAAATTCAGACCCTTTTTTGGACCGTCCCTAAAAAGGAACGCTAGGCACTAATGGGTTAAAATAGAATATTTAGACTTCCATTGCGGAAAATTTCTGGAAGTAGCTCCCAAAGCCCAATAATCACCAAAAATAGCTTAAATCTGGCTTCAACTTTCACAAATAAAATTGAGAAGGGATCCAGTATCATTTTCCCCCTCACATTACCATCAATTGCTATTAATTACAGTTTTTTTTAAATTCCAATTTTTCCAAATAAATTGGAAAATTTCTTAAATCCTGACTCTGTCTGAAGATTGAAATATTCATGTCTGCTGAAAAATATTGAAAATCAGTGTAAAAAAGATATAGTGTACAGTAGAAAAACAAACTTGAGACGAATGTATTTGCTTTGATAAGAGAAATTTCTTTGTTGCATTATCTAAATTTTATTGATGGTCAGTTTTAAATTTAAGATCTCATTCCATTTTAAAGCAAGAACAACTTTAAATACAATAACATTTATGTTCTCATATATATTTAAAAGACTAAGTACATGTCAATCTTTTGTATTGTGATTACAACTTTGGATAGTATTGTGATAGTAACTTTTGACATTTGTGAATATAACTTCGATTTAGTATGTTTTTTTAAAAAGCTTGTTTTGGAAGTTTTATAAGATTATTAAATTTGAAATGTAAATTTCGAGTATGCATGGTTGAGTGCTTAATCTTCTAAAAATATGTTAAAAAATATATAAATAAACTAGTTGATATGCCCGGCGTCGCGCAGGTTAAAATGCAACATGCGAAATCCAAGAAGGTATTTTCTTGTGACAACGTGGCCAGTTAAATCGGCGTGAAGGACAACGTGAAATCGAACTTAAATGTATCATTTATTTGTGATGATTTTCTAAAACATTGCATTTCTACTTTTGAAAAAATAAAATCAAAAGTATTATATATTCAAAAGTGAATACTCACGAAAGAAACATTTCTTAACTATTTGAATTGAGAGAAGCCTCAGAAAACCACGTGAAGCAAAGACAATATCAAACGCAAAATTAGCTGTCAAGGGGAAGTTTAGATGAGGCACTATAATGATTTGAATGGAGAAAAGCCTATAAAAAATTAGAGATTTTATGTGGAATTTTCAACTAAAATTTGAATAAAAAAGGAACTACCTGTCAGATTTTTTTTCTAATTAGCCTCTTCATTTGCTTAGTGAGGACACAAACAAACTGAAATTTTTAGCGAAATCCCACGGGTAGTTTTTGAGTCTATAAAAGACATACATGTACATACATTCATTTTTATGCATAAAGATAAAAGTTTTAATTTTAATATTTTGGAAACTCAGTTTGCATTTTGTATACAGCTTTGTAGTTTTATCACAAGTTCAAATGTATTTACTGCTAATGCGTTTAAAGATTCGACTTCATTTGCTATTTTGTCAGCTTACCTATTTTTTTATATGTATGCTCTAGTTATTGCTCTGTTATGTAAAGATTTAATTTTAATTTGTATATTTCCCCCCTTTAAACATAAAAATGGTGTATTAAAAGGTTGTGACTTTTAAATTTTGTTTTAGGTCTTAAACAAGCCCTGGCTACTGTTAATGATTACAATCCTTTAATGAAAGATTTTCCATTGAATGATTTATTAGCTGCTACAGAACTGGATAAAATTAGAGCTGCTTTGGGAGCCATCTTTTTTCACTTAAGAAAAATCAGAAGCACCAAATATCCTATTCCAAGAGCATTGAGATTGGTGGAAGCAATATCCCGTGATTTGATGAATCAATTACTAAAGGTAAAACTGTGTTTTCAATTGCTGAATCTTTATTCTTGGCTTTTAAAATCCAAGAATAAAAATTCAGTTTATATGTCATATAAACTCTTTGTATATTATTATAATATGAGAAAATTTGTTTAAGTTATTTTTATTACATTTTGTATAATACTAACTGCTGCCTTCAGCTGTTAGCTGGTTTGCTTTTTAACACCATTTGTTTTCTTATGCCATGCAAATTTTACCCTATAATAAAATACCTTTGGTGATTGCTTAAATGAATTTGGTGGCAGTGTAAAACACATATTCATCTCTTTCTCTAAATCTATTCACATTTTTGTAATTCAACTGTTATACATCTTTGTGACTTTATTCGTGTTATTTTTAATCAACATGATGGCAGTGCTATAAATAAATGGGTGTTAGTCGCATTTTGTGACCAAAAATTTGGACTTCACTCCTAGATTTCCAACCGTAGGTGCCAAATTTGCCGCCTAAAGTTCAAGATCTTGTTGAAACTTTCCATTCCTGTACACATTGTTTTCAAGGTTGGACATAAATCATGTAAGGGAATTGTTAGTTAAGAATGGATGAAAAATGTTTTATTATATTTGCTTTTTATATAGGAAAATGACTGTGTGACAAGGTGTACCGTAGGAATATTAGATTTAAACAATTTCACTAAAGAAACAAAAAACGCATTTTTGCCTAAAAATATTTAGCAAACATAGAATGCTTTGTGTTGTGAATAATTCTTGGTACATTGAAATTATTTGATGGTTTTATAGCGAAATCTCTCTATCTATGTATAAATATGTTTATCTAAATAGTTTTTTGCTTACACCTTACATCATGTGTCAGTGTTCCCTGTTTTAAAACACATGCTATGTCACTGATCCTTAGTTTCTGATAGCAATAAAACATGTGTCGATCATTAGCTGGAACTGTGTCGATCATTAGCTGGAACTTTGTAACATTCATGATATGTTATCAAACTGTAAATTTTTTTTTTTTATTTCTGATTTTTTCATCGAATATTTTAGGTCCTGGGAACAAGAAGACTAATGCACATTCCCTTTGAAGAATTTGAAAAGGTTTGTAGTTCCTTGTATCCTTTCTTTGCTTGCTTTTATTGTAATTACTTTTATTTTTAACATACTTTATTTTTTATTTTGATAAATTTTAATGGTTACATACTTGCCAGGGCTTATAGGGTGCGTAGAAAGTGCTTAATTTTGGTTCTTATTTTTTTTTTCAGATTTTTTAAAGCTTAAAATGCTTAATTTTTAATGCATGTTCAAAAGTTTTAAGTATGCATTTGAACATTTGTCGAGATTAACATATACAATGTAAATAAAATATTAAAAATATAACAAATTTTACTTACAAAACAGTAAAAGTAATCTCGTTTCAAATCAAAAACTAAGTTTGTTTATCACAAGCATACACTGCGATGCATTTTCTGCTCTAAAATAAACAAGCGCTTTATTTAGTTACTAGCTACTCGGCCTAACTCTGTACGGGATCCATCTTGAAGAAAAATGTCATGTCAAGTGATGCGTGTGTCTAAAAGTCCCGATTAAATTAAAGGCAGTAGTTTGCTAGAACGCAGTGCGAAAAATTAATCCATCGGCAAAATTTTTTAAAATCCGTCCGTTACAGGAAAAGCCTAAAGCAAAAGCAAGAATTTTATTTGTTTATGTTCAAGAAAAAATGGCAACACTTTTTTCTCATTAATAATTTATTTCACCCTATTTAATTTCTTTCACGCTCGTGCAGACAATTTTTATAAATCTAATTTAAAATCGCTGTTTCCAAATTTAAAAATGCCCGTCTCTTTTTTCTAGATGAAGTTAGCGCTTAGGGGTTTTCGAAACCTTCGGAAGGAAACTTTCCTAAAAGTTTTTTTTTGCGTTCTTTCGAATGAGACCAAGATTAAGAAGATCCAATAAGTATTTCGCTAGATATAAACATTTTGAAGTTCTTCATTCTAAATTCAAACGAATCGGTACTTTTTCCCGCTCAAAAACCCGGGTGCCTAAGTATCTTCCTGCCAAATTTCGTCCAGATCCGACATAAACTGAGGATTTGTATAAGGTACACACACACACATAAACATACATATTCTTTGTTTTATTCATATGGATTGAGTTACTTTATTGATGAAATATTGATTTTATTTACGGTTTGCATAAAATCTTGCTTCATTCAACAACAATCAGATGTTCTTGGCAAAAAATGCCCCAGTATTTTGCATCATTACCATCCTAGTTTTTATAGGCTTTCATCACTAAGCAACTTAAATAATTTTCAGTTTTAATAAGTTGTTATTTAAATTTGCTAATCAAATAACAATTTGTGTGTAGTATTTGCTGTGCTTCCTTATTAAATGTATTAAAGTAAATACAAGAATATTTACTGCTGTCAATGATTGCATACTAGAGGTTGGCAGAAGTGATTTTATGGGTACAACAGCAAAAGGGATTCGATTGCCAAGATTAAAACCAATTTGCCAATTCAGAAAATACTATGATTTTTAAGTAAAATACCTCAATGATTTTTTTATAACAAAGTTGATTAGAATAGAGCTAGAGGGGGGAGGGGGGGGGGCAAACATTCCCTTATGCCCAAAAAAGAATTTCCAGTGTTTGGTACTTTTCCTGTTTCAGCTTAAAACTTCTGCACTGCAGTGGTTACATGATTTAACAATAGTATCAGGGTAACTAGATTTTGAAAATTTATTGCCAACATTTGGTGAATTTTTTTTCTTTTTACAAAATTGCACTAAAATTCAAAAATTGCTGAAGAGGGTGGATATGGAAGCTTTGCTTGTTAGAGGTACGTAAACAACATCATTAATATGCTCCTAAAGCACTGCAAGAACAGATAAATACTACTCATATTGAAGACCCCCCCCCCCCCGAAAAAAAAATCCTGTTTTTCTTGTCTTGCCACCCTTTAAAAAATACTGCACTCCTATTACCACCTTGTTTATATGATTCCAGATTTTTATGAGTTTGGTTATTTTCATGTATTCCACATCGCTGTATGTGCAATACTTTTGAGTATGTGGTGTTTTGAAAACAAAAGAATCACTTGTAGTAACCCTGATAACAAGCAAACATCTAAGATGCTGTGCCAAACATTGCAAGACTGATTTGAAATTTTAATCCTCTTACATCCTGTAAAAGTAGTTGAAAGTAATTTTGAAAAATGCTACCTTAAATATGATTGTTTTAATCTAAAAGTACAAATTTACCCCCCCCCCCCCCTTGGTTTTGCTTTTTTTTTTTTTTTGTTAATTTAATTATTGTGTAAAAATTAATTGTATTTTTGTGGTATGTAACAACATTAATTTAGTGTATATTTATCATAATCAAAAATCCCCATGGTATGTTTAGTAAAAGCGTTTTATATTCATTTAGGTTTTGAACTCTTGTTTCGAAGTTTTTAGCACGTGGGATGATGAATATGATAAGTTGCAAGGTTTACTGAGAGATATTGTGAAGAAGAAGAGAGATGAACATATCAAAATGGTGTGGCGAGTTAGTCCAGCCCACAAAAAATTGCAAGGCAGAATGGAACAAATGAGAAAGTAAGAAATTTAATGAAAATTTTTTATTGCACTGAATTAAAGAAATCGCTGTTCTTATTTTCATTGAAAATGTTTAGGTTTCGTAGACAACATGAGCAATTAAGAACTGTTATTGTTCGAGTTTTGAGGCCATCCACAGTTCCTAGGCCTCAACCCACAGGAACTCCAGTTGCTGAGGATCCTTCAGAAGCAAAAAGTGATTCTCTTGATGCTGCTGATGTGAATGCCATTGAAGTATGTACTTTTTGTTAATTACTTGCATTTGACTTATATCAATACTAGAAAATTTCTGAGGTTGATGTTTAATTAGGACTGCAAGCCTTTCCAAACAATGTCTTTTAAATTCCTTCCTCCCCACAGGATTGAAATTTAATTAAACGAGTTTCCCATAAATTTGAGCGCAACTTGTCCTTCGTAATTTAAACATAGCTCACTCTTAAAATGAAGATTCTTCTTTTTCATTTTATCTTTCTCTGTTTGCATATTAGTTTCAAACAAAAATTTTGCCTTTACCCTAGTATTTATTGTATAGCTGTAAATTTGCCACCTTTCATATTTTTTAATTTACTGTTTTTCTCTCAGAGTTTCATTGTTATTGAAAATTTGACCCTTCATATACTGAGAGAATACAAAATACAGTTTACAATGCCGAATGTGTATCAATTTGATTGTAATTATAACCATAAAGGTGCTTGGTCCCTCCTTTGCACTAGAATTAGGTTAATTCCCGCACCATTAGTTTATTATGTCACAACATATTTTCATCATTAAAGCAACAATCAGCAGCAAGCAGCTCGTTTTGATGCATTGTCAAGTTAAAACCTTAAATTGTTTTAAAAAATAGTAAAGATTATTGAACAGACCCTAATTTTATGCTGCAGGTTTACCTATATAATTTTTAAATTGCACAAATAATTCATATCGGAATTCAAATTGAAAGCTTTTAATTGACTACAGCATCCTGTCATGTGTGTTTGTGGATTTGGTGACCTTTGCTTGAAGGCAGACAATGTGTTTCTTTGTTTTAGAACCTATTACAAAGTAATGTTATGTTCATTTAATCTTTTTTTACTTGAACATCAGTAGCCTTTCATGTTAAATGTAAAATATTTAAAACTTGATAATAGTTTCCTTTTGAAGCACTAATTAAAATTTTGAAGTGTTTCAAAAACAAAACTTGAATTGTTTATTTTGTACATCTTGTAATATTTTAAAACGTGTTTCAATTGTTAGGAAGTCAATTTAGCATATGAAAATGTGAAAGAAGTTGATGGGCTAGATATATCAAAAGAAGGAACTGAAGCATGGGAGGCATCTCTTAGAAGGTAAGATATTTCTACTAAAGTTGCATAATTTTGCAATTGTATATTTTTGAAGTTAAACTCATAATACTTGTTTTTGTCATAGGTATGAAGAACGAATCGACAGAGTAGAGACTCGTATCACGGCGAGGCTCCGTGATCAGTTGGGTACTGCAAAGAATGCCAATGAAATGTTCCGCATCTTCTCTCGTTTCAATGCTTTGTTTGTTCGGCCTCATATTCGAGGTGCCATTAGAGAGTACCAGACTCAACTCATCCAACGAGTGAAAGATGACATTGTTGCTTTGCATGAAAAATTTAAGGTTCAATACCCCCAAAGTAAAGCATGCCGAATGAGCAAGGTTAGAGATCTTCCCCCAGTTGCAGGCTCCATCATCTGGGCCAAACAAGTAAGTGTTAGTTTATTGCATAGAAAGTTATAAATATTTAATGATGTGTATTTGCATGCTAATTTTTGCTGTTTTTTGTCTTCTAAGTATTAAAAATAAATAAAGAAGGGAGATTCATATGCAATTTTAATTTCTACTATTTACTAAATTGTTCTTAGCATGGATGCAAGACCTTCCGTCTCAGGACAGATTTCCGTCTTGACGAAATCACCTAGACTGATATCGGGACGGAAAAAAACCCCCGATCTCATTCCTTCAGGTTTTTTTTGCAAAGTCATAAAAATAAACGAAACATAAAATCGGATTTCTCTAAGACACCCTTAAACTTGTCAATGTTTACAGGTTTGGCGTAAAGTTAACATTTGGGTTGTTTTTCACGTCTTTACCCGTCAGTCTCGAATTTTTACGCATTTCGAAATCAGATTGCATCCGCCTCAGTAACGGTCTCCCACTTTGGTTTTCTGTGTGATTCTACCACATGAATGTCTCTAATTTTGTGCTTGCCATTATTTTTCACTTATCTTATGTTTCATATTCCACAACAGAAGACTTGCACGATCGTCATTTTTCCACGCCCCTTCGGGAATTTCAATGCAGCTGCATCCGAGTTGAGTTTAGCATTTAGCACCCCAGAGACCCCCGTACCTTCCAATTCCGAGTTGAGTTTAGCTGGAGCATAAATATCGCCCCCCCTCCCTATAAATTCATCACAGATATTTCAGATGGCAATCAAAATTTAGGAATTTAGGCAGCAAAATTATGCATTAGTCGAGAAATGTGAGTTGCTAAAGCTCATACCTTTTTTTCATCATTTGTAAACTAAAATTTTGGCGATCATAGTTAAATGTCATATTTGCGTGCATAATATTTAAAACAACCCTTGGCATTCATTCTTTTCTATCATTCTTAATTTTGTGCTTTTTCAATTAAATTTGAGCAAATTTCAAGAATCTGATCCCTAAAAAAATAAAGAAAACCCTCACTCTAATATTATCGAAAAACTTATATATTTTGATTTTGGAACTTTTTCAATCCCTGAGGATACGTTTCTGAGCCTCATTCCTTTCTCTAACGTTACCAGATATATCCTGCAGTCGCTTTTTAAGACATCATTTACGAAAAAAATTTGGGCGAGTGCCTTCGAATCTCTTTTTTCATAACAGCACTAAAAAGTTTAAAACTATTTTTAAAACTGCAATTTTAAGGAGTGGGAAAGTCCCTGAACACTCCATTCCCCTAACGTTATCAAATATGTACAAAATTTTGTTAGTACAGCTGTGATCTAGAAAAACTTCCGAGGTTACTACTTCAGAACCTTCCTTTCCTAACATTATCGGAGATCGTCTAAAATTTCGATCACCAAAGATCGTCTAAAATGAGGTTTTTAGAACTCAAATTTTGAAAATCCTCCCCCTCCTGTCAACCTCCCGGCTGACCGAGAGACGGGACGGAGTGTCACCACGTGACCGAACCGGGAATGCAAAGGAACCGGTTCGACCGTGGGAAAAAGTGTGGACATTGGGAGCTTGGACGCGGGACGAGAAAGAAGGGAATCGGAGAGAGCCAAGGCTCGTAAGTTGGAGATTTTGGTTAGAAATCAACGATGTATATAAAACGGTGTACATTTCTGTAAATAATTGCAATTTAACCTAGAATCATCAAAATAAAATAAATGCAAAACCGAAGCTTTGTTGTACTTGGCGTCACAAAAACAGCGACAGATCAGACAAAGGATCACAATGGCGCAGCCGCAAAGGATGTCTCTCAGCGGTGAAGAAATAGAAGTACACGGGCCCTGGATGTAAGAATGCCCTGGCTTTATGAAGGGTACTGTTTCAAGAAGGACTGATTTAAAAAAGAACTTTCGCTTGCGGTGGTAACGGAGTCCCGTGGGAGCGGTATGCAGTGAGCTCTGTGGAACTACAACGAGCAGGAAGTTTGGAGCTGGTGATGCAACAGAATCTACAGGTTACCAAGAACTGTTCCGGAGATGATTCTGATTGTTTCTGCGACCGAGAACCAGGTGATGGACAGACGACCGGTGAACTGGTGACGCGAGGAATCCATTGACCGAGGATCTGACGGTGCTGTTTCCGCAATCAAGGATGGACTGGACCGATTTGGATGTGGTGAACGGAGTACAATTAGCTCACGAGACAAATACAACGGAGGTAAGCTTTCTAATCCCAGCTTAAGAGGGGAATTAAAGTAGAGCTCTGAGTTATTTGTATTGGCATTGAGGTACATATAAGAAAATTGAATTATAAATTTAAATGTGTAAGGTTGTTTATAGGTGTTATTGCTATTGGTGTAGTAATACATATTATAAATAAATTACCAATAAGCATTTTTTTTTTTTTTGATGTAAAAGGATTGGATAACAATTAGTTAAGGTGTTAAAAGCTATGCGAAGTATTTGTAACATAGTATGTTTAACATAATTAATTGACAAGTTTAAATGAGTAATGCTACTTGTATCAACGATTGCTATTGGTGTAGTAATGCGAAGATATGAATGAATTACGAGTATATGTGTATTTGAATTGATATGCAAATTACAGTAGTTTAATTTGGTATTGAATTTGTTAAAAGGATATAAAATTATTGCTTGTTAGAATACGTCTAATAGATAAAGACAGTATTAAAGTAATAAGGTAAACGTTGAAAAGGTTAAATATTGTCAGTGATAGGATTAAACATTGGTGTGTTTAAGTCACTAGTCAGGACAATTGGTTTTGTTAGTTTGGAACATTGAAATCAAATGAAGTTTTGTATTTGTTAAAATGGTGTTTGAGTATTGATGTGCTTAAACTTTGATGGTTGGATTTATGTGTATTTATTTATGTTCTATTGAAATGAAACTGTTATGCTGATGATTATTACATGTGTATGTGAATTGGATCATTTAGTAGAAGTTGAAAAATATTTCTGGAAGATTTAACGTTCTAACTTAATGGAATAAAACCTAAATTGGAAAATAAAAAAAAAAGGAATAGGGTATTTAAAAAGTAACAATGGCCTTTTTGGCAAAACAGAAGAAAGCAGATTTGGTTGCTTTAGCAGAGGAGTTGGGGGAAATAGTAACCCCGAGTCATACGTTGATACAGCTTAAAAAGCTTATTACGGGATCGGCGGAATATGAGGAAGAGATGGCAAAAGATATCCTCAATAATATAGTAGAGTTACGGCTGGAAAAAGAAACGCAACAGAGAGAGGAAAAACAGAGAGAACACGAGATAAAAATCTTAGAATTAAAAGCTAGAAATCCGGGACTGGATGTTTCAGGAGGGGTTGAACCAGTTGCAGATGATTTTACGAATAATCTAAACAAGATGAAAACTTCATTAGAGCCTCCACATAGAGCAGAAGATTGGCCTTTTTATTTTGAAAGGGTTGAAACGATGTTTCGAATATACGATATTCCAGAAGGGCAATGGGGAAAGATATTAGTATATAGGCTAAATAATGATATAAGGATCAATACGTGGATAAGAGAGGAAAATTTAAGCAACTATAATCAGATCAAAGAAATTGTTCTGAGAAGATATCAAATTACCCCCTTGCAGCACAAAAAGAATTGGGAAAATTGTGTGAAAATAAAGAGGGAATCGTATATGCAGTTTTCATGTTGATTAGACACAGCATTAAATTTGTATCTAAAATCTAGAGAAATTACGACTTTAGAGGAGCTAAAACAATTGTTGATTGCTGATAAAATTAAAGATAGCTTACTACCCCAAATAAAATCTCATATATACTTAAAGAAAACAGAAAAATGGTTACCAGTAGATAAATTGAGTAAGGAAATTGATAATTTTATTTCCGCTATGCCTGAGCATAGGGATCAAAGGGTAAATAAAAGGCAGGAGAAAGAGATGCCAGAGAGGAATAGAGAAAATCATCAGTGGACCAATACAGGTACACGTCCTAATCAATATAAGGATGAGAGAAGGGAAAATAGATCTGGTAATGGCAGTGAACGACAAGGTACTGGGAGATATCAAAATACCGCCCAGGCTGTACAATGCTACGAATGCCACGAAATTGGTCATTTTAAACGTTTGTGCCCGAAGCTAAAAGCGTTAAATAAAATCCCTAACAAAACACAGGAGGAACGGGGAATCAACGAGATATGTATACCTATCAATAAATTAGATTTGGTTTTCAGAGATATTGAAGAGGGCAAATTAGAAAGTGATAGACCAGAAATTGAGATTGCTATTGAGGGAAAACCCTGTAAAGCTCTGGTGGATTCAGGAGCACAAATTAGCGTTTTTCACAAGTCAGTGATCCCTGATAAATACTTAGAATCGGTGGGGAAAATATTTCTGAGGCCCGCTATTGGGCCACGGGTGGAAGCACTATTGGCGACAGTGCCCTTAAGTTTATGGAAGGGGCCTGGGGAGTCAGTAAATTCATATGTAACAGTGCACGTGGCCATAGCAGAGCAGTTAAATGAGATTGCGTTAATTACACCCGAGGTTTACAGACTACTGAAAGAACAATGGGAGAAATATTGCGGAGAAGCAGAAAGAGTATCCATTGTCCAGGAGTTCAGGGAGTTGTCGGGGGTGAGCAAAGGAAACGACGACGAGTCCGAAGGGGGGAGAAAAGAAGAAACGGAAGGGGTGAGCAATCGCGAAAAAAGGGCGCGTGTTCGGTCCATAGGGAGCGTGGAATGGGAGGAAAGGGTGATAGAGCCAAACCCGTTCTCCGAAGCACAGAGCTTCAAAGAAGAGCAGAAGAAATGTCAGGCTCTAAAACTACCAGATGGGTCGGTGCGACATTTACATCAAAATAAGCTACGACATTACGTTCAGCCAATAAGTACTATTGGGGTTATCTATGAAGTGGATAAAGAGTTTGGGGAAGTACAGCATATCCCAATGGAAGGAGAAGAAAAATTAAAACGGGATGAAATAAAAAAACATTTTGAGAGATAAAAATCTATCCTCAGAAGAGTGGGGGTTGAAAGAAATAATATGGGAACATAGAGAGATTTTTGACGGGCAAATTAAAAGGGCTAAAGTGGGAGCACACTCAATTAAATTAAGACCGGGAGCACAAAGAAAACAACCATACATATATAAAGTGCCTGAGTCGTTAAAACCCGGGGTGGAGAAACAAATAGCGGAGCTATTGGATAAGGATTTAATTGAATCTTCATCAGCAGAAATCGCATACCCAATTGTGTGCGTGGCTAAAAAGGACTGCACAATCAGACTATGTTGCGACTACCGAGCGCTGAATGCGGATACGCAGGTAGTACCTTTTCCCATGCAGAATTCTGAAAATTTGAGATTTAAAGCAGGAGCCGCGAAATTTTTAACGACGTTAGATCTTCTGAAAGGGTATTGGGAGATCCCACTACGGGAGGACTGCGGGGAGCTAACAAGTTTCATGTCACCGAAGGGACAGTATCAGTGGAAGGTTATGCCATTCGGGTTATCGGGGGCAGCAGCCACGTTCCAGAAGGCTATGAATCAGGCGCTAAGACCTCATAGTGAATATGCGGAAAGTTTTATAGATGATATCGTCATTTTCTCAGATGATTGGGAGAGCCATCTAGTTCACCTAAAAGCGGTATTTAAAACGTTAAAGGAACTAAATTTGTCCGCAAATTTAAAGAAATGCACGTTTGCGAAGTCAAAAGTGAAATACCTAGGACATATAGTAGGATCAGGGGAACATAGTCCGGACCCGGAAAAAGTGCAAGTGATCAAGGGAATAAAGATGCCCAAAACAAAAAAATCCCTTAGATCAGTCCTAGGGCTCTTTAACTATTACCTGGAATATGTGCCTAGATACGCCGAGATTGCGAAACCTCTCACCGACTTGACGAGAAAGGGGGTCCCAAATGAAATTAGTATGGACAGTAAAGCTGTGAAAGCGTTCAATACGTTGAAGGAATTACTTTGTAATGAAGTGGTCCTTAGTACACCTGATATGTCTCAACCGTTCGAAATTCATACGTACGCTTCTTTGGTAGGGATAGGGGCGTGCCTGGTGCAAAAAGATCAAGAGGGGAAAGACAGGCCAATTACGTTCATCAGCCAAAAATTAACACCTGCACAGTCGAAGTGGAGTACGATCGAACGGGAGGCATACGCCGTAATTTGGGCATTAGGGAAGTTTGAACAGTGGACGCTTGGAAAAACAATAACTGTATATAGCGATCATGACCCACTAAAGTACCTAACAGAGGGAATTCCGAAAAATGCCAGATTACAGAGATGGGCACTAGCATTGGCACGATTCGAAGTTAGGATAAAACACAAAGCAGGGGCAAAGAATAGCGACGCGGATGCATTGTCCAGACTATATGAGGAAGGGTGAAGTAACTTAAATAAATTACACGGGAGTCAGGTTACTCCGTTGTGAAAAAAAAAAAATAAATAAATATAGGAGGAGGTTAGGATTTTGAGCTTTTTGGTTAAATATATTGTTAATCTGAATCTCTTTATATTGTTATATTGTTAATCTGGAAATTTAAGATAACTTGAGTCGGGTGGCACAAGCAAAGAAAAAAAAGGCCATGTGGTAAATTCAATGTTTTTTTGTCATTGTGTCTGTTTGTGCTAATAAACCAAAAAAAAAAAAAAAAATCAAGAAAAGTGATTTTGGTTGTACAGAAAATGTATATTTATGTGTTGCTTGTAGTGATGTTGGTGTGATGTATATTTTCGCGTGTGGCGATCGCAAACAAAAACACACATCAAAATTTTAATTTCTATTCTCAGAGCTCTCTATATTTAGTATTTATATGTTTGCTGGGAATGGAAAGTTTACTGTATTTTGTGATTACATGCATTAAACGCACGTCTTTTGGGTTTGCAAATGCAAAAGATGCATTTCAAACCGGAGGGGAGATGTCAACCTCCCGGCTGACCGAGAGACGGGACGGAGTGGCACCACGTGACCGAACCGGGAATGCAAAGGAACCGGTTCGACCGTGGGAAAAAGTGTGGACATTGGGAGCTTGGACGCTGGACCGAAAAGGGGAATCGGAGAGAGCTAAGGCTCGTAAGATGGAGATTTTGGTTAGAAATAAACGATGTATATAAAACGGTGTACATTTCTGTAAATAATTGCAATTTAACCTAGAATCATCAAAATAAAATAAATGCAAAACCGAAGCTTTGTTGTACCTGGCGTGACAAAAACAGTGACAGATCAGACAAAGGATCACACACCCCCTCCCATTTTTGCTTGAATATACTTGAAACTTTGATCTTACTACTAAAGATAAAATGAGTACTAAACACCCAGTTTTGACACAGTAAAATCAATAAGTATTTGTTTCCCCTCCTTGAGCACGCATGTGGGGGGGGGGGGTCTCAAATATTTTCCGTCTTGGAAGCATGGCTAAACTTGCACCCATGGTTCTTAGAAAGAAAGATGGCAATTTCTGAACTTGGTATTAACCAAGGCTAATGTTATTACATACTAAATATAGTAACTAAATTGATCAATACCAAAATGTGGATTTGGTATTAATCAAAATAGTGGTAATATTTAGTTTGTATCAGAAAGAAATGTTTTCAATTTTCCAATAATTTTGAAACAACCCACTTTACCAACATAGTGAGTTTTTTCAAATGGGCTCACCCGAAAAAAATTTCGGGTGGTTTTTTTTGAGCTGCGCTTACTTTAGCAAACCCTGTTGTGTTTTCAATTAATTTACTTTTTTTCATCTTGCACTTATTCTTTTTTAGATTGATAGGCAACTGTCAGTGTATATGAAAAGAGTTGAGGATGTTCTAGGTAAAGGATGGGAAAATCATGTCGAGGGTCAGAAATTGAAATCTGATGCAGACAGTTTTCGTGTCAAGTTAAGCACACAGAGTATTTTTGATGATTGGTCGAAAATGGTAAGTTGAGAGTAAATTTGCTTGAATTCTTTTAACAGAACGTGTATTTGTTGTGGCTATTTTTTTTTAAGTGGAGGAGGAGACTCATCACCTCTAAGCGTTACATTTTAACAGGATTACTCTTATTGAAAGAGAAAATCAGCAATTTTGTTTGATTATTAGAGTATTTTGTGCATTTCCACCTGGTAAAAGTTTGTTTGTTTACACTTGTTAATTTTTACGAAAAATTTTCAAATCTTTCATAAGACATCGCCCTTTTTCAAAAAATTCATGCAGGAAGTAAGCCATTACTATTATTAATAAGATATTTGAAAGAAGAAAAAAATTTGTAGGAATCATGCCCCCTCACTAAGAATTTTGAGCCCTGTTATGTACTTTTCAATCCTCCCTTTTGTTATGATTGTCGCAACAATTCATATTTTGCCATTTTCAATCTCTCCCTCCAAATATGTAATTTATTTTTTATTTTTAGCAATGACAAATTGCTCTATGTTTTCTCTTTGGACCTCAAAAGTCTTGTAGTTCCTTTTTCCACCTGGGAGTTTGCCAACAACTCGCGTCCCGGTACAACAATTCCCTCCTGTCCTGCATGGGCCCGCTGCAGGGGCCCATACAAAACATGATACCGAAAGAGCACACACTCACCTGTTGCAGTTTGTCAATGGGAAAAAATATAATTTGGATTCGAGATGTCAAAATTCAAATTCTTTTTTTTTTTTTAAATCCCCAATATAGCAAGGAAGAGGGTTATACGTTTGACATGTCTGTAACCGTCTGGCACTCTAGTGCCTAAATGGATGAGTCGATTAATTTTTTTTTTTTTTTTTGTTTGAAAGGAGAGGTGATCAAGTGTGTTCTTATTTAGGTCGTGTCTTCTGATGACATAAATTATCAAAGTTATTAATTTAGAACCTTTAAAACATTTTTAGCAATTTTTGAGATGAAATCATACTTAAAAATTTAAAACAATAGTGCCAAAAGAAAGAAACATTTTTTTGGCATCTGATAGAATGTGTTTGGAACTTCTATGTTATATAAAACTCAAATTATAATGTTTTTTAGCCAATCTGACTGAGCCTTTATTTATATGATTGAAACCGAAGTCATTGTTAGCCGACAAAAAAAGAAAACTCAATAGCTTAAAATTTTTATCTGTTGTCCGTTTCTATTTGTTAACAAATAAAGTACTTGTAAATGATTTTAGCATAAAGGTTTTAATAGGATATACAAGTTCTCTTTATTCTGCTTTTGCGACTAGCAAATTGTACTAGTAAGCAGTGTCTTTCCTTTTTTGAGTTTACCATATCCTCCCGAAAACAATTAAATATATTTAAATTTAACATGCTTTCTGACCAGTGAAGTTCGTTTTAATACGAGGTCGGGGACAGGGACTTTTTAAATTTTTAATTTAACCTTAGTACTTGTTTAATTTAATCAATATTTTCAACAGTGTACTTTCATGTACCTCATCTTTGAAATTGTTTAAATGCATTGTAAACTAAACTCTGATTTTATTATTGCCATTGAAATTAATATATTTTTAATGATTATTTATAATATTTTTAATTGGACTTTAATTTTCCATTTACTAAATAAAGCAAGAAACTTTTAAATCTTAACTTTACTTTAAATTTAATGAAGTAATAAATAGACTTTGATCTAGATGGTTTAATGTTTTAACCTTTAACTTTCATTTATTATCAAATGTTTTAAAACTCAATAATCTTATAGGGGAAAATAATTGCTTGAAATGTTCTTTTTTCATTAGAAAAGGGTTTTTTGTAACTAAAATATGTTTCTGCATGTTTAATTACTATTTACAATTTTAATTTTTGATTGTTAGTAAACATTTTTATGATGTAGTTTTTCTTACCCTTAACTCTTACTGATAGCCTTTAAGAGAGACATGAAAATACAAAACATGAGAAATAGCAATTTATGTGACAATAAATAATTATAATTACTCTTCTTTTTGCTAATTTAAAACTATTTTGAGTTAATGAATTTTATCTGCAAGCTACAAGATGCCACAACACTCACTGTTGTGCTGCATGCTTTCTAATGTCAGATTTGTGAAAAAAATCTGAAATTTTAGAAATGAATATTATGTTAAATGTTTCTATTATATCTCTTTATAACTTGCAGGTGAGTCAACGACAGTTAGGTGTCTCAGGAAGAATATTTGCAATTGACAATATTCGATCCAGAACTGGCAAAGGCAATGTTCTAAAACTTAAAATAAATTTTTTGCCTGAGATTATAACCTTAGCCAAAGAGGTAAGTTTTTTTTTTTTATTTTATGCATAATTTGTATTGTTATGTATGATTGTGAAACTACTCATGATTTAAAATGGCATGTTCATTGTAAGAATGTGTTTCGTATGCATTATTTTTCAATAATTATTTGCCTTGTAAGATCATTTTGTTATAGTATTAGAAATGTTTCTTATTGTCAAATTGCCAAAAGGTGGCTAAAAAAGAACATAGAAGCTGTATTTTCTGGCAGATCAATGGAAATCACTAGTTTATACATACACGTAATGTATAAATAAAACAGACTTACATTTTCTATCTTCAAAGAGACCATCATTCCCAAATATTCCCCAATAATTCAGGGAAACAAAATTGGGTGGCATTAACATCTGCATGTCAGTCTGTTTTTAATAGTCTCAAAAAGTTATCTAATACGAAAACTGATTTTTCATAATTATAAGGCAAGCACACATTCTAGTAGGTGTGTTCTAATGTATCTATCGTTGCAATTTTGTAATTGGTTTTTTGTTATTATTATTGTTACTTTCTATTTCCTATTTTGGTAAAAGTAACACTTTTCTAATCACTTTATAAAATGTAATTTGTTCAATTTTTTAGGTTAGAAATTTACGTTGGTTAGGATTCCGTGTGCCTTTGGCAATTATAAACAAAGCCCATCAAGCAAATCAACTTTATCCATTTGCTATATCATTAATTGAAAGTATAAGATCATATGAAAGAACGTGTGAAAAGGTATGTATTTGACTTTTATAACTATTATATACATTCTTGTGTATTGTATTTTGCCATAGAATGAACTGAGCAACAAAAACGTTCAGTGAATTGTGTTTAAAGAATTGCCTATAAAAGTGTTTGCTATATAGAATTTAATTTTCAATTAATATTCATTCATTGGTTGTGAAGAAATTATATTTTTGGACAAAGAGAAGGAAATAAATTATTAGAAGTTAAAGTAAAATGACCAACAAATGAAGATGTGTTTACTGATGGTTTAAAGTGTCACAATCTGCCAAAAGCCATTGTAGTTTCCACCAACTTTAAAAATGATTTATACATCAGGAGTAGTTTTATACATCTAGTTCCTTTGTTCACTCCGAGAAACATAGGTTGAATCTTTCAGTAAATTGTTTGATTAATGTTTTTGAGAGGATTGTTTGAAAGTACGTTATCTTGTATTTTGTAAGTTTTGCTTTCTTAGTCATTTTTAGCATAATCATTTTTATTATTTTATTTTTTATTTGTTTATTTGATCTTTACTTTTAGTTTCAATTTTTGTTTTTGTATTAGGTTGAAGAAAGACCTTCCATTACTCTGCTTGTTGCTGGACTTAAAAAGGATGCACAAAGTCTAATCATGGAGGTAAGACTGAAAATTGAGTAATTAATCCTGCAGCAAATTTTGATAGTATATACCTACTTGATAGTATTAAACCGATTTACACTGAAGTGACAAAAGTCATGGGATAGCAATATGCAAATTTTCAGATGGCAGTAGCATCGCATAGAACAGGTATAAATGCGCAGTGCTTTTACAGAGCTTTCATTTCTGTTCAAGTTATTCATGTGAAGAGGTTTTAACGTGATGATGACCGCACGACGTGAATTAACAGACTTTGAACGCGGAATGTTAGTTGGAGCTAGACGCATGGGTCATGCCATTTCGGAAATCGTTAGAGAATTCAACATTCCCAGATCCACTGTGTCAAGAGTGTGCCGAGAGTATGAAATTTCAGGCATAACATCCCACCATGGACAGCGCAGTGGTCAACCGCCTGCACTTAAAGATCGAGACCGGCGACGTCTGCAAAGAGTCGTAAATTCTAACAGACAAGCAACACTGCGTCAAATCACCGTAGAAATCAATGTGGGACGTACAATGGACGTGTCTGCTAGAACTGTGCGGAGAAATTTGGATTTCTTGGGCTATTCCAGCAGAAGACCGACTCGAGTGCCTTTACTGACAGAACGACATCGCTTGCAGCGACTCTCGTGGGCACGTGAGCATATCGGTTGGTTCCCTAGATGAATGGAAAACCGTGGCCTGGTCCGATGAGTCACGATTTCAGCTGGTAAGAGCCGATGGTAGGGTTCGAGTGTGGCGCAGACCCCACGAAGCCATGGACCCAAACTTTCAGCAAGGCACTGTTCAAGCTGGTGGTGGCTCCGTAATGGTGTGGGCTGTTTTTTCATGGCATGGACTTGGTCCTCTAGTGCGACTGGACCGAACATTGACTGGAAATGCTTATGTGCAGCTACTTGGAGATCACTTGCAGCCATTCATGGACTTCATGTACCCAAACAACGATGGGATTTTTATGGATGACAATGCGCCATGTCACCGGGCCACAACTGTTCGCAATTGGTTTGAAGAAAATTCTGGACAATTCCAACGAATGATTTGGCCACCTAGATCGCCCGACATGAATCCCATTGAGCATTTATGGGACACCATCGAGAGGTCTGTTCGTGCCCAAAATCCTGCCCCATCAACGCTTTCACAATTATGGACGTCTATCGAGACAGCATGGCTCAATATTCCTGCAGAAGACTTCCAACGACTTGTTGAGTCCATGCCACGTCGAGTTGTTGCACTTCGCCGGGCAAAAGGAGGGCCGACACGATATTAAGAGGTATCCCATGACTTTTGTCACTTCAGTGTATAATTAAGCCTGATTCAGTGAAAATAGCTGTAAAACAAAAGTAACACTTTTGGTGGTTATCTTATAAATTTTTAACAATAGAAAGATAGTGATAAGAAGTTGCACTTTTACTCTGTGATCTTACTCATTTCTTTTTCAAATGTTAATATAATAAACATTTCAACTACTTTTTGTCATATAATCTTATGTTTATACCTTATATAAAGAGATATATCTTTTTTAGGGAATAAGTTTAGTGTGGGAATCATACAAGTTAGATCCATATGTTCAACGTCTTGCCGATAATGTTTTCAATTACCAGGAAAAAGTAAGAAATCATAACTGTTCTAGTTTTTTTTCTTTACTTAATACACAGTGTTTTTTTTTTTTTTTCTTTTTTAATGTTACTTTTATATGCATTAATTTTTAGGTAGAAGATCTGTTGTCCATCGAAGAGCAAATAGACATAGATGTGCGCTCCCTTGAAACATGCGCTTACAGTACCAGTGTGTTTTCAGATATTCTAAACAAAATTCAGAAAGCTGTCGATGATCTCAGCCTTCATCAGTATTCAAATCTTCATTTATGGGTCACCAAATTAGATGAAGAAGTAAGCTCTTTTTTTGATGGCTAATTTTTTAGTATTAATGAGTATATTTAAACTTCATTCTTCTCTCCATTATTTTTGAGCATTTACTTTGTTTTCTTTTGAGTTCTATTATTACATTGTAGAATTCTTTTTTGTATTTATATTTTTAACTGCTGACATTTAACTCCTGTCCGCAAAGTTAGTAATTTTCAATAGGGGGTCCGTGGAGTTCTAGACTTTGGGGACCTCTGCTGTACATAATCTATGTACTCATGAATGTAAAAGGTTCTTTAAGATGTACATTTATATACTGTCTTTAATTTGTTCTAATTTACTAACATTTTAAACTATATTTTCAACTTTAGGTTTTATTAAAGTTTTTTCTTTTGATAGGTTGAAAAAAAGCTTGCTCTGAGATTAGAGGCAGGTGTTAAAGCATGGACAAATGCTTTGGAAGGCAAAAATCAGCAAGAAGCAGATTTTCATGACACAGATACTACAACTGCCCACAAACCTGGTGGTGATCCCCAAATACAAACTCTTATACATGAAATTCGAATCACCAATCAAGTAATTTATGTGAATCCTAGTGTCGAAGAAGCTCGATTTAGCATTATGCAGCAACTTTTTGCTTGGGAAAATGTTGTTTTATTGCAAACAAGAATCCAGAGTTCCAGATATCAAGTATGTATTCATATCGCATTTTAGTCTTTTATCTTAAATGGTTGTTAATCTTTGTCCAGGATGGGATTTAATTTATGTGCAAATCATCAACAAAAAAAAAAAAAAGAGAAAAAAAAAAATTAAAACTGAAAAATGGACTTATTTATTTTAATCTACAAGTTTCAAATTTGAAATGCAAAAACCATGTAGGGACCTAATTTTCAGAAAAAATTGGTTGTGTTGCTTTCATTTTAAACCAACATCTTAAAAGCGTAAGAAGCAACAAGAAATTAAATCTATACTAATAATATAAAGCTGTAAAATTTGTTTGTTTGCTCGAACGTGCTAATCTCAGGAACTACTGGTTCGATTTGAAAAATTCTTTTTGTGTTGAATAGTCCATTTATCCAGGAAGGCTTTAGGCTATAGGAGTTATTGTTAAAGCTAAAAATAATAATGTAAAAAATAATAAACTTTACGAAAAGAATTAGTTTCCTCTCTTCTCGAGAGATGGCACTCATAAAGAGTATTGCTAAGCTCTTGCAACTGTGGAGGCCCGCCCTCTACATTCAGTGGTTGACAATCAAGCAGTTGCTCTTGCCTTTTAATGTGGATTAGTTTCCACTCTTCTCTAGAGATGTCACTCGTTAAAATTATTTTTTTAGCAACTGTGTAGAGAGCGCTGGTTGACAATTTCTCTAGCCTCGAGAGTCTTGCCTCTTGCCACATGGCTCAGATCACGAAATGGTTTTAGTGTTTTTCTTTGATATTCAGGTATATAATTTGTTTTGTAGGATTTTTCTATTAACTTTTGTTTTCCTTATTTCTGCATTGTTAGTATTTGTTCTTCATTTGTGGTTGTTCTTTGCAACTTTATTATTATAGTATACCTCAGGTACTTAACTAAGCACATAATTTAAAACCATAGTATATTTATATAGGGTATTGTTTTCTTATTCTTTTGGCCCTTTTTTTTTCTTATGTAATACGTAGGTAAGTAGATTTCAAATGAGTCAAACCTTCTTTTTTTTTTTTTAATGATTTAGTTACTAGTCTAAGTAAATAATATGATTCGTCATATTTTTGTAACGTTTTTACTATTTTGTATCATTGGTACTAAACACATAATTTAATTACATAGTATTTTTGTATTGGGTAGTGTTTAATTATTCTTTTAACGTTTTTTTCCTTATGTAGGACATATATACGTTGGCTTCAAATGAGTCTAACTTTTTTTTTAATAGTTGCATATAGTTACTAATCTAAATAAATAATTTGATTTGTCATGGTTTAGTACAACATGGGTACTTATCTAAACACATAATAAAAGTGCATTGTATTTTTATATTGGGTATTGTGTTGAATAGTACATTTATACAGTGGTAGCCCGTGCAACGCCGGGCCACGCAGCTAGTAATAAACATATGGGTATAATCGAAGAACCAACACTTTTCTGCTGTGAGATTTTATTTAATTGTGTGCAATAGTTCCATTTTGGCGTTCTTAGCCTTCCTTTTCCTGTGTTGCTCTAAAATTTAAATACATTATAAAGTTTTAGGTTGTTTTGGACATCTAAGGCTTTTTTACCTTAAAAATGGTTGTTTAACATTTTCACTTGTTGACAATCTTTCAATTCAAATATTTGCTTTGTGTTTTGTTTAGATTTCATTTAAAATCATCCAATAAATTGTTGCAAGTAGATCAAAAAAAAAAATGCTGAGATTGGATAATTTTTGTATCTGGTCTAATTTTTACTAAAACAGTACAGGACTCCCAACTTTAAAACATCGAAGTCTGGAAAACCTGAAACTAAACTTTTTTTTAAATTTTTTTTCCATGTATTTATATATATGTGTATATATATGTATATATATATATATATATATATATATATATATATATATATATATATATATATATATATATATATATATATATAATATATATATATATATTATATATATATATATATTATATATATATATATATATATATATATATATATTATATATATATATATAATATATATACATATATATATATATATATATATAATATATATATATATATTATATATATATATATATATATATATATATATATATTATATATATATATATATATATATATATATATATATATATACATAATATATATATCAGTAGCGAGGCGTGACTTCAAGCGTCAGTCATCGCTAACTTTCAGGTCCCTAACAAAATATACCAGAACACATGTTTCGCTCAGGGGTGTTTGTGACAAGAAATTTCTAAAAATTTTGGGCTGCCGTTTCCGAAATTTAATTTCTCAGTTTTCGAAAATTTTCAACTGTCGTTTCCGATGTCCATTATTTGGTTCTTTTTTTCATTGCTGAAGAATAACAATATTGCAATGTGTTTAAAAAAATGATATATTGCTACAGATTTTTACGAATGTGTGTGTGTGAGGGGGAGGGAGGGGTAAGCTCCTCATACTTTCAGAACATTTCATCAAGTCTTCAGAAAATTTTACTTACCTTGTAAAAATCTTGGTTCACAGATGCTTCTTTTTCAATTTGAGAAGTTCAAGCTTGCTGAAATGCAAAGCTCGAACGGCAACGAGCACTACTTTTTATGAAAAACATTAATAATTGAAACTAAAAAGAGAGTAAAAAAACAAAACCACGCACACATATATTCGTTTTTGAAAGTTCGATGAAGTTCCAAAACACAAAAGGAAACAGTATTTTCCCCCATGTAAAACTACTGTAGTTGCAAACAATATTGTCTTCGACCAGTCGGGCTCATATTGGCGCCATCGTAAGATAACCGCAACCCCTTTTTTTTGAAAATTGGGATGCACCGAATTGAAAGAAAAAAAAAAGAACGAAACAGGAGAAAAAAAATCTCTACCCCTCCCCATCCAACCCCCACGATCCGCCAAAACTGAGAGTTGCCAGAAAAACAAAATGCTTTGCACATAAAATTTCCGCGGGTCATCGCCGCTGACTCGTTTTACATCGAAGGGAAGCTGTGAAAGAATCTGATTGGCTGAAATGGCTGACAAGCGAAAAAAGTTGCGCGCGCACACACAAAACCGATGCTGTATCTTTAGCGATGAGTGAAGGTCACGCCTAATCGTTTACTCAACAGATGGCACCACTAAAATAAAATTATTTGGAATATTAAATGATCCGAAAGAATAATCTGAAAATAAAATTTTAAAAACTTTAATTCTTCCAGTGCAAAACGAGGTTTGCCTTCAGGTCATCGGCGAATCGTTCGATGACTTGAGGCCTCGCTACTGATATATATATATATTTACTGTCGGCCCTACTTGAACGAATACTGTTGGTTCCCAGAAATATTATTCGATTAAGCCATTGCGTCTATGGCTGGGGTAACATTTGGTTTCAGGATGTTTAATTTGTAAAAGCGGGGTGTTCGTTTATCCTTTTCCCGATTAAGCGGGGACAATAGTGTATCAAATTATTTTTTCCCCTGTTTTAACTTCTAATTCTAAAAGTTTAAAATTCTTAAAAATCAATTATTACGTGTTGAAAACATTGTATTTTCAGCTTCTTTTTATGTTTTATGAATGCCATGTATCATGCATAATATGGGTGTTTTGCTGTAATTGTGCAGTAATCTTTCCTCATTCGCATTTGGTTTACGATATTATGTTTTCTTCCCATTAGTACACAATGCACAGAATATTGAGAAAGAATACAGAGTTATTTTTAGTATGAATATGTTTTATTTATTGTATTGATGAGCATATTGTTAATGCATAATAATGAGCAATATCCATGGGCTATACGCTGGTGTAAACCATCAATGTCTTTTTTTAAAAGTTATACCAAAGTATGCTCTCATTGAGATCGTTAATAAAAAAATGGCTTGAATGTAAGCCAAACTTGGAAAAGCAAGCCTAAAATGACCCAAGAGAATAATTTTAGCTGTTTTTTTTGAGTCAGGATCTAAATTCTAAAAGATTCCAAAATCCAAAAGATTGGAGCTCTATACTGTGGATGTTTTTTTTTTTTTTTTAATACTAGAGTGTTGTACAATGAAAAATATTAAAATTTTTGCAAGACAAGTTTTTACGCTTTAAAAATCGTAACTAGTCAAATATTTTGAACTTTACTTTCTATGATTTTTTTGTGTCATTGCTGGTTCAGAAACTTTTTTTTAATCTTCATAGGTTGGTTTAGATCGTCCAGTTACTGAATCGTATAGAAATCTTTTACGAAAAATGCCTGGTGGCGTTGATACCTTAGAAGCATCTTATCATGCTATTGAAGACAAAATTCAACAAATGGATTCTTATGTTAAAGAATGGCTTCGCTACCAAGCTTTATGGGATCTACAGCCTGAAGCATTGTACTCAAAACTTGGGGAAAACATTAACCGTTGGATGAATACATTAATTGAGATCAAGTAAGCTTCTATTTATTCTGTTATTTGAGCTTTGAACCTGGAATGAAACGATTAGTTCGCAGTAATCAGTGATCTGCCATAGTCCTCCACATTGTTCGTTACTTATAATCAGCCAATTTAACAGTAAAAAAATATCTTTTGATTAAAATTACATTAAATATAGCTAGAATAAGAAATAATGTTGAATAAATTTATTAACGATAATTAAACATACTTTCTTATACAAAAAAGAACTGCAGATGAGTTTGCTTATTTTATGTATTCATTTATTTATTTATTTTGCAGAAAATCAAGAACAACATTTGACACTACTGATGTACGCAAAGAAATTGGTCCAATAATTATAGAATATGCTAAGGTAAGAGAAATTTGAGTACATGCATTTAAAATTTCAAATTCGGAATGAAATAGATAGTTTTTTCATAGTTTACATCATTTACAAATTGCCTTTTCCTTTTACAGGTTCAGTCAAAGGTATCACTTAAGTACGATTCCTGGCATAAAGATGTTCTCGGCAAATTTGGATCTTTGTTAGGGAATGAAATGGCTTCCTTTCACACCACAGTTTCAAAAGTATGACTCATATTCCTAGTGCTTTAGTTTGACTTGAAATTTTTGTTATTCTTTAAACTTTCTCTTTTATACTATTTCTGAACTTTATGTTATGTGAGAAACAATTTCTGTTTTTAGATACGTAAATACTAATAAATGAATTCTTTATAAATAACATTATGTACAAAATGTAAGGTGGATTGCTTAAAGCATATAGTATGTTTTAATTTTAACTTTTTAAAACTCAATTATATTTTTCTAGTCTCGTAGTGATTTGGAGCAACAATCCATTGAAACTGATTCAACATCTGATGCTGTTACATTTATCACCTATGTACAATCCCTGAAGAAAAAGATGAGAATTTGGGACAAGAAAGTCGAGGTAATCTTATCTTTTACCATAACAAATGCATTAAACCACCAAAATGCCTATCATAATGTTTTGCAGAATAGTATTAGCTCTTAAAAATATTAATCTAGTTTTTGCGTATTAACTTCCGTAAAGATGTCGGGAGCTCTTGCAGAGTTTAAGCTGGGCTAAAAAGCTAAAATTGGAGAAAAGGCTTTAGCAAAATGCTAAAATATTGAGGGTTAATAAATAGTGGATGTTTTCACATGTAAAAGACAAAAGATATATTTTTTCTAAAATGAATAATGCTTTGGGTCTTCTAAATATTGCTGTATCCAAGTTTTACTGTATGTATGCATTTTTTACTCAATTTGATTATTATTTGTGAAAATTGTTCTAACACAATCAATACTTATCTTTTTTATTTATTTGTTTCCTAGCATCATATTTTATAACATAATGAAATTTATTGGCAGGAAAAATAGGTTAATATAAAATTTTAAACGTTTCTTTCCCCAGCAATATCATTTTACTTTTAGACGTCTTTTTTATATGTTCCTTGTTTTCCTTTGTAGTTCATTTTTCCGTAATGCGTTTCACATTGACTAAAAATGTAATGCTTCTTAGCCTCAATGATCAATTATAAATCAGAATGTGGTGAAAATAGAATTAAAAAAAAACACCTTTGCTTATGTGCTATATTTTGAAGTTTTCATACTTTTATCCTTTTCTCTATTTCAATGCAATGCTTTTCTTCTAGTTGTATAAAGAAGGCCAGAGAATATTAGAGCGACAAAGGTTTCAGTTCCCCAACTCCTGGCTTCATGTTGACAATGTGGAAGGAGAGTGGTCTGCTTTCAATGAAATCCTCCGTAGAAAAGATTCTGCTATTCAAGTTCAGGTTGCAAGTTTGCAAGTGAAAATCGTCGCAGAAGACAAAGCTGTAGAAGCACGTACCAATGATGTTCTTATTGAGTGGGAAAAAGCCAAACCTGTTGAGGTAATAAACGATAATATTTTTCCTAGAAGCTTATTATTCATTTTTTCCCATTTACTTCAAATTAAAAATAATAATAGTTCTTGCTTGAGTAACTTGTTTTCTAAGGATGAATGAAAAACTACTTGTCTTTTTGTTGGATGAGCAATTTTTTATTAAAAACGTTGAATTTATGTTTCAAGGCAAGCTAGCAAGTAGTAAATTTTAATATCAAAGAAAGTTTAAATTAAATAGAAGTAATACATTTAACTACTCTAAATTTTCTATGAAAAATATGAATACAATTTTACTTTTTTTTTCTTTTTGAATATCTTTAATAGTAGTATTTTTTTAGATGATAAACAAGAAGAAATTACATGTGGACAATTTTTTTCATGTGCATGCAAAAAATAGTCATTCTTAATTTTAAAAGTCCATAGCTGTGGTTTTGGCTAGTATAATATAATTGGGGGCTAAGCTCATATTTTGTTTTTTTCTTTAACAGCAGATAACATAAACATTTTTCAATAACAGTACAATATTCCTTTTTGTGTGTATTTCATACACTTCCGCCCTCTATTTAAAATCTTAGATTATTTGCATTTTTTTGCTCCTAAAATTGAAGCATACTGAGTTTCAAGAAATGGATAGAAGTGTTGTTGCACCCTTGATCCATCCTGTGTATATTTCTTTTGTTTTTGACATTAAAACATCATTTTTAATTTGTCAAAATTTTACTAAGCTTTTTTTTTTTTTTTTACATTTTTAGTCCTGATTCAAGTTCTGCTACATTGCTTGAATTTCATATAAGGAACAGAATTCAGAATTCCTCGAAGCTCGTTGTGAAGTAATTTAACTGTCTTTTTTTACAAAATAGAAATAATACTGTAATAAAGAAATAAATAGCACAAATTGGATCCCTTTTTTGTTGTAAAAATTATGAATTTGATGGAATATAACAGTCTATGAAAACCTTCCTTTTGTTTATCTGCTAAAGTATTTTAGATACATTTTAAGAAAATAGAATACTGTACGGTAGTATCCATTTGGTTGTATAGATTTAAAATTAAAAACCATCCAGTAAACTTATCACTTGGCTTTGATTAATGTATTTAAATTTTCAACTGTACATTTATATGCAGAACGTATGTTAAGTATTTTGAAAACAATTTTGGCAGGGCTCTCTTCGGCCCCAAGAAGCAATGGGACATCTTTCAATTTTTGAATCAAAATTCAGCCGTTTGAAAGAAGACAGAGATAATGTGATGAGAGCTAAAGAAGCATTGGAACTCCAAGAACCAGGTACTTCTAGAAACATATTACTACTTATATATTACTTCTAGAAACATAAAAATGAAGGTACACAGTATTATGTTCAATTCTCTTAAATCTGCCTTCACATCTGCATACCAAATGTTTTGCGATTTTGTGCTTGTCACATAATGAAAAAATACATTTTGTTTTAAATTATTTATGCAAGTTTTCAAATGGGACATCAATATTCAACAGCTTTGTTTTAATAAAAAAAAGAGTGAACTCTTTATGAAATATACTGGATTAATAACTTTTTCTTCAAAATGTTTGCAAATTAGAAATGTTCTCAATCTAATTATGTTAGCTTTTGATAAAAATTTCCATCAAAAGGGAAACAACTCCAAAATTAAAGTTTTGACAAAAAAAAAAAATCATTAAAAATAAAAAGTAATGGATATTATGATTCAATTCAAAAACAAAAAATTAAGTAGGATGTTCAAGCAAGCATATTTACAATTTATTATGTAAAAAAGTGTTTGTAGCTTTTCAAACTTCATATTCATTTTGAAAAGTGCATAAATATTCTCATTAAAAGATAGCATTACTAGATAGCAATTCAACCTTATTGTTAAATTTTGTTATTGTTTTTTAATTGATATATATCATTTAGGAGCCCTTTCTGCTACTGATGAAAGATTACAAGTAGCATTGGAGGAGTTGCATGACTTGAAAGGTGTCTGGTCGGAGCTAGCCAAAATTTGGGATCAAATTGATCAGATGAAAGAACAACCATGGCTTTCTGTTCAACCTAGAAAGGTAATTTAAAAATAAATAAATAAATCATTTTAATGATTGATATTTTAACCGTTTTTGTTGCTTTAAATTCAGTTTTTTTTTTTTTTGTCTTTTGTGGTTTGTTAAACATGTTTTTTGTAATTACTATTATTTATTTTCACAGTTGCGACAACACTTAGATGGGCTGCTCAATTTACTGAAAGAACTTCCAGCTAGATTACGTCAATATGCATCTTACGAATATGTAAAGAGAACCCTACAGAACTTCACAAAGGTTTTTTCTTTTTTATTAAATCATACAAATGTCACACGATAAATCATACATTATGTCACATGCACTGCTTCATTTCACTAATACAAATATTTAGTAGTAAATTATACGTACCTTTTTCATTGTTGAGCTGTTGGCATACTGGTTTTAACAAATCATGAAAATTCTTTAAAACAGGCAGTGTTTGATGATTTTTGAGGTAACTTTTAACCAGCTCTTTAATTACAGGTTAACATGCTTATTGTGGAACTTAAATCTGATGCCCTAAAAGAAAGGCACTGGAAGCAACTCATGAAACAGTTAAGGGTCAACTGGGTTCTTTCAGACTTAACTCTTGGACAAGTATGGGACATTGATTTGCAGAGGAATGAGGCAATCATCAAAGGAGTCATTTTAGTTGCTCAGGGTGAAATGGCTTTAGAGGAGTTTTTGAAGCAGGTGTGTGTGATTTATCAATTTCACTTCAGTATTAAAAGTATAAAGTATTTAAGTAGTAATTTTGTTATTTATTGTATCACTTAAGTAATAGAGCTAAATTATCCACTATTGGTTAAAACTATGATGGTTTACATTGATTGAACTATTAAAAATAAATGGAAATATTTCGACTAAATCTGTTATCAGTTATTAATCTGAAATTCATGATGAATTATGCTATATTTAATTTTAAATTGATTTCGTATGTTTGTCCTAGTTATTATACTTATATTTTTCTTATAGTCATCTATTGTAAATTAAGATAAAAGCTATTCTTTAACGAATCTTTAGCAGTTATTAAATCCACCTATACTTAACTTCACCCAAGTATATAATTCTGTAGAAATATATGTTTGAAAATGTATAGGGAATTTTTAATGTTAAATAATGCTTTTATACAAATGTAGTTGCAGTTAAGAAATATTTCTTATTGCTTTGTGTAAAATTCATTCCACAAAGCTTTTGTTATTGTAAAAAGTTTATAAACCCAGTTATTTAAATTTGTATCAAGATGAAAGCTTTTTTTATAGGTTCGGGAAGCTTGGCAAAACTATGAATTAGACCTGGTTAGTTATCAAAACAAGTGTCGCCTTATCAAAGGATGGGATGATCTTTTCACTAAAGTTAAAGAACACATTAATTCAGTTGCAGCCATGAAACTTTCACCTTATTACAAAGTAAGTATATTTTTGTCTAAGGGTGAATATCAGGAAAAGTGCTAATTTAAGTCACAAATGAATTTCTCAAGCACTTCCCAATAAAAACCAAAAATTTTTCTTTTCCCATACAGTAAACTGCGTTGCACATACAATCCATGACAATTTTCAGGTTTTACTTTAATTTGTGACAATGGAACTCTTTTTATTGCCTCAATGTCATGTCGGCAGCGCGTCACACATTCGAATTGCAAAGTTCAAAAAAATCCTGTGGATTATAAAACATCGCAGCAGAAACAAATACAAAAGGAAATAACGTGTTTTATGTTCATCTATGACGTTTAACTCTTGAGTTTTAGATAAAATGAATTTAGATCGATAAAAAAAAAGCAATTTCAGCTTGTCACAAGTTTTCATAACATGACGAGTGAACCAACTTCCGGAATGATAAAATCTAGACAAAACATTTTTTGGCGCCAAAAAATTATGCTGGGAGAAGCTCTAATATGTGATGTTTCAGTTCCGATGGAAAATTTTCACTTCGGCTGCATTAAATTATAGGTAAGATCTTTTCAATCTTGACTTTTCTGTTTCTACCAAATGAAGTGTCATGTCGGCAGCGGAATTTAAGACACAAAATAAAGTAATTTTTCAATTTATTTTTGCATAATGGAAAAGAAACCTATTATCATGGACATAATAAGGTGTTTTTATTTTCGAATCTTCAATTAGGAATGTTCAGCTATCATATTGCGGGAAATTTGTCATGTCGGCAGCGCCGAAGTAGAATGTATTTGTTACGAAACTGATGCGTGCGATACCGATGTTTTTTCGCAATTTTTTCTTCGTGTTATGAGTTTGTTGAGTTTTAAAGTACAAAGGTAGATTCAAGTGCATCGTTTTTCCTACTAAATTTTCCCATTTTAGCAGTTTATTCATTGTTTTTTAAATGCTTCAAAAACATTAATTTTTCCGCAAAATTGGAGTTTTCAAACAAAATTATTGTCTTTTTGCACCCTCGTTTCTTTTACATCAATATTCCGACCTTCGTTTCCAACTACTTCACCCAAAAATATAAGTTTGTTTTAAAATGGAAAACTTAAGAACAGCTTAGTGAAAATCTCCCTCCCCCGCCAAACTCTGACTGTCTTGATCTAATTTCGTTTTAAAAATTGTGTTAAGAATTTCATTTAATTGTCGCACTTATTTAGACTTTAACTAACTTTTAATTAGTCTCTAATTTTATTTATAAAACTAAAAAGCGTTCAGACTCTGAAAATATTATTATATTCTAAGTAATAATTATTTTGTTTTTAAACATCAAAGGTAGTGAAAGTGTTTACTTTTGTGCACTAAGTGTAAAATCTGTAATATTTGTCAGTTTGGTAGCATTCTCATCATGTCGGTAACGCTCAAAGACAACCCCCCCTAAAAGAGGGGTAAAT
This sequence comes from Uloborus plumipes, assembly GCA_038373865.1. Classification (NCBI taxonomy): domain Eukaryota; kingdom Metazoa; phylum Arthropoda; class Arachnida; order Araneae; family Uloboridae; genus Uloborus; species Uloborus plumipes. The sequence continues at coordinate 261,000 of JAXGGA010000107.1, forward strand.
GTTCACTTTGACCATGCCCCGAATTTTTAAAAAATATTGTTACTAATGTGTATTTGAAATACCCAATTAATTTAATTTTCTGAGTATCTTTAAAAATTGGAACTTTCCATGGTCAAATTAGCACTTTTCCTGATATTCACCCTTTAGCATTTTCATATTTTATTTTGAAAGAACAATTTTTACTTTAATGTTGCTTCTTTAATTAGGAATTTGAAGAGGATGCTCTGGCGTGGGAAGAAAAACTGAATCGTATCAATGCATTATTTGATGTTTGGATTGATGTTCAAAGACGATGGGTGTATTTGGAAGGTATCTTTTCTGGTAGTGCTGACATACAAACACTTCTGCCTGTTGAAACTTCCCGATTTCAGAGGTGTGTATGAAGTTTTGCTTTTGATTTATTTTTACCTGGAGAATTCTTCTATATTTCGTGAGGTGAATGCTATAATTTTGTAACTACAATTCAGTTTTTTCGCATTTTTTAGGGGTGTGTAAAGATTTGTTTCAAGTGTTATTAAGTTACCATTTCCAAATTTTGTTGAATTAGAAGTAATACAGGAGGAAAGCTAAAGCATTAGATTTTCTTCCAAAGTTGCAATTGTAGTACTCGGATGACAATTTGTAAATCATTCTGTTCTTGAGTAACATTATAATTTTCTGAAAATGGTAGACATTTAATAAAATATTAGGTATTTAATGACCTCGGTCATATCAGGATTTCAGATGTACAATGCTTTTTTATCATCTTCATATGAGCACAATATGTAGGGTGCTTTGTATATTAATAGAAACAAAATTTTATAGTTTCAGTTCAAAATTAAGGTTATGCCTTCACCCTTTAATGTACTAACAATTTTTGAAGCAGGACTTTTTGTGTGAATTGTAAATGACTTTTTTAAATACTTTTATTTATTTTTCTAACAATGAATATAAGTTAAAAATGTGTGAGCAAAACTTATTGTTTTGGTTTCAGTATAAGTGCTGAATTTTTGACATTGATGAAAAAAGTCACAAAATCTCCTCTTGTTATGGATGTTCTCAACATTCCTGGGGTTCAGAGATCATTAGAGAGATTAGCTGATCTGTTGGGCAAAATCCAGAAAGCTTTGGGTGAATATCTTGAAAGAGAACGTTCTTCATTTCCCAGGTGACTACTTTTCTGTGTTACAAACTTCGAAAGAATTAAAATGATACAATCCTTATTGCCTGTTTGTTTACCTTAACTGTTATATTTTTTGTTTACCTTAACTGTTATATTTTTTGTTTAATATTTAATACTGTTTTAATTAGGTTTTACTTTGTTGGAGACGAAGATCTTCTAGAAATAATTGGAAACAGCAAAAATATTCCAAGGCTTCAGAAACATTTCAAGAAAATGTTTGCTGGTGTAGCTGCCATCATTTTAGATGAAGATGATACTGTTGTGACAGGAATTGCATCTAAGGAAGGGGAAGAGGTATTCTTTTTTTTTTTTTTTTTTTGAGAACTATTATTAGCATTGAGATTGTTAGCTTTCTTTGTAGTTGTATTTCTAAAACTACGTATCTGTACCTAGATACTTCAAAAATTTTAGCCAAGTGGAAAAAGTCCAGTGGAAACTGTTGTATGAAAGTTATTTTGCGGGAATATGGTATTTGTACGCTATTGAGGTCTGAAAAATTTTTGTTTTTCTGATACACACTTGTCTAAATGTGTCTCAAAACAACATTCAGTTTAAATAGAAGGTCATTTCCCATGTTCACAAAGTAAGTGACTTAATAAAATTCATTTAGTTTGATATTACATATAAGCTTGTCTCCTTCATGTTTATAATAAAGTAAGACATATGTAGTAAGTACTCAGGAAAATGGTAAAGCCTAGAAAGATGAAATTCGGTATACAGCAGCAATTCTTGCCAATGTGTGCACCTCAGAGCTCAATTTTTTAACAAGTTAATTAGAAAAAAAGTTATATTAAATATTGTATGTTATTTTTGGCAAAATTTAGCACTTTTTTACCTCAAAAACCGTGGAAAAATTGAAACACAAAAATATGTTTTCCATCTGAGTGTAGAAAATTTAATTTCAGTCATGATAAAAAAAAAACTTTGACAAAAAAAAGTAATTTTTGTATTTTTTTCAGAATTTTTGAAAAACCCTCCATTTTGCATTTTCCTTTGGGTTTAGTTTTTTCTACACTCATCCCCAAAAAGTTAAGTATGTAATAAAAAAAACCATTTTGGTCAGTATGTAACAGAAAAGCCCCTTCAGAAACAAAAAGTTTTCCAAAATACGTTTGTTTTTTTCCTCCAGATTTTTTTTAAATGTAGAGCAGCATGGTATCTTACATGCATTATAGAAAAAAAATATTTACTGTTTTCTGTTACTGATGTTGCAGCTTGAATTCGATTTGATATTGAAGCAGTCAGTCTTAATTATTACAATCTTTGTTTTTTTTTACTATTACTTGTGTAAATGAATTCAGAGACTTGGGCTGCTTTATGTTTCAAACTTTTCACATTTGACACTACAATCCATGCTGTGAAATCTTGACCAGAACAGATGAAGTTAAAATTAAAAAGTAGAACTGCAAGTTGTACTGATCAACTTTCAGTCCACCTTAGTGTGCAAAATTACAAAATGATAAGCTTCGCAGCACATTTGGCTTCAATACAGTTGCGCTGGCTCTAACTTCGCCAAATCAAAGAAGCCAAGCCTCGCGAGATAAACAACATGGCTGCGTTGTATCGCGTCATTATGTTTGCAAACTAGTCCAGATATGAACGGATAGATATGATGCAGATATGATGCACATTTGATGAAAATTTCAATTTATGCTGTATGCTGTAATTCGTAACATGCACGCGACGGGACGTCCCCTTGTTCTGAGAAGAAGAAAAAAAGTCACGCTGTGCGCTGTCATAAATACAATGAAAAAGAACTTTTAATTGCAGACATTTGAAGTAATTCGGATTTTTCATATTTAAATGTTGATAACAATCAGTGAATCCTAGAAGGCTCTATTCGCTCAAGTGAGAAACTGTATCATTATATATGGGGAAATAAGTTTGAATAAGACTTCAAATCCGTCTTGATTTTAATCCTGTTTTTTGTGAGTGCTAATACTCAAAATAATTTTTGTAGAATTACTAAAATTGTTTCAAAAAAAGCGATCAAAGTTGCATTTTTCAAATAGAAATAAACACAAACACAATAATTAAAAGACAATCAAAAACAGGCACTGATCTGGTTATTATGTTCCATTCAATTCCTAATATAGAGCATATAACCCAACTTTGCCCGTCGAGGTCCTGAGGCACATTGGCTCAGTGGCCAGAGCACTGGTCTAGCATTAACGAGGTTTGCGGTTCGAGCCCCGGTCTCGCAGGTTTTTTTTTTATTTTTTTTTATTTTTTAACTTATGGTAGTTTTATTTTCTATACGTCTTAGTTTAAAACTTTTAAATTTTAAAGAAATTTAGCTCCCTGAAAAAAGGCATGTTTAATAATGGATATTTAACTTTTAGTATTTTGTTCTTTTGATTTTCACAAAAGAGTAAACTTTCATTAATTTTCACTGTTTAAAACATGTTTTTAAAAGTACTCTTTATGAGGAATATACCTTTTCTATTATAAATGTTTCCAATTATGCTTGCTTGTTATATTTTTTTTTTTTATTTTTCATGCTTAAAAAATAATGTAATGCACGAAACTAACTATTATTATTATAGATCAATGAATTTAAAATAATTCTGTGCCTAAAAGTGTGAAATAAAAATATTTTTCCTCTTCACAGCTTTTTATTTATTTATTTATTTATTTATTTTTTATTATCATGAGTTAACATAAGTACAAATCCTCAGAAAATCCATGCTAACTGAAATTATGCGCAAAAAAAAAAGGTTTTTTTCCAACACTGCCTTTCGCATTACAGTTTTAGTGGAAAACCCTGACATTCGCACACTTTATGTTTTTTTTTGTGCATAATTTGAGTCAGCATGGATTTTCTGAGGATTTGTACTTATATTTATACAAATACAAATACAAATGTGACGACCAGTAACAGGCTCTGGGCCCAACTGGGCTGGTCCTAGTCAAATTATAGATCCCAATGAAGATCAATGGCCCTCTTAAAACTATCTACTCCCTTGCTCCTTACCGCCTCTTCCGGTAAACTATTCCAAGTTTCCACTACTCTGCTAAAATAGTAATTTTTCCGAATTTCCAGGTTAGCCTGAGATTTAAATAGCTTATAACAATGACCCCTTGTCCTGCTTTCCGTGCAAAAATTTAACCCTATAACATCTTTCATTTTGATAAATTTAAACAACTGAATCATGTCCCCTCTGGTTCTCCTTTGCTCAAGACTATACATATTAAGCATTCTAAGTCTGGAATCATAGTCTAAATTAGAAAGTCCATTCACTAACCTTGTAGCCCTCCTTTGTACCCTTTCCAATAAATTAATATCTTTCTTAAGATAAGGAGACCAAAACTGAACAGCATACTCTAAATGAGGTCTTACCAAACTTCTATATAAAGGCAGAAGAACCTTCTTAGATTTAAAGTTTACAAATACCTTTGTGCTAAAGATGTACAGAAAAATAACAACGTTACAATGCACAAATGAGCAGGGATACTGCAGACACGTGTTTCGGCGTTACAAGGAACGCCTTTATCAATGCAAAAAAGTTGTGAGACTTTTTTGCATTGATAAAGGCGTTCCTTGTAACGCCGAAACACGTGTCTGCAGTATCCCTGCTCATTTGTGCATTGTAACGTTGTTATTTTTCTGTACTTCTTAGATTTGTTTGAAATAGATCTATTTATAAACCCAAGCATCCTATTGGCTTTGTTACTAGCTATGCTGCACTCTTGACTAAACTTGAAGTCTTGATTTATTAAGACACCTAGATCCATAACATTTTCTGCCTTACTAATGACTGAACCCTGTAAATAATAGCTTGTATGCTTATTCCCATGACCTAAATGCAGCATTTGACATTTCCCAACATTTACTGCCATGCCCCACTTGTCTGCCCACTTAGTAATATGATCCAAATCCTCTTGCAGCTGATTTACTTGTTCATCATTTTCTACAACCCTCATAACTTTGACATCATCAGCAAAACAATTCATGTTTCCAGAAACATTTTCATGAATATCATTCATAAAAATAATAAACAAAAGTGGACCTAAAACTGATCCTTGGGGAACCCCACTTAATACCTCACTCCATTTAGAATGATTACCCCTTACAACTACTCTTTGTTTCCTTCCTGTCAGCCAATTCCTAACCCAAACTAAAATTTTACCTCCAATTCCTATATCAGCTAATTTACTGAGTAGTGCAACATGCGGTACCTTATCCAAAGCTTTTTGAAAATCAATGTAAACAACATCTACACACTTTTTGTTATCTAAAGCCATGGTGACCTTGTCATAAAAATGTAATAAATTAGTAGCACACGATTTACCTTTCCTGAAACTATACTGCAAACTAGTCAACAGACTATTATTTTCTAAGAAATCCATAATCTTAATTTTAAATAAAGTTTCTTTTGCAAACCACCGAAGTAAGACTGACAGGTCTATAATTTCCTGCATTACCTCTAGACCCTTTCTTGAAGAGTGGCGTAATGTTAGCCAGTTTCGATTTACTCATGATAATAAAAATTAAATAAATAAATAAAAAGCTGTGAAGAGGAAAAATATTTTTATTTCGCATTTTTAGGCACATAATTATTTTGAATTCATTGATGTATAATAATAATAGTTATATGCAAAAAAATTGCAAAATTTTCATCACTTTTTTTCATTAATACATTTAACTTTTGTACTCACATAGACAGGAGCTTTTCTTTTAGTGCACAAATTTCTGACAAATCAAATTATTTAAACAATTTTACTCAGATTATTTAGATCCTACACTTGCAACTTTACGGGTCATACATGCCCTAAAAGAGGGCTCTAGACATTAATACTGTCAACTTTTAAGACAGATTTTGTGCATGAATATAAAAGCGTTACAAAAAAAAGTCAGTTATGAATGAGTGTTGTGAAAAATTTATTCACTTAAACTTCTTAATATAACTTTATTCTGTTATTAAATTACTTTCAGGATTGTCTTCCAATGAAAGTATGGATCCGCATTAAATTATAATTATAACTATAATGCTTTTTAGGGTCATTTATTATTATTGCAAAAAATGTCAAATGGCCGCTAGTATAATAAACACACCTCTGGTATAAATCCCTATCACAAGTATTAAAGTTTCTGAGAAGTACACATTATTTTATAATGAAGAGAACAGATTTGTACAATCCTCTTAGTAAGGAAGTTGGAAAGAAAAAAAAATAATTAATATGAACCTTAAAACTCCCCCCTCTAAAACTACACATATGACGGCCCGTTTTATGAGTTAAAAAAGGGTTTCCTTGTGGACTTGTAAGCACATGTATGAAACATTTTAATTTGTAATTTATTTTAGCTGATTTTACCTAATTGAATTTCTACAACATTAACTTTACTTAATGGCAATTTTTTTTCCTTATTTACGCTTAGCGGAGATAGCTGATTGTTAATAATATTGAATTATAAATTACTTAAAACAGTTATTCCTGCATTACTCTTATACTCATTGATTTCATAATATTGAATTAAAAAGTCACAACTATTTTTTATAAAAAAAAGGAGGAAATGAGGAAAAAAAAAGAGCTTTCGAAAAACAACAAAGAAAAATATTAGAAAATCATGTCTTCTTTTCTAAATCCATTATGAAAAATCCCGAAACGTAACTATAAAATAAGCCTACCCAACTGGGAGAAAAACTCGCGAGAGGTTACCGGTTTTCTTCCTCTATGTTTACTTTTGGGGGGGGAGCCCATCTCCCGAACTGAATCTTCGCCGTTTGGCGAAAAACATGAAGAATGAAGATGTGTTGCGAAGCTTATCATTTTGTAATGTGGCCTTTAGTGTCCAATTTCAGGTCTATAAGTGCAAGGATTTATTTGGATATCACATGCACACACACATTATTTCATAATAACTTATTGAAACTGTTTGATCAATAATCCTATATTGAATTGGTCTGTTTCTAAATATTTTCTATATTTAGAAAAATTTCGCTTCATTAAATTAGTGCTGCTCTGAATGTTTTGAATGTGTAATATTTCCCTTTTTCTTTGTTTAAATACCTTTTTAGCTCCAGATTCTTTTTTCATTAGTGAAATCCTGACTAAATGTGTCATATTTTCAGATTAATAAATGAAAGTGCAAAATTTTGAGAGATGAATTTTTCATTTTTTAGGTTGTATTCAGTAATAGAGTATCCATCAAAGACCATCCAAAAATCAATGAATGGCTGACATTAGTTGAAAAAGAAATGCGAGTGACATTAGCTACCTTGCTTGCATCTGCTGTTTCAAATATAGGACCTTTTAAAGGTGGCACCATTGATCAGAAAGAATACATGAAATGGGTGGATAATTACCAAGTAAGATTTTTTTAAGTAATTTTTTTGGCTTTTTTATATGCTTAATTGTTTAACTTATTTGCTAAGTTTTGAAATTCGTTGTTATGAAACATTTTTTTTCTTGCTTTTGGTTTGGATTCAAATTTTCCAACTGTTACAAAAAATAGGAGGAGGGGAGGGCATAAACTGTATGAAATAAAACCTCAAACTAGGATACTAAATAAGATTGGTGCAAATTATAAGAAGTTTCTTCAAACCCCAGGATGACCACAAATCGGTTATACCAGGAAGTATCAGGAATTTGAACAATTCTCGGAAAGGGGCGCTCATGCACAAATTTCTGAAACAGGAGTCTTAAATTTGCAAATTTAGGTTATCTTTCGTGAAACTAGGAGAAGGAGTTTATGATCTCTCTCAAAAAAGTACCAAAGGGGTATTAAAAATGCTACTTTAAACTATCCTTAGGCGGGGCCGTCGCGAATCATAGTAACAATCTCTTTCCCCGGGCCGCACACTGGCTTTAGTGACGTCACACATTGAGTCCTTCCTCCGCGCTCCGCGTTAGATTGAAAGCACGCTTTCACCCTGCCTTTCGCTTAAAAATGGGGATTTATTGTACAATACACATGTTAAAACATACATATTTTTTTGCATATTTTTTGTTGGCTTACATATTAGCCTAATCAATGTGGAATGTCTAATAATTATAACATTGAAAAATAAAAATAATAAGTAAAAATACTTGAAATATAAAGTTTGCAAGTTTCGCGCTTTCCAAATCATGTTCTTTTTTTTTGAAAACTGTTAAAAAATATTATTGATACCCACCCAATCCGAAGTAAAATTTTTATTCGTAAGATTTTTCCAACAAATCTATATATATAAAAATGGATGCATTTTTGCATGTTTGTTCCTTGTACAAATCCAGTTTTCGTCGGATTTTCATCAAACTTGGCACAGAGGTTCTTTAATGCACTAGAATTCACATAGGTGGGGTTTTGAAATTTTTAAAAAATCCAAAAGCTCAAAATTAAAATTTTTTGTCTAAAAAAAGGCCATTTCTTTCAATTTTGAGTTTTTAGAGTAATAGAGATAAGTCTTTAAGCATACAAATTGATAAACTTTAATACATTTAAATATGAGTATTTTCCAACAAAGATTACGATTAACAATGAATTATCAATTTAAGGCTCACTTATTTCATTTTAGTATGAAATAAGTTAAACATAATGCAATACCGGGCAACGCCAGGTAATAAGCTAGTATCAAATAAATAAATCAGGAATAAATAAACCCTTAGTTAATGTAATATCCTACTGTTATGACATATTTTCATAGTAAAGTTCTGTATTAAGCTTTTTGCGACTTGAAACAGAGGAGATATGAAAATAATGGACGAAAGAAACCGACCATACATTTTTTTTTAAAATTATTACTGCACATAGAGCAGAGTTCTGTGGGAATCATAGGCGGCTGGTGAACCAAAAAAGTGGGGGGGGGGGGTCAAAAAAATACGGGAGAGAAGATGTGGTGGGGGGGGGGAGAGAGACTTTGAAAGATTTGATACTAAACTGGACGCGAGAAGGGCAAGAGTGAAAGGGACAGTCCGAGCTAGGACGTGACCGAACGATGAGTGATCGATCTCAGGAGTTCGAAAAAAAGCTGCTGGTTAGTCTGGTAGGTCGACGAGAAAAGATTCTTAATCGATCTCGTGAGTGACGGTTTGAATAAGTCTAAGAATAGGAGGAGAAACAATCGTACTCGGCTCTCCTAATGACAGGAGTTGAGTTTGTCTTGCGGAATTTGTAGTTGTCGGGCGCGATTAGTGCAAGACGATTTCAGGAATATCCTTAGTATTCCACGGGGAAGATGAATGCGGAAATAAATCCGAGCGCGATCAATCGCTGGAACAAAAAGGATGGACGATCTACGAAGTCGACAACTCGGACATCAGTATGGAGGTGAAAGATTCCTGCGGGTGGGGGGGCGCCTCGCGATCCTAACCGGGAAACACTTCGGGAGACGGGATGGAGAGTGAAGAATTCGCCGCTGAACAACGGAGAGGTCCATATATTATTAGATTGTGCGAATTACAGGATTCGGCTGTGAGTTAAGTAAAGTTGCGAAGCAGGCGTAGCTTCGATTGATGGACTTCTATTGTTGAGCTGCAGAGAGTGAGAAGGAGCATGCTGACGTGTTGACTTTGGCGAACTTGGTAGACGACAACCCGGAGAATGGCCAAGGGAAAACGTCAGAGTATATCTAGATAATGGGTAGATGCGTAATAGGAATGAAGTTGGGGAGGGAGTGTGAATGAGAATTGTCCGGAAAATGGGATAGGTGTAATCGGGTGGATCTTTGACGTCAGTGTAGTCTGGACTAGCACGCTTATTTGCGACCATCTGAGTCCAGAGCTCATTTGGGGGGGGGGGTGGTGCGCGAGTTAAGGAACCGATGATCTCGATAGTTAGGCTGTTCCCCAGAGTTCATTGATATGTGGGGGGGTGGGGGGGGGGGAGGAAATTTATTGTCACAAGTGGCCTGAGGATCAGGTTACTGGGAAAAATCGCGATGTGAATATGGAGGATAGCGACGGTTGACTTAATATCGACAGAGATTGTTATTTAATGACTATTTCACTCGACGAGAGCTGGGGACTTTTCGAGATGGGCGCACACAGAAGAAACAAGACAGATATTAGACAAAGGTAGAAGAAAGTGTTAACAGTAGGAGCATTAAAAGTTAGGAAACGCAAAGAAACACAAAAAAACAGTCCGAATTACGTACGAGAGTTTCCCGAAGAAAAGAAAGGCGAGACAGAACCGAGAAAGCCGCTAAGAGTAGTAAGGTTCACTTAAAGGCGGTCGTAGATCAACTACCGTAAGTGAATAGAACAGTTAAAGTATTTAGGATGCAGCACCTTTGAAAGGATTTTTTTCTGCTATAATTTGGCTATAATGTTGAGTTTTTTCATTGCTGATTAATTGACTTCTAAAATATGCGCAATATGGCCTCAAAAATCAACCAGGCAGGTTGATTTTTATCCAGTCTTACGAAATAACATGAAACGGGTCCTATGTTTGGAATTTTCCGCTTTTATTTTGGTGAAATTAATCTATCAACTATGTAAAAAATCATTTTTCACTCTATCAATATTTTTTAACCGCGAAAAGTGAGGGGGCTAAGCTCCTTTATTTTTGAAAGTAAGGGGGCAGTAGTCGCCCCCATTGTCACCCTGGATGAACCGCCTATGGTGGGAATGAATTTGTTGCATTGTGATAAGCTAAAGATAGTGAAAAATTGGGACTTGACTGACTGCCTTGAAAGCCCTAGCAATATTTTTTTAACCCAGCAGGAGAGATAATCCGTCACTCTCCTCATTGAAAGCTGAAGAAGACATCATGTTAAAATTTTATTTTTAATGCAGGAAGACGCCATTTAAGTAAATGCATCGCTTTGTAATGCTACTTTAAAGGGGCTTTGTTCGCAGAATCATTCTTCTAGTGGGATGATTAGGCAGGATATACAGCAAGTATTGGTCAAAATACATTCCCACCTTTTACTGCGCCCCCGTCTTCCTTTCCCTTTATGTGTCCATTCTTCCCACCCACCTTTATTTCTGCATTTAGTTAGTTTTTTTTTCTTTTTACTTCACAGAAGTTGACTTAATTCCCCACTTTTTTCTGGAGAAAAATATAAATTTGTTCAATAGTTCGTTAGTTTACGTCCGTATAATCTGGCCCCCGGGACATTAGTCCCTTCCGCCCCCCTAGTTACGTCCCTGATGAATAACATCAAGAAAAAAATTTTACAAGCACCCATCGACAATGCAAATGTCCGATTTGTCTTGTAAGACGCTCCAATCTTTCCGACTCAATGAATGACGTCACGGGCTCCCCCAATCTCGCAGTGTTAGGCCCGGGGAGAAAGAGAGTAGAGGAGAGGAGAGAATCGCGATGGCCCCGCCTTAGGTGACTTATGGGGCAGGGGTTTGGATGTTCTTCTCCGAATATTTTTCAAAGATGAAGCAATAAAAACACTTTGAAAATAAAAATTTTGAAATTTCAGTTTAAAAACTTGTAGAGGGATGCCATATTGGAATACTTCATTTATTTCTACTGTAAAATTTAGTTGAAATACTTTTCTTTCCGCTATATTTTCTAAAAAGAAAAAAGGAAAACAAAATGAATTGATTTCCAAAAGCATCTATTTCTTTATCTTCTTATTTATTTACTCTTTTTTTCTTTCTTTTTTCAGTCGCAAATTGTTGTCTTAGCTGCACAAATATCATGGTCTGAAGATGTCGAAAATGCTCTTCATGCAATTGCCAACTCTGGAAACAATGATTTGAAGCCTCTAGAAGATGTTCTGGTTGCTGTTGAATCAACACTGAATGTGTTAGCTGATTCTGTCTTACAAGAACAACCTCCCCTGAGAAGAAAAAAATTGGAACATTTGGTACATACAAAAGTTTTTATTCACTGTTATTGGAGAGAAATTTAATTTTACTGTTTTTTAATTAGTGACAATGCTGAAATAGGTTTTGTTTTTTTTTTTTTTTGAGTTTCAAAAGCAAAATTAAACATGGGACATATATTGTACCCCAGCAAGAAAAGTTACATAACACAAAATTTTGAACAACGTGTTAACTATTGATTTAAAATAATTTAATGCTCTTACTTGGCACTAAACTTGCGTATATAACTGGTGTATTATGGGTATTATGAAAATTATATTTTCTCCATCGTGACAGTGGCACATCATTAAAATTTCATAATTTGAATGAAAAAATTTCAAACTTTAAGCATGCAACAACAAAGCATTACATTACAATTTTGTTGCTCATATCGCAATATTTGCTGATTCTCCTGAAACTACAATCATTTAATGGCTAGATTTTCTCTTATGCTTTATAGTTTTAAAATCTCTCTTTCGCCGTGGAGGTGCGATATTTTTCATACGTAAGCAATTGTTCAAGTATTATTGGGATGGCTGATTAACGCAGCATAATGCATCTGGAATATCATATTAAAATGATCACACATAACTGAGGATGAACAAGAAAAAATTTAAGATAAAAAATATAGTGCAAGCTCTTGGGATTTTTTTTTTTTTTTGAACTCGTTGTAAAAATTGTACTTGTGCATGCTAGAAAAACTATAACAGAGTGCTGATAAAAATTATTTATTAGCATTAAGTAAAAATACATGATTTAATGCAACATTTTAAGACTGAAATGCTATTAATTGCAAAATATGTCTACAACCAGTCATATCAGCCTTTTGTCCCGAAAGCAAGCCCCCCTCCTCTTGTCACTTTTTTTTTCCCCGCCTTTACCACGTTATTGCTTTGAGCTATGTCCCACTTTTTTTTGAATGGTGATCAGTTTTGAAGGTCTTGAGGGTAAGGGTCAAAATTTCGGGCAATTTTAGTTTTAAGGGACACTTTGATGTTCTTAGGTACTGCTGCTACCTTTTTTCCACTCCTCCAATCTGCTTCATGACAAAAAAAAAAAAAAAAACAGCATCAATTGACGAGTATTCAAGTGAGAAATCACATTGGATAAATATTTTTAAAAATTATGAATACTAAAATTAATCATTTTTGATGTATGATGATGGTTAAATTTATTGAAAAATGACTATTTACCATATTCCTTCAAAGAGTATCTGATCAAAATTAAAAGACCCTGAATTTAGGCTCCCACACTTTTCCTTTAATTATTAAAAATGACATAATTGTTTTGTTTATAATAGACTTAAAGTTTAAGGAGATAATTTTATTGCATGTTTCAGGAAATTAGGGTTTTTCTAATTGAAGTTAGGATGATTTTCCCTCTACTATATTTGTTTTAAAAGTTTTCTGCTCTGTTATTACAATACAGAATTGTTATGTATAATAGTCATTGAAGTATTTTTTTTTCTCTACTTGTAGATAACTGAGTTTGTCCACAAGAGAGATGTCACACGTTTTCTAATCAAAAAGAAAGTTGCAAGTCCAAAATCATTTGAGTGGTTAAGTAGAATGCGTTTCTACTTTGATCCTCGACAATCCGATGTCCTCCAGCAGCTATCAATTCACATGGCAAATGCTAAATTTAACTATGGCTTTGAGTACTTAGGTGTGCAAGAAAAGTTGGTTCAGACCCCTCTTACTGATAGATGTTACCTTACCATGACACAAGCTCTGGAAGCTAGACTGGGTGGATCCCCTTTTGGTAATATTTTGATGCAGTTTTCTAAGATTCAAATTAATTGTTATTAAAAGTAAGAAGTACAAGAGAATGACTTAGGCTAAGAGATTAAATGTACAATATAGTATTTTGAAACCGAAATTTGTAGTAAGAATATGGTAAGGAATAACAATAGTTATCTAACATAATAATTGTAAACATGTCATTGATTTTATTTCATAAATTATGATAGTTGGTTATCAAATGCAACTTATTGTGTTAATGTTTATCTGACTTATGTTTGAAATTATTTAGTATCGAGTTAAATATAAAATGGGTAAATGGAAAAAGTTACGAAATTTATAGATTAGATATTAAAGTATAACATTTCACTAGGATGCAAAGGTCTATGTCTGAGGAAAATTTAGTTGTAAATTTGTCTGAAAAAAGTTTTATGCTACATTGCATCTGCAACAGTGTTCAAAATTTGATTTTTTTTTTTTGTCTTTATGATTAGCTGTTATAGTAGAATTAGCTGACTTTTGTCATAGTTTGCTGAAGTCTGTCTTTCTTTCTCTGATATTACTTTGTTCCTGCTTTAACTTACATTTATCCTAAGCATTTTTATTCAATTTAAGGTCCTGCTGGAACTGGTAAAACCGAATCTGTGAAAGCCTTAGGTCATCAGCTGGGACGTTTTGTTTTAGTATTCAACTGTGATGAGACTTTTGATTTTCAGGTAATACCTTGTAAATAATCAAATCCTTAGATTTTAAATTTACTTAAAATCAAATTCATAAAACCCTGATTTCTCCCCCAAAGGCAATGGGCCGAATCTTTGTTGGTTTGTGCCAAGTTGGTGCTTGGGGCTGCTTTGATGAATTTAACAGATTAGAAGAAAGAATGCTTTCAGCTGTTTCTCAGCAAATTCAAATGATTCAAGAAACTCTTAAAAATCAGCTGAGCCAAAAAACAAGTAAGAACTCAAAGCTATGTATTCCAAAGTGCATTGATAAAATGTACTTCTTAGTTCAAGAGCTTTTTCCATTCAAACACTTAGCCTTTTGCTCTTTTATAATGACGTGTAATATGGGTGTGTATATGTATTGCTCAACTTTACGTTCATTTAATTTTCTCTGAATTTTCTATTCTGTTTTATTATGGAAAAAAGAAACACATTTTTGGCAAATAATTTATGCATTTTTTTTAAATTTGTAACTTTTTTTTTTCCTAATAATTACATACTTTGCAAAACTTCCTTTGAAGTTCAAGCAACACGTAAAAAAGTAACTTAAAAGTTCTTGTATTTTTTAAATCTCTGTTAGAATTTATTTATTAAATTTATACTTCTTGATAAAAACTTTTCTATCCATTTTTAAATATACATTTCACAATAAAGTATATATAGACTTAAAAACCCAAACTTTTGTTTTAGATATAAGTGTAGAACTTATTGGAAAGCAAGTAAATGTCAATCCAGACATGGCTATCTTCATTACTATGAATCCAGGTTATGCTGGAAGATCAAATTTGCCAGATAATTTGAAGAAGTTATTTAGATCTCTTGCTATGACTAAACCTGATAGACAGCTTATAGCTCAAGTAATGCTTTTCTCACAAGGCTTTCGATCTGCTGAAAAGTTGGCCAGTAAAATTGTACCTTTTTTCAAGTAAGATTTATATTTTTATTTTATTTTCCTGCATGATAAGATTATTTATTAAATCATGTACTATTGACCACTCTAATTGCAACACCAAGAAAGACGAGATATCACCACAAATTCAAATTGACAGATTACGCCACAGGCGCACGTGATGTGCTTCTGCACTGAAATTCTAATCATTAGCATATCTCACCTGCTCTAATGTATGCTGTAAGTTTTGTCTTATTTGCATGCTTCCTTCAGGACTTAGCATTTATGGAGGCCAGCAGTGTAGTAACATCACTATACGTTAAAAGTCGATAAAATATTTGTTTTCTCATTTATTATTCTTAAACCTCTCATTTTCTTTGAAATATAGAAAATTCTTAAAATTCATACTATAATTTTCGAGATATTTGACAGTTGGAATATATATTAAGTAGTTAGAAGTTCATTCAATCTGTATTTACATATAGGTTATGTGATGAACAGTTATCCAATCAATCTCATTATGATTTCGGACTGAGAGCTTTGAAGAGTGTATTGATAAGTGCTGGAAACATAAAACGTGACCGTATTCAGAAAATAAAAGACACACTAGCAGAACAAGGAGAAAAATTACCTGAAGGAAAAATTGCTGAACAACTTCCTGAACAAGAAGTAAGCTTTTTTATTTGCTTATTTGCACTTTTCCGTTTTGTTTTTCTTAATTAGCTTGAAGTCTTATAAAGATTTAGGGCTAAATTTTAAGCATGTGATAAATATTTGAGTATTTTTTTATAATTTTATCAATTTATCATTTTAACCATCTAGCATCATCATGAGTTAAATTTTGCATATTTCAATTATACAAAGTATAAGAATACATTTGGGGGCAGTTGGAATAGGTTTTAAAGAAAAAAAGTACATTTCTGTTAAAGCATTTGTTTTAATCAAAACAATCCTAATTGTTATTGTTCATTGCTTTTGAACTATTTTCTTAATCTTTAACATGGAATTAGAGCAAATAAAGACATCTGAATTCATACAATGTATTCTATATACAGTGCAGTAATAACCTAAAAATTGCCATTTTTGGTCTAGTCTGACTCTGAGGTACAGAAATGTCAGCACTCATTGTGAGTCTAAAACAAGGTACATTTATTGAAGCATATCCAAGACATGAGGCAAATGATTCCCTGGGGTAAAATGAAGCATATGCATCTTACAAAATTTTAGTGACAAACAGGGCCGCCGCTAATAGCGATGGGGCCCGGTACCAATTTTAATGCCGGGCCCCCCCACACACCCCCTCCTAAAATTGCATATTTTTATGCCGTCATTTCAGCACATTTGCAATTGTCAAAAAAAAAAAAAAAGGAAGAAAAAAATTTTTTTTTGGAAAAACTTCTTTTTTTTTAGTTACGAAAGTGTGCATCTGATTTTATTTTAACATTATTTGTGTTGCCAGATGATTTTAATATATTTTTTTACACGAAACGACGAGTTCGAAAACAGAAAAACACAATTTTTGACGTTTGGTCCGACAAACTTCAAAATCAATAGTTTGAAATTGCATTTACATATAATATTGCACTGTTTAGTTGTTTATAACTGAATTTTTGAATTTTAATGTAAATTTAAAAACTGTAATTCGAAGTTTTCATAAAAATATATTTTTAAATACAGTTTCTGGATACGGATAAATTTGAATAACTTTTAATGTCTCAAAAAGGTGAGGCAACATGATATACTATGAATTTCCAATAAGGTGAAATCGAATGGACCAAGGGGAAAAGTTTGAATTTCGATATAAAAAGTTTCGCAAGTAAGTATTAAAGTAGAAAAATGTAAAAATATGATTCGTTCTTATCAGGGGCTCTTTATTCTAGACAGTCAGGCCATAAAGCCCCAAGGAACTGCAATGCTTTTGGTTAAGAAAGGCTCCCATCAGGGTTACTTGATTCTTGTTCTTAAAGTGCGAGAGACATTTGTCAATGACAGTTTAGACTTGGTTTTACGTTTGACGAGTTTCTGTAGCTTTTGGAAAGCGGTGCATTTTCCTTAGCGCAAGCGTGTTTCATTCATTAGTGTTTGTACTAGCAATTGTTTCATATTGAGAATCGGCAATGGAAAGCAAGATTTTTTTTTTTTTGATGAAGTTGTTGACACTATTACTTGAAAACCTTGTTCATAACCTTACGGGCCCCCAAAGCTCCGGGCCCGGTACTAGAGGTCCAGTATCCTCCCCCAAACGGCGGCCCTGGTGACGAATTCTGTTGTTCACAAAACTTTTGGTAGGATAGTTATGCAAGTTGTGTATATTAAGCTTGTTTGATTCTTTCTATAACATAACATATAATTGAAGGTTGAACATCAATGAAATAAATGATTTATGTGTTCTTGAGCAATTGCTAGTAGAAATCTTATTAAAGTAGTAATTTTTTTCTTAATTTCACTTCAATACTTTTGGGTTGTATTTTTGGAGTACTTTGTACTTAGTCTCCAATTTAAACATTTTTTCTCTTATTTTTTAAACAATTTTCATGTTTAAATTTTGTTTTCAGATTCTGATCCAGAGTGTTTGTGAAACCATGGTACCAAAGCTGGTAGCGGAAGACATTCCCCTCCTCTTCTCTCTTTTGTCTGACGTGTTCCCAGGTGTTAATTACACTAGAGCTGAGATGAAAGGTTTAAAGGAGCAGATCAAAAAGGTCTGTCAGGAGATGTTTTTCGTTTGTGGAGAAAACGAGGAAGTTGGTGGACTCTGGATGGAAAAAGTAAGACTGGATTTTGAACTCGTAAAAATCATGTCAGTTTTGAAGCTTCAATTTATATATTTATTTTTTATTTATTGGGGTTGATTAATCTATTGATTTACTAATAGCAAGTAATATTAGAAATTTCAAGTTTCTTAGTTACATATGATAGTAACGATCATTATGGTAAATGTTCTTATATTTTTGTTTTAGGTTCTACAATTATTCCAAATATCGCAACTTAATCATGGTTTGATGATGGTTGGTCCTAGTGGCAGTGGAAAATCAACTGCCTGGCAAGTGTTGCTTAAAGCACTTGAAAGATTTGAAGGTACTGAAGGAGTTGCTCATGTAATTGATCCAAAGGTAAGACTACTTTGGTTAGTTTTGCAGTTTTACAGGGCTCGCATTCCCCCTAAAATTCCTAAATTTCCTAAAAAATTTCAGACCTCCTAAAATTCCTAAAATTGTACTAAAATTTTGTGGCATTCCTAAAAAAATTAGAAAATTTACAGACATTCTTTAGAGGAACTTAAAATACATTTATAAAAGCATTTTAAAGCCAAAAGCGAACTTTTCCCTAGATATTTAATGTGATAAATAGACATTTTGCAAAAAATATTTCGTTAAAAACACTCTTCTCCCACTCTTTTTCATCTTGGGACAAACTTAAAATTCTTCTTCTTAAAAACGAACTATTTAATCTTTAAAACAGCTCTTTCACCACTCTGCCTGAATGAAACATAACCTGCCTATAAAGTTTTTCGACTTCTGCTTCGAGCTGTTTCTTACGCTCCTAAGCTTGATTATTTGGGAATTTTACAATCTGTTTGCATCCCCTTCTATAAAACTCGCTCATTTTAGTTTACTGTATAAATTCATCGCTTGGATATTGATAATTTTATTCTTACTATTTTTTTGAACCTTGTTTGATTTTCTTTTGTTTATAGATTATTTGTAATCTCGTCATTTATGCCAACCCATTCAAAAATGTCGATTATGTTGCATCTTAATATTCAAACTATGAGCATTCTTATCACACATTGTTTTTGGTTCAAAAAAATTTTGAAAAATAAATATATACTGATATATGCAGAACATTTTACACATTAAGATTTTCCAAAGTCGTCCAGCAATGGAAAATCAATTGTTTTTAGTTTCTTACATAACATTCGAAAACATGAGGAAAAAAGGAAATTACTAACAAAAATATTTGGTGATGCAAGATGGTTTTCGATTTGTGGCACTGAACATAAAAGTCAGCACGGGTTATCTTTATGAACTGTTTTCTGGGCACTGCTGTATTACTAGGTAAAAAGAAAAATGACAAAGAAAAATCTTAAAAACAAATTTTTAGGGAGAAGCGAAAAAAAAATTAGATTTGTTGTGATAATAAAAATTTTGATGAGTTTAAATGATGAATATTCTCTCTTTGTCTAGTGAAATAGCGTTTTAAAACAGCTGTAGAAAGCTGCTGTAGTTAAAACATTATGGAAGTAATTGTTGAATAGAATGATTATCCGTAGAAGCTGGTCAACTGGAAAAACTCAGAGATTCCTATTTTTGAAAGTGAAAATTTTCAAAGCACGACTGCATTTTGAAGAGCCTTCTGGCTTATGAACATGTTAATATTTTCTCTTTTTTTTTTTTTTTTTTTTTGTGGAAGTATTTGAAGGTTGGAATTTAAAAATGAAATGTATTTTCAGTTTGTTTTGTTAGGTACTACTGTTAGCAACCTATTTATAGTCAAACAAAATCGTAAATTACCCCTATAATTTTCCTAAAATTTTATCAAAATGTTCCTAAAATACCCCTAAAATTCTAAAAAAGTCTACTGCGAGCCCTGGTTTTATGACATTGAGCTAGTTAAATGTTATTTATCTTAGTAGATTGTATAAAGAACCATCTTTTATTTTTTAACAAACAATATGTTTGTAATTAACTTCAGAAAGACTTTCAAAATGATTCACATTTTTTAAATCTTGGTTCTGCTTTTGTGAATAGCATAACTATTATACACAAGAGTCAAGAATTCATAAGATGGATATAGAAAAAAGTTTTGTACTGCCCAATAATATACTTACTAGTTCTTTTCCCCTTACTTTAAAGGGAAGAGATATTTCAAATAAATTTGTTGAAAAGGCAGGGATTTCTTGTACTAGTCTCATGTACTAATTAAATATGAAAAGTGTATCTGGTACATTTATAGACCTTTAGCTTATTTCATGATTTTTTTAATGTATGCAGTATTTTAAGAAATTCATCTTTTTCTTTAGGCTATTTCAAAAGAAGCTTTATATGGAACACTTGATCCCAACACTCGTGAATGGACTGATGGGTTGTTCACTCATGTTCTGAGAAAGTATGTTCATCTTGTATTTTGCAGTGTACAAACGTTTCTCTAAAATAATTCGTGTAACTAATGAATTATAAATTTTGTTTTACACATTCTTTTTTAGGATCATTGATAACGTCAGAGGTGAAATCAGCAAACGACAGTGGATCATATTTGATGGTGATGTAGATCCTGAATGGGTTGAAAACCTTAACAGTGTTTTAGATGATAATAAACTCCTAACATTGCCAAATGGGGAGCGTTTGAGCTTACCACCAAACGTATGTGTACAATTCTTTATTTTTGATCCAGTCTTCAGATTTTTCTGTGTGTCTTTTGAGCATGTAGCAAATACTCTATTTTGCTTAATTACATTAATAAATAAATTGTGAAACATTTATTTTATCTGTCTAAAAGCAAGATAGAGAATGCACTCTTTGCAATCGGGGGGGGGGGGAGTGAAGGGGTTGGATAATTTTCCTCTTTTTTGTTTTTCTGCTAGGGTCCTCCACGTTTTTAAACTTTAAAACAAGCATCCCCATACTTTATTACTTCATTAACTTGTGCTTATATATGTATGCATCCCAAACCTCATCCCTTGAGCTGCACCACTGCTCTGTATACCAACAATTCTTGTATGTTTCATGATTAAAAATTCATTATTGTCTAGGGTTTTTTTTTTTTTAAACTGCTTTTAAGTCTTTAGAAATTTTAGTTCAATAAAAATTAAAAAACACAAGTTTAAATTTTTCATATATTTTTTTGTATGAACTACTGAAAAGTCATCACTTGATTTTTTTAATAAAAATATATTAGCCTTCCTTTTATGCTTAAAAAAATCAGTTTGCATATATAGTTCATTTAAGGCTTATACTGTAACAGAATGGTGCTTTGCATTTCAAATACGTTTAGTCCCATTGAAAAATGAAATTTTAATATTAAAGCAATCATTAAATAATTTTTTTATAAACATGGTTAATAGAAAGCATTAAGTAGTAAATTTCATTGTGTTGGCATAACAATACTTTTTTATAGTATTTGGTCAAGGCTGAATAATGTATTTACCCAAATGCATCGCTCAGCATTGTACTGGCTACATTTGAAAAAAGAAAAGTAATGTGAAGTAACACGTACAACATGAAATCTAAATGAGAAAGGAAAAATTTAGGATGCAATTTCACATCAGAATAATGACAAGATTCTTAAAAATCACCTCTTTTATGCATCTTACTGTCAAATTTATTTTTTTTTAATTGTAACAAAACAGCCATAAAATT
Organism: Uloborus plumipes; assembly: GCA_038373865.1. NCBI lineage: Eukaryota > Metazoa > Arthropoda > Arachnida > Araneae > Uloboridae > Uloborus > Uloborus plumipes. Next base: position 282,617 of record JAXGGA010000107.1, read on the forward strand.
ACCTTTTTGTACCGCTAAATCAAAAATTATCTCTCCTTAATTTAGGTAACTCCTATTTTCAATGCAATCTATTCGTCAAATTGTTTTTGTGATTTGTTTAAAATTCATTTTCATTTTGTGGTTTCATGAAACATATTTCCGAATATCTTTTAATTATCATTTGATGAAATATAGTATTTTGATTTAAATAATGTCCCTCAGTTTAATATGTGTAATCTTACAGGTCAGAATAATGTTTGAAGTCCAAGATCTCAAGTTTGCAACACTTGCAACAGTCTCTCGTTGTGGCATGATATGGTTCAGTGAAGATGTGCTATCAACTGAAATGATTTTTGAGAACTTTTTGTTAAAACTTCGTCATATACCATTAGAAGAAGTTGAAGAAGAAATTTCTTATAAGAAGAAAAAAGAAGACAATTTAAAAGAGGATCTACTGTCTCCAACATTACAGGTGTAGTAAAAATCTTGTATTTCACAAATTTTTTCCATTGTTTTTAAGTACTAATTTTGCTTTCACTGCTAATAGCTTTTATTTTCCTAGTAATTTATCTCTGATTTATTTACTCATTTTATTTTGATGTTCTAGGTACAGCGTGATGTTGCTACAATTTTGAGCCCGCACTTTGCATCTGACGGATTAGTTGTGAGAGCTTTAGAATTTGCATCAAGTCAAGAACATGTAATGGATTTTACTCGCTTAAGAGCACTTGGGTCGTTGTTTTCAATGTTAAATCAGTCATGTCGAAATGTTCTTAACTACAACCATACTCATCCGGATTTCCCTATGCAGGTAAGAAGTGTTTCATTATACTGTTCAGCTCAAAACTCATTCCATATTTAAATAAAAATTTCTGCATTAGTTATAAATCATATTCTAAGCATCAACCTTTAACATTTTGCCTTAAATTAGTTTTTTAAAAAATCAAGTGTACATAATTTTTTAAAGGATATGTTCTTAGAAATAGCAGTTCTTGGCTTAGTAACATAATGTTAAAAATTGCAAAATTCAAAATGTTAATAATGTGTGTAAATTTTAGTGTGACATCACAATTTAAATCTAAATGATTCAAAACATATAGCAACCAATTACAAAACCAACCAAAAAATATTCTTGTTGCATTTTCAGAATGACCAACTGGATCGCTATATTCCAAGATGTTTAGTCTATGCATTGCTGTGGTCTTTTGCTGGAGATGGAAAGTTGAAAATAAGATCTGATCTTGGAGATTTTATTCGTGGCATCACAACCATCCCTTTGCCACCCAGTGCCATAGCACCTATCATAGATTTTGAGGTAAGGTTTTTAATATAAGCTTGTACTTGTCATTCTGAAATTTAAAAAATGATATTACATGTACAAAAATTAAAGCTCTTTAGTGAATAAAGCATTATAATTTTTAGATGAAATTCTATTTCTGATAATTAATTTTCATATAAAAGTTTGATGTTAATCGTTAAATTCTGTCTAAAATGCTTTATGTTGTTTTTGGGTGCAATTCAAATAGGTTTCAATCAGTGGTGAATGGTGTCCTTGGCAACAAAAAGTACCTCAAATTGAAGTTGAAACACACAAAGTTGCAGCCCCTGATATTGTTGTGCCTACACTAGATACTGTGCGACATGAATCTTTGCTATATACATGGTTAGCTGAACATAAGCCTTTAGTACTTTGTGGACCACCAGGATCCGGAAAAACAATGACGCTGTTTAGTGCTCTAAGATCCCTTCCCGACATGGAAGTAAGTGAATTATTTGACTCATATTTTGCTCCTCTGAAGTATGTTTGTTGTTTGAAATATGTTTTTGCTAGTTATTTAGCTTTTTATTTGTCAGCCAAGATTATTTGATGAAAAAACATAAAAGTTAATACTTTTTGCATAGTATGAAATGCCATGTAGCCTCTACATTTTAAACAAAAACTTCATCTTACTTTAATTTTCCTATTTGCCATGTTACTTCCATTTTAAGTGAGAAAATATTGCAAAGTTGTTTTTTTCCCCCAATAGTTTCTCTCTTTTCTATTAACACTTTTTTTAACACAATGCTGTTTGTTTTTTTCCTTTGATTTCTCATTAAAAAGTAGCTTTAGTATATAATTTCCCCTTTTATCTACTTAAGCTATTCACACGTGGCTATGTTTCCGTTAAATATTTTCATAGAAATCCTTTTAATTCTTTTCACTTAAGATGATGAATGGTTCCCAATAAGACTTGTAAAGCTGTGAGTGGGACTGTTTTCTTTTTAAATTTCAAACATTCTTGATTTTACACTGTGTATGAATATGGATTACTGCTGCTTCAGAATTTTCTTTTCTTCAACCTGAGTAACAGAAATAATGAAGTGTGTTATGGGTTTTAAAATTTTGCTATTTATTCAGCTAAATTTCAAACAATAAAAATTTTAATGCAAGCCTTTTTTATTTTTTTACTTTTAATGAAAAGAAGTGATGATTTTTAAAGATTTTCTGACTAAAATCTTCCTTTTTTTATATTTGTTTTGGTCTGAAATACTTATAGGGAGCACTTCAACTTTGGTATTGGTAGTTGGGAAAATTTCAATGCGACTACATCCTTATTACTTAAAGTTTTAATTTAGTATTTTTTCAGTCTTCATTTCAAGTTCTAGATGCATCATCGTTTCTGAATTAGTTATTATTCTCCAAAAATTTCTGAGCTTTTTAGTTTATTTAACATGCAGCTAAAAAATTGATAACTAGGTTTGTTCTTTGGTTACTTTGTGTTTGTATTCTTAAAGTCAAAGTTCTATAAAAACAAAAATAATATAAAGATCTTGAACATTGTAAAGTGCTAATATTTGTATGAAAATTTTTAAAACATTGTTTTTCTTGCAACACTTAAATAAATGTTAATTTTGGTTTTTAATCTACAATTTAGGTTGTAGGTTTGAATTTCTCTAGTGCGACAACACCTGAATTATTACTAAAGACTTTTGATCATTATTGTGAATACAGAAGAACTCCAAATGGCATTGTTCTTTCACCAATTCAGTTAGGGAAATGGCTTGTACTCTTCTGTGATGAAATTAATTTACCAGATATGGATAAATATGGTATGTATACAAATTTTCTGTTTTTAATGTTTAATGTTTTTAACATTGTTTTGTTCAATGAGAAATTTTAAAACTGTATTTAATTTTAATGTAATTTTAAAACTTAGTTGAATGCATGAAAAATTTATTTGGAATTTTCATCATGCAAATGATTATTTTCTTTGATTTTAAGGTACCCAACGAGTCATATCATTTTTGCGCCAGATGGTTGAACATGGCGGCTTTTACCGAACCACTGATCAGGCCTTTGTCAAACTTGAAAGAATACAATTTGTAGGTGCTTGTAATCCACCCACTGATCCTGGGAGAAAGCCACTTTCTCATCGGCAAGTGATTTTTATTTATTATGGTTATTGAAGTATTTACATGTCTTGTAGAGTGCAATTATGTGTGTATTCCCTTCAAGTTTAAATCTATCTGTTCTTTTGTGTTTTAACTACTTAGAACATTTCATCAGTACAAATAAATTCTGTTATAAATTCTGTTATTGGGTAGTATTTTATACGCTTGATTTTAAAAAAATTGAAAATATTAAGGTAAAAGAACAGAACTATTTCCTTTGTGCAAAAGTATACATAAAGGATAAAAGAAACGTTATAGATGTATGAAAATTGCAAATTAGTTACATACATCTGCTTTGAGATTACTATAATATCTTTATTGCAGAACAAATTTTGAAGTTCCTTTATAATTTCCGGGATAGCATTTCTTCAAATTATGATATTGAAAATATTTTTTTTCTTTTTTAATTATTTATTTGCAAGTTCACACACTTCAAAAAGAGATATATTCTCCAATGAATTCACCATAGTTATTTTGTATCTTTCTAAATTTTGTTCTCCAAAAACTTGTTCTCCATATTTAGGTAGATTGAATATTTTATTTTTCATAAAAATTAGATTGATTTCATAAAACGTTGCATAAGTACTAGCCTCCCCCCACCCTCCTGCATTTTCTAAAAAAAAAAAAGAAGAGAAGAATATTAGGATCAAGAAAATATTGACAAAGAAATTTGTTGTAAAAATAATATACACTACTAATATGTACAAGTGCTTTATACTGATTGCACATTTTTTTAAAGTGCCATTACTGATTTGACTTGTATTGATTTTAATTTTCAGATTTTTGCGTCATGTGCCAGTTGTCTATGTAGACTATCCAGGTGAAACATCACTGAAACAAATCTACGGAACATTCAATAGAGCTATGCTTCGACTGTTGCCCTCATTAAGAGCTTATTCTGAGCCTCTGACATCAGCTATGGTTGAGTTTTATCTGATGTCACAGGTAGATACTATTTTATTTTTTAAATGTGTATTTTTACTGTATTCGGAATTATATATCAATTTCATTTTTTTTTAAATTTCTTATATTTAGCTCAGAATTCAGTGCTTTTCATAATCATGTTACTATTTCAGTTTGAATCAATGGCAAAGGAATTTTAATAGTAATTGTAATAAAGTACAAGAGTAGTTTCTTTTTTCCCAAAAATATTTATATATTAGAGGGATGTTGTAAATGTTTTTGCTATAATAAGATATTAGAAATCGTTCATCTAAAAATAATCTTGGATGAGATGCTTCTTAAAAAAATCATTATTGTATTTAAATATTGTGTAATTGTGTTAATATTTAAATCAAATTATTCTAACATACACTAAAAAATGTTTTTGACTAATTAGTTGCGAGTGCTCCAATAAAGTATTTGTTAAAATGTGCTCTTTATATGTTCTCTATAAATAATAGTTTTTTAAAGCTTAAACTTTTGTCCTAGATAAATCACAGTTCTCTCTTTAATTATCTTATTTGCTGACTTTTTGTTTGAAATATATTAAAAAAATATACTTGAGTGAAATAAAAGAAAAAAAAAGGAAAATATCAAATGCTAGATCAGTATGTAAGTAGTTAACTAAGTGATTGAAGAACAGAAAATATATGTATCAACATGTGTAGCAGAAAGTTTATTTTAGCATTTTAAAATTTTGCTTCCACTTTCTCTCTTTCTTTTTTTTTTTTTTTTTGCTTCTTTGCCTTTATCTATGTTTTATAAGTTTATGTTGGACTGAATTTTGACGACTTGTATTTATAACTGTTTCATTTCACTGGACGCCACTGTTTAATGAAAATATTTTTACAGGAACGTTTTACACAAGATATGCAGCCACATTATGTTTACAGTCCTCGAGAATTGACTAGATGGGTTCGTGGTATTTGTGAAGCTATAAGACCTCTTGAAACTCTTGCTGTTGAAGGATTGGTTCGACTTTGGGCTCATGAAGCCCTAAGATTGTTTCAAGATAGGTAATAGAGATTTTCATATACAATAGCAATATTTCTTATGTTACAGAAGTTTATATAGAAATAAAACCATTTTAATTTCGTGTGCATGGACACTTTTAAATCAAGTCTTAATATAGCTAGCTTGAAGTAAAAAGTCAGGTTATGAAAGCTTTTTGTGACGTTATTTATCACACTTCAAATTTTTTTTCCTGCATTATTTTTTTTATAATTAATCTTTTCTAGGAATTAACTTTTTGATAGTTAATTTTCTGAGTGATATAAATTAAGCTGATTTCTTTTCTTATTTATTTCTCTGATCTTTTTTTTTTTTTTTTCTTTTTTAACAAAAGCTTTTTATTGATATATTTATTAAAAGTTAAGTTATTAAAAAGAATGAGCTAAGAGTCATATTTCATCGCAAATGTTGTGTACATTTTCGTGTGGTACTCAAAATGTAAGGTTTTTTTTTTAATTGTCTTGTTTCATATCAATTTCCTTTTTATAATTTAAAACATAGCTCCCCACGCATCAATTTTTTTGAGGAAAATATATCCCTTCTGTAGCCACAACTAAAAAGGGAAAAACATTTCATAAATACAATTTTTAACCTTTCAGGTTGGTTGGCGAGGAAGAACGTATCTGGACAGATGAAAATATCAACATAGTTGCTTTAAAACACTTTCCTAACATTAATCGTGATGCTGCTTTAGAAAGGCCTATTCTGTATAGTAACTGGTTGTCTAAAGATTACCTTCCTGTTGAAAGAGATAGTTTGAGAGATTACATAAAAGCAAGACTTAAGGTATGTATATATCTTCTATGGTGCATTCTGCTAAAGTATAATTATGGTCATTGGTGTTTAGTACCTTGTGTAAAGTAGCCAAAGTATTTGTATTCATGAAAAATTTTCCCTCACATCTTAGCCTAATTTTCTTATTTGGACCCTTGGACTGAATTTTGACTTCTCTTTTTGTGCATTCATATATGCATATTATGCTGCATAAAGTTTAACTAATCAGCAAAATGTGCTGACAACAGAAATAAAATGGACTAGATTATTTGTTTGCAAGCTTTTACTAATAGAATTGTCACTTAAAAGTCAAGAACTGCTGAAGGGTTTTTTTTTTTTCTTTTTGGTAGGAGTTTTTTAATTATTTTTTCCCTAGCAGCAGTACTTGATGAGGGCATCAATAACTAGACTGAAGTGAAAAATCACTCAGCACTAGAATGAATAGAATAAATTTAAATTATTTAAACAGTAAAAATAAAAAATAAGATTGGCAAACGCAACAAAAACAATGAAGCAAAACATCTTAAAACAGAATTAAAATTATTAACATGGTAAAAAGCAGTCAGTTTGTCTCTTGTGCATGTAAGTGCGCTCTTGCCCTCCGGTGCTTGTCATGTATGTTTCTACTATTGGCTTAACATTTCTCAGACAGGCAGCATTCTTCAGGTACTTGTCTTTGCTCATTACACAGTTCAAGGAGGAAAGGAGCTTGAATATATGAATGTGACTGACAAGGCAGTCATGCGCAGTTTTGGTTGTAAGGCAGCAACTGCTTACCATCTGGGATCCCATTCAGACCTTCCTTCCTGACCTTGACACCAATTATTTCTTTTAAATTGTTTGGGAAGTCTCATTTGCATTCCTTTTCATTATCCTGTAGATAGAAGGATTCGAGACCCCTCCCAAGAGTACTGCAAAATGCCTACACTCATTTTAGCTAAAAATTCAGCTACCTCATTTTCATAAATATCACAATGTGATGGTGTCCTCTGCAGTACAATGTTCTCTTTTGTAGACAAAGCAACCCCGGGTTCTCTTTGCAATATTTAATTTTATGAGAGTCTGAACAATCTAAAGATGCTTATATTGTTAAGATAGAAAGTTTTTATCATTCTGTTGACTATAGTTGTTAGACATTGCTATTCTGAGAGCCTCTATTTCATCTTCAAATGGAATAATATTTAGTCCTAAGTTTTAGTTCAATGAAAAAAGTTTCAAAAAAATCCCAGCCCCTGAATTTCCCTTCTGTTCTAGACTTAAAAATATATATATATTTTTACCATGTATGATTTTGTACACGAGATTTCTTAGTGTTTGTGTAAATGTTTCCATTAAAATTAAGAAAAGCGTGACTCTTATGATTGAACATGACAAATTGCAAGAATAAATATGAAAATGCAATTATGATGAAATATTTGTTCTGCAGAGTATGCAATTTACTTAATTTGAAGTTAAACTTGAAATATCTTTGAAATTAGTGGAAGTTGCAGCAGAGAGAGCAGAGTCAAGGAAATTTTTTGCAATAAAACTAATTAAGATCTGTTGATTATTAGCGTGATAAAACTTAAAAAAAAGTATTTGTGTAATAAGGTTAGAAAAAATAAGTACTTAATGCTTTTTTCTCTGTAGGTGTTTTACGAAGAAGAACTTGATGTTGCACTTGTGTTATTCAATGAAGTGTTGGATCATGTCTTAAGAATTGATCGAATATTCCGGCAACCACAGGTTTGAATTGAAATTAATGTAACATCACTTAAGCGCTTTATTTATTTTTTTTTAATTTTACTTTAACATGCTAGCCAACTATTTAATATGTTCTTGAAAGTGGTTAATGTGACTTTAAAAACTAGATTTTAAATATCAAAGATCAGAAGGTAATATAAAGGCCATAGAAAGTGCAGTATTTGTTATAAGCTAGAAAGTTAATAGTGAACAATAATGATGCACTTGGTAATAAATGCAATTTCTTCAGCTATATGTAAATAACATTTTGCATGATTAAAGTATTTTCCTTTTTAAATAGTTTTATTTTTGTTTATTTTTCTACAACAACCATAATAAATGTTTTAGGGCCACTTGTTGCTGATAGGTGTGAGTGGTGCTGGAAAGACCACACTGTCCCGCTTTGTTGCTTGGATGAATGGACTAAGTGTATTTCAAATTAAAGTGAGTGCTACTTTTTCCTTTATTCACATCTTCCATTTGTAGAACTGTAATTATAAAAAGTAAGTTTTACGGTAAAATTCTTTCTGTTTTTCTTTAAAGGTGCATAACAAATACAGTGCCTCAGATTTTGATGAAGACTTAAGAGCTGTTCTACGAAGATCAGGTTGTAAAGTAAGTCTTTAGATTTTCCCATGCAGCTGCTACGCATTTATACACCTAACATTCAAAACGCTTTCAAACACTCAACGTTTACCCAGAACGGACAGCATCATGACTGGGGCTTTGCTACAAAGATTTTGAATGCAATTAAAATGTTCAATTTCAGTCCTTACAACAGCGTAGGAAATAAGCGGTATCGCACCGCAGTTTGCGATTCAAAACTCGTGAAAAACGATGCAATATCCTAAATTGCATTGAAAAATTTACGATTTAATAATTCTTTAAAAATTATTCTTTTTAAATAGCAAACTATATCATTATTTTATAATTAAAGCATTGAAATTTCGGGGCACATTTCAATTTTTTTCCGATTGTCTTAATTGCCCCTCCCTCAAGAAAAAGAAAAGAAAGAAAGATAAATGCTGAAAATTTTCGAACATTTGGCGAACGTTTTGTGAGTTTTAGTTTTCTTTTCCATATGCAGGTTTTCTTTTCTTAAAAGAAAAGAAAACCAAACAATATGGTTTAAACGAACAAAGAAATAAACAAACAAAAAAATCTTTTAAAGAGCGCAAAAATGTGTGTTGCAAAAGATAAGCGATGAAAGTTTGTCCTGAAGTCATTGTTTAAAACTTATGAATTGCACACATTAAATATTACATTTCTGAAAACTTGATTGTTTGTCGAAAATGTAATTTCTCAAATTATCGTGCAACAACAATGTAAACTGCTTCTCAATTCTACAGAACTGCTCCGCAATATCAAAATTTGAGGAGCAGCACTGCTCCTCAAAATGAAATACTTATTTCCCACGCTGCCTTACAAAAGTGAAAATAATATGCAAAAATAAAATATAGTATTTTGACTATTAAACAATGTTGAATTGATTCAAACATTATGGAAACAAAATGTCACTAATGCAAGTCACTGAGCTGACTTTTGGCTTTGGAATATTAAAAATTACCATAAAATAAAGATTCAGAATCCTAAAGCAGTTGAGCTCTAGGAGCCTAGGTCAACTTAGCTTAATGATCCTTGCTCTTGTAAAGTGATAAACTAGCAATTTCAAATACATTTTAAAAAATTCTTGTGCCTTTTTTAAGCATGAGGTTCAGTGTTTTGTATTATGATTTTTTCTTATCTAGGATGAAAAGATATGCTTCATACTGGATGAGTCAAATGTTCTTGATTCAGGTTTTCTGGAACGTATGAACACCCTTTTGGCCAATGGAGAAGTTCCGGGTCTGTTTGAAGGAGATGAATTCACTACTCTGATGACTCAGTGCAAAGAAGGCTCTCAAAGAGAAGGCTTAATGCTGGACTCCAATGAAGAGCTGTACAAATGGTTCACACAGCAGGTATGACCTTTAAGGAGTAAATCAATGTTCAAAAATATTTTTGCATTGTACTTGCAAAAAAAAAATATTTTTACAGGCTTTATTAAGTTGTCCCAAAACGGTATGATACATCCATAACGATGCCATGAAAGTGTTCGACTTTAAATGCGGTACCTCATAAAAGTAACTTTTTTCTTTTTGTCGCATGAAAGTGTTTACTTTACCAAATTGCGGTGCTTAAAAATTATTTTTTAAATTTTTCGAAATGTAACTTGAAATTTTTCATCTTTGTAATGTATTTAACTATCTGTAGAACCGACTTTCAATTTGTAAACAGTTATTGCATTTCTTTTTAATCTGTGTAAAACAAATTACAGTGAAATCTGTGTATAACGATTCTCAAGGGACCGAGAAAAAATATCGTTATAGACAGATTATCATTGTAGACAGTTTTGCATTGAGTAGATGGGAAGTTGGCTGGGACCAAACCAAAATATCGTAATAGGCAGGTTTATCGTTATGTACAGTATCGTTATACACAGGTTTCACTGTATATTAAAAAAAAACCCTCTAAGTTTATTCCAATTGCTTATTTTTGTGTCATAAAGGCAAAATAGAGCTCACTTGGGAAGAAAAAAAAAACACACGCTGCCATGTAACACAATCATGCTTTTTAGACCCTTACATTATGGCACTAATTTAAAATTAATATTTAATAAGTTACAATCATTTGTTTCTAAATGTGGACATTTTTAAATACAAACAAGAAAACATTTCTGAGAAACTTTTAAGTTCTCTCTTAAACTAGTTAGTCTGTCCAATCAGCAATTGAGAATCATTTATCTAGAATATTCCTGTTGAGGTGTCACAAAATGAGACTACTACTGTTTGAAACCTTAATGTTACCTAGATAACTGTCTGAGCACATAAAATGTAACAAGCAGTAATAGTTACATTATACATAGCAATTATGCAAATTTTATGAAAGAAGCCAACAGTGGAGCAGAATTAACTTAGGAAAAAGGATTCTGGAGACTACACTGTGCTGTAGGATTTCATTACTTCATGTCATGAAATTATTATTTTAAAATATTCAAAAAAAAAAAAACAGAAAATCCTATTTCTTTTTTGCTTTTTCTAAAAAGTAATGATAAGTCTTTATTTGATAAATGTTCTGGAATCAGTGTCATTGTTTTAACATCATGATTAATTTGTTTTAATAGGTAATGAAAAATTTACATGTTGTGTTTACCATGAACCCTTCTTCTGAAGGCTTGAAGGACAGAGCTGCTACTTCTCCTGCTTTGTTTAACAGGTCAGTACAAGAGTCATTTTATATTTGTTTCATGATTATTATTTAATTAAATATAATACCCATTTAAAATGTGCTATATTAGTTTTAGTATTTTCAACCTCGACTGACAATTGTGAGATTTTAAATACTGTATTTTGGGGTAGATAAGCCGTATAAGCTGCAGCACTGTATACGCCGCAGGCACTTGGCAATTGGCAAAATTCCCCCAGAAAAAAATGTGTTTCATCAGATATGCTGCATCAGCATATAAGCTGCATAAAATGTAGTTTTAAAAAATTTCTGCAAGAACCAATGCTGCAGTATACTCCTATTGACATCGTTAAAAAACAATGACAAAGAATTAGTAACATTGATTTGAAAATAGTGTTTCAATATCATAGATAATTAAAACATTGCAACATTTTGGCGATAACTGCAACTGATAGTAACCTTGTCCTACTCTCTGGCAGTCTCTACAGCAACCTTACTTCCCATTCCCTCAGCAATGTGCAGCTGGCGATTTTGTTTTTCTTATCACTGATGATTTTGATTTTTTATTTGTTTTTCGTTTAGATTGGTTTTTTGATATGATGGTTATTGTTGATGTTTTTTTTTTTCTTAATTTGTTCCCTTTGTAATCAGATCTGGAAAATAAAATAACATCTGTATAAGCAGAAATGCTGTTACCCTTTTTAAAATAGAACTGTTCAAGGGCGCAGTAGTGGCTTTTGATGTCAGACTCTAATTTGCTTTGTTTTAGGAAAAAATAAACATCGTTTGTGCTTTAAAAAAAGAAAAAAAAAAGACAAAAAAAAAACTTTTACATTGTATAAGCTGCCATGGCGTGTATAAGCAGCAGGAGTTAAAATTCAGCTTTTAAACACCTATAAGCAGCCCCTAACTTGTATTACTTCCAAAGATTAGTTTGAAAAATAATTGGTTACCTGTCAGCAGATAATTCATTGTTTGAAACAGTCTTAATACACAGGATATATATATATAGAGAGAGAGAGAGAGAGAATTTTTTTTTTTTTTTTTTTGAATTCCATTTCAGTTTAATGTTATTGAAATATTTATTCATTGAATAAACAAATTTAATGATTCATAAAGTTGTCATACATTGTGAATATTCACAATTAACAGTTTGAATTTCCATCGCATAATTTAGTCATTTAGTTTAATTGATTTAACTTAGATATTGTTGGCATTTTGTTTATTTTTTAAAAAAAAATTTCGGCTTGGCTATGTGCCTTAAATATTGCTATGTCTTTAATTTTTATTCTACCCTTCATGTAATACATGAGTTTATTTTACTCTTAGATGTGTCCTGAATTGGTTTGGTGACTGGTCAGATGAAGCATTGTTTCATGTTGGAAGAGAATTTACTAGCAAACTTGATATGGATAAACCCCTTGTTAGTATCTGCCATATGTCTATTAATATTCCCTTCTTTTTATATTTTATTCTATTTGATGCTATATATTGATATTTTCTTCTTTAGTACAAAGCCCCAGATTATTTTCCTGCTGCCTTCCCTGGGCTTGAAATGCCACCTTCACACAGAGGAGCCATTGTTAATGCATTTGTTTATGTTCATCAAACTCTCCACAAGGCCAATGCTAGATTATCAAAGAGAGGCGGGCATGTTGCAACTGTAACCCCTAGACACTTCTTAGATTTCATTAACCACTATGTTAGTTATAATTTTTACTTTTATATTTTAGATTGAGTTATGAAAGTTTTAGAAACCAATATGATCTTGCTTTTATAATCCTTTTAGGTGAAATTATTTAACGAGAAACAAGCTGAGTTGGAAGAACAACAACTGCATTTGAATGTTGGCTTGCAGAAAATCCATGAAACTGTTGAGCAAGTTGAAGAACTTCAAAAATCTCTTGCATTAAAACGTAGAGAGCTTGAAGCTAAGAATCAAGCTGCAAATGCCAAACTCAAGGACATGGTAAGTTTTATATATCTCATGAAAATTTATGCTCTTAAATTTACTGAATAATATTTGTAATCAAGTTAAGTTTACTTAACTTAGCATATACAATGTTTTTTTTAATAGCAAACTTATGTTGCATACTAGTTGTACATATGTTGCCTGAGTGTCCAAAAACTTAGCTCGCCTAATGATGGAAGCTTCTGTGACGAAAACTATGAAATAATTCGTCCTATTATGTATTAGGTGCAGTTTTTTGGTGTATTTAATTGACTTTATATCACATTCTCAATCATTAATAGAGCATTTTAAGTACAATGATAAATGAAACTAGTATTTATTGCTCTAGATGCTGCTTTTTGCCAAAATCTTTCTTCGCCTCATGATTAAATAAATCAGTTTTTTTTTTACTTCACTATTTCTTTTTCATTTAACTGCTTTTTACATCTATGTCTTAATCAGTTATTTGTTGTCAAATAATATTCAAACTTTCTACTGAAAAGTGCAATTACCAGTGGTGCATTATTTCAATTTTAAAACTTGTTGCATTGTCCTGAAGCTATTTCACTTTCTTTTACAGCTTCATTGTTATCATTATTTCTTTTTTTTTACTTTTACTAATTTAAAATTTTACAGCTCAAAGATCAACAAGAAGCAGAGAAGAAAAAAATGCAGTCTCATGAAATACAAGCTGCTCTAAGAGTGAGAATTTATATTTTCTTTCATATGTGTCATATATCTCCATAAATGTTTAAAAGAATGCTTTTTGAAGAGATTCTTAAACCTATTGAGTATTAATGTCCAATATATAATTTCAATTGTGGGAAATAAAGTAAGAATTTACTTTTTAATAAATTCCAAACACTTAATTGAAATGGTGTGAAAAAAATATAGCACGTGTGTAAACAATATGAACAAATATCAAGATGCTTTGAATGTGAAAAGTGTCCAAGAATCGTACAGTGTTGTACAAGCTTGAATCAGTACTTTTGCATATGACAAAGACAATCAAGCATTTTGGTGCAGATTCATCAAATGCTGTTTAAGCTCAAATCATCAGCCCCAGAGCATTTGTGTCTAAAATTTGATATATTGTTTTCAGAATATATTTCATATCTATTCAGTATTTTAGGGATAGTGATGGTCCTTTCAAAAAAAGCAGAGTTTGGTTTACTTTCCCTGTATTTTTTTTTTTTTTTTGTATTATATCTATTTTGCTTAAAATTAAAATTTTTATTATTTTTATTTTACATACTCTTTTATTATCTTTAAAAGGAACAAGAAGAGATCATTGCTGTAAAAAGAGCTAGTGTAATGGAAGATTTGTCAAAAGTTGAGCCTGCAGTTGAAGACGCCCAAAATGGTAAGTATTTCTCTATGTTTTATTCTTATCACTTTTTAATTTTGTTTATGTTTACTTCAGATTGGACTTGTACCACTTTTTGAGTTATAAATATTAAAGTGCATACTTTACACATTAAAGACACATAATTATATAATAAATAATTTGCAATGTTTTCCTAATGTATATAGGTAATTATATTAGATATGCACGGCTGCTCCAAGGGCTGCTTGTGACATGATTTTCTGCAGATTTACAAAATGAAATATATATATATATATATATATATATATCAATTGAAGAGTAAGTTAAGTCTAAAGTGATCTCAAATAAATTCATTCATATATTTTTAATAACACTAGTCTACAAAAAAAAATCTTCTTTTCTGTTAAATGGAGAAAAATACTTGGTCTTGGTGTAAAATGATGAGCTGAACTAAAGTATGTGAGCAGTTTTTCTCCATCACCCATGGATTTTTTCAACATTCAACTGATGTTTTAGAAAAATGTGCATGTATGGGCAAACCTTTCTCTGTGTAGTGAAGCCGCTGCATTTCAGGAGATGAAATATCATTTAAAATGTGACAGAATTCTGGAATTTATATTTTTCAGTAACTCTTAACTGCATTCTGGGTGTCACCTGACTCAAATGCCCCACTAATGTGTTAAATAGATTAAATATATTCCAAAGTGTGGGGAGAAAATTTATAATTGAAATATCTATGTTTTTCATAAACTCTTAAAACCATTCTAGTAGCGTCGCACTTCAGAGGGGTATCACTCAGCTGTTTGCATAAAGCTGTATATCGGCTATTTCCTCTCATTTTTTTAATTTAACGTGTGTCGGCTGCTTTATAGTGCCTGAATGTGAGGAGATTTAGATTAATTAGAGTTTTTGAGTGCTTTATATTTTTTCATTTTTATATTACACTACTTCAATAAATGGCGGACTGAGAGCAAGTCATGTTGGCGTGGTTGGTAGAGCGACAGCCTCGCAACGGGAAGGGCGTGAGTTCGAATTTGGGCGAAGGAAAGGGTTTTTTTTCTTCAACATAATTCTAATATTTCTTTCCATCATCATGTGTTTTTTTTTCGGGAGAGGGGGCACACTATAATTATGGAAATGATTCATCAAGCTTCAAAAAGGATCATTAAAAAAAAAATGCACCGGACAGTCTACGGGAAATAATCAAGCAACTCACAATTATACTGTTGTTCAAAAAATTACTTTAAAAAAAGCGAGTTCTTCCGTTCCTTCTGTCAAGTTTGACTATCAGTCAGCTAGTTATGATTTAATGCCCAAAATCCATAAAAATATGCTTGTTTAGGTTTAGCTTTGAAACTAATGAGTTAAATTTTTTAACAAAGCTTCAGTTTTATAATTTCTATTATTTTTTAAATTGTTTCCGGCAGCAATTTAAAAGCTTAAGTAATTACTTATTATAATTTTACATTGTTTTTCGCAGCACTTCTTCCTTGAAAAAATTATAAATTGGCGATAGTGAACATCGAGATTATTGAAAATATAAATACCTAATTTAATTTAAAGTAAAATTATAGTATTTTTTTCAATCACTATTAATCAAATAAAAAAATAAATTAGTTTTTTCCCCAAAAACAAAGTGGTAGATTTTTGAAGGGAGAACAGAAATAAGATTGCTAAACTGCTGTTAAAAAAGACAAGTAGTACTTTTTTAGGAAATATCCCCCGCCCCCTTTCTTTCTTTAAAAAATTAACAATTGGCGATAGTGGACATAGAGATTATTGAAAATATAAACACCTAATTTAATTTGAAGTAAAATTAATGAAGTATTTTTCAATCACTATTAATCAAATAAAAAAATAAATTAATTAGTTTTTCCCCAAAAACGAAGTGATAGATTTTTGAAGGGAGAACGGAAATAAGATTGCTAAACTACTGTTAAAAAACACAAGTACTTTTTTAGGAAATTCTTATTATTTTTTTAAGCTAAAGCCCGAGGAATTAAAATGTACTGAAAGTTAACATAAAAATTTGAAAATGTATAAACTTGTCAGTGAATGATGAAAAGAATTCTTGATGGTCAACCGAGGTGTGATTAGGAAGCACTTAAACTGTAATTTATTTCTTTCGAAAGTTGTTATTCCTTACCTGAACACTTAACAATAGTTTAGTTTCAATTTCGATTATCGCTGACTTTTTATTATATTTTTTGGTCTTTTAAGTACTCATCACCCCCACGAATTTTTCACCTTCATCAGAAGCCTAATCAGTCCATTGGTGGCCATAACTTCCAGGTTTTAAATCACTGGTTTAAACAGGCCCGTCATTTCGAATATTTCCGGGGTAGATTGTATACACAATATTAATTTTACCAAACTTACTTTAAAAAACATTATGGCATCTGATATTTTCGATATTTTTTTCTTTTCTTATTTTAACTAAGATATTTTATATCTGAAAGCTATATTTATTAATCTGATTCATTCATGACTACCAAGAATAATTATTTAAAATGATTAAAAATTTACTTACTGCAATTTGTATATAATATGATATATTGCATCTACTTTTTTTATGTTCCTAAAATTATTATCAACGTGCGTTATCAGTTGTAAAAAATAATAATACTAATAATATTCACTCCATCCAGGATTCTATGAAAAAGGACATTGGTCCTGAATGGGAGAGAGGGCTGTTTGTTGAATCGCATCTGCTATTAAAAACCGTAGCAAAATATTGATAGTTAGCAGACAGCAAAGAATAAACAACACCCTAAAACTGAAACCAAAAACGTAAATAAAAGCAAGATGCAATGTAAATACAGTTACAGCTAAGCGATAACAAGATGTAGCGAATGCACATTTTAAAGCTTCCGTCAGACAAATGTCTTCTCAACGTGCGCGCAAAAATGAACTTGTCTGACGCGTGACGCTGCCCCTTGAGACAGGGGCATTTTGTTTCAGACACGTGTCTGCCCAGTGTGCGGGTTGCCTTAATTATCAGTTTTTTCATTATGTGATGTAGAGAAACACTATAAATGTTTCATGTTTTGTAGTTACAAGGAAGTCAATGCAAAAATATGTTAAGTCATGGATATGATTTTATTTGACATAAATTTTATGATAACCTATTTTTTGCGTTTTATCGGATGTCTTTATATTAATGAGGTTAGTTTTGAAAATGGACGCCTTGTAACCACAAAATAGATTATTATCTTTCTCCCAAATATGTGCCTTTTTAACATTTTAAAATGATATTCTTATCCCAAAGGTCTTTCATTATTTCTGACTAGAATGATGTTAAAAATTAAAAAGAATGAAAAAGATTAAAGATTACTTGTACAAGGTATGGGCAAATCAGCAGATACAAAATCTGCTTGTGTGGTGCAGGGGCAAAAAAGGCAAAATCTTTCTGATGTTTTTACTCAATAGTAGGCTTTTCATTCATGATAAATATAAACGTTAAAAAAAATACTGGTTGTGGCAACAAAAGTTTTATGTAGCATTTAATAGATCATGTATACACTTTGCTTTTTCCTTTTCTTTTTATTTTGCAGAATTTTTTTGTTCTATTTTTATGTTAATGAAAGATTTTAAAGTATGGGGGTCGATATTTACTAAAATTGTCCATTTTGGGTTTCCTTCACAAAATTCCATATCGTAAAAGTTCTTTTAATCTCATAATTTAAAATTAGACTTTTTTACAAAATTACGTTTGTACAAAATTTTTTCATCTCTGTCAAACAATCAATTTATATATATCTACAAAAGAATTCATCTCCAATGAGGTCCTTTTTGCCAAAGAACAGATAAGAGTTAGGATATCTAAACATGCTCTTTATGATTACGACATCCCCCTCCCTACACACACACACAAGAAGTATACAAAAGTAAAATGCCCAAAAACTAGTTCTTTTTTTTCATAAAAAAATGAAAGTTCACTTTTTTTTCCACAAGATGCAGGCTTAAAAATCGACTCCCGAAATCACTTTAAAGTCATTTTCTCTCTCTCTTTTTTACTCTGTAATATAAATATAAAATAAATTTGGCTAAAGCATACAACACTCATTTTCACCATTTTTATAAAAATATTGTAGTTTTAACTTTTAAGTTCGTTTTCTGCTGCTGTATTTATTTTTGCAAACACTTGACTTCGTAATACATTTTTTTTTTTTTTTAAATCGTTTGGAAGTAGTATTTCAATTTTTCATCCCAAATGTATTATTTTTTTTACTCTTCAACTGCTTTGTATTCATAAATGCTCTGCACCCCCCCCCCCTATTTTTTATTTGTTCCAATATAAGATTTCCATATTACTTAGCTAATATCTTTTGCATTATCTGAAGTTATTTTAATAGTTTTAGTTTATGATTTTGCTTGTTCTTGCTTTTTATTGTTATTTATTATTTAGCTGTGAAATCAATCAAGAAACAGCATTTAGTTGAAGTAAGATCTATGGCTAATCCACCTGCTCCTGTTAAGCTTGCTCTTGAATCAATCTGCTTATTGCTTGGTGAACCTACAACTGACTGGAAAGCCATTAGATCAGTCATCATCAGAGAAAATTTTATCAACACGATTGTAAATTTTGCTACTGATGATATAACGTAAGAACTGATCCTCTTTAACATGTTGTAAAATGTGCACATCAATAATTTTTCTGTTTTTTTCTGAGCATGCAGCATTTCATTACCGATGCATTGCCATTACCGATTTGTGACTTAAAATGTACTTGCAAATTTTTTTAAGGAAAAGTTATTCGAAATCTGAATACTCACCTCAACTATTATATTTTAATGTATCCTATCTGTATTTAAATAACTGCCGACTTTTATTAATTTTTCTATGAGGAAAAAGCAGTACATCGTACGGAAATACTGTTGTTCAAGCAATTAAACAAAAAAAAATTAGAACAAAATAAATATTTAAAATTAATTAGTTTTGTTGCACTGGCTGTAATGCTTTCTACAACAGAGTTATTATTTTTGTGCAATTTTTGAAAAATGTTTTGGTTTATAATGCAAAAATAAAACTCATTTGCTTTCAAATAATTTGTTAATAAAGGTTATCGGTGTGAAGATTACTTATTGAATTTCCAGATTTTTTTGCAATGGCTTCTAGCAAATTATTTTTTTTTCAATCTAAAATTTTGTCATCTCTTTCTTTGTGTGTAATAATTGTTTTAATAATGCCCTCAACTACAGCTGTTAAAAGTATCAAACGGCAGCATTTGGTAGAAGTTCGTTCTATGAGTAACCCACCGTTGCCTGTGAAGATGGCACTTGAAGCAATATGCCTTCTGCTTGGGGAGCCTGCTCCCGATTGGAAGGCTATACGCTCTGTTATCATTCGTGAGAACTTCATTCCAACTATAGTGAACTTCTCTTCTGAAAGTCTATCGTAAGATTTTCCCTTTCATGTTCTAGAATGTAAAGCTTGCTTTTTTTAATATCTTTTTTTGTTTGTAAGTAAACAATTTTCATTTTGTTTATTCATCTTACATTATCATTGATAGCATCTTACTTTCAGTGTGAGACATTGTCTTGACAAATGTTGTTACTGTTATTTAAGTTTGTTTTAAACTAATAATTTGTTTTAAGTTTATAGCAAATTAAAGTAACTCTATTTGTTATCTGGTTGGAAATACTTTTGTAAAGGGTTTCAATTTAGTATATTTACTTATTTACTTTATTTTTGAGAAATATTACAATAAAGAGGCAGAATTTTTATTATTTAATTGTATTTCTGTTTGATGTTAGATGTGATGTTTAAAATTGAAATTATTTTTATAGTTTTGTTATACTTAATTTTTAAGACTTACTTTCAAGTAGCTATGAGTAATATTAAAAATTTTATGCCTTATATTTTTTATGCTTTTCAAGTAATAACATATACTAATGTAATAGAGAGCATAACCTAAAAAGTATCTGTACTTATTCTATCTGTTCTATAACTGCCAATTCTCTGAAAAAACTTTAGGGAGCTCACAAATTTGAAATTATCTCCTATGCTTTGGAAAAAAAAAATGTTTGAATTTTGGCAAAAGATTTGCAAAGTTTGTTATTCTGTTGCTGATTATATAATAAATGCAATTTTGGGAAGAAATTTCCCATAAAAAGATCCTAAGTGAACTGTTTGATCAACTCTGTTTTTTGGCTTTTAGGAAAATTTGATACTCATCAATCAGCACAAGTGTCAGTTATGTTTTTTTTTTCAATTTTAACGCCTTTGTAAAATGAACAAATGATTTCTATATATCAAAATTTTAGTTCCTAAAATTTTACCCTCGTCTTCTCATTGCCTACGAGGTGATTCTTGTGTGTAAGTTATTCTTAACTTCCTGAAAAAACAATGGGATAGAAAGATCCTAAGATCCCATTAGAGGTAATTAACAATAAGTTTTAATACTACCTTATTGTTAATTACTCTCTGTATATATGTAGGGATAAGAGTTTTTACGATTTTAAATAAGCACATAATTGTTGGTAAGCAGTTATTAGATGCAGGTGATTTCCCAAATTACCAAAAAGTTTCTGCTGTTGTGGTTAGTTTGCAATATTTAGTTTCTATTCACAAGTTTAATGTGACTTAGTAATCACAATGCAAGTGTAAGTTGACGTTTTCAATTTTCTTGCAACTCCAATTGTCGCAGCCCTTTCTGAATGTTGCACTCAATAAATTGCATGATATTTTTTTTAGGAAAATCCCTTGAATGTGTAATATTTTGCTGTACTTAATGGTTTCAAATTGATTGAGACTATTTGAACTATAAGTTCCTGAATATGCTTTCTAAACTCTTTTTGCACACAATTGCTAAATATACTGTGTATAAATATTTTCTGCAACTTCAATTTCATTTAAACCATGCACCAGAGTACATTTCTAGTTTTTTATGCTCTATAAGCTGTTAAGCAGTTTGCTGTTCTTTATATTCAACCACTAGATGCTAACTTGTAATGTGCTAAAAACTTTTTTTTCTTCAATTATTGTAAGTATTCATGATGGTTCTTTTTGAAATACTCATTAACTAATATTACAATTCTTTTCTAAGCCAGAAATCTTGTTTTGCTGAATTTTATTCGCACTATTTTCTTGTGTATTTATTTTTGTTTTCGTATTTTAAAGTACTTATATAAGTTATCAATTTTTTGTGAAGAAAATTTGTTCAAATCTAATTTTCTTTTTCTAATGTAGGGATGACATTCGAGTTAAAATGAAAAACAAATATGTCAATAATCCGGAATTCAATTTTGAGAAAGTAAATCGTGCCAGTGTTGCTTGTGGACCCATGGTCAAATGGGCCATTGCTCAGGTATACCTTTTTTATTTACAGTTATGTTTTCTTGAACTCACCAGACTTTCTTTAATTCCCTAAAATGTGATTTCAACTTTTTAGATTAATTTCGCAGACATGTTGAAGAGAGTAGAGCCTCTGAGAGATGAATTGCAGAGCTTAGAAACAGAAGCTGCTGAAAACAAACACCGAGCCGAAGAAATGGATAGTCTCATCAATCATTTGGAGAAAAGTATTGCCTCCTACAAAGAAGAATATGCTAATTTGGTCAGCCAGGCTCAAGCTATCAAAGCTGATTTAGCTTCTGTTCAAGCAAAGGTTAGCATTTTGTTTGTGTTGCCATACAGTCAAACCTTGTTAATTCAAAAATGCTTAAAATAAATTACTGGAAAGACAAACTGGACTTTCAAGCCCCATAATGTGCGGCAGGGATTTTTAGAGGGGGGAGGGGGCTCAGGAGGCCTGTGTTCCTCACAAAAGAATGAAAATCATTTTATTGTACCATGAACTAATTTATTTAAAAAATATGATTAATGTTTTTAATGAAATTAAAGAAAATGAAATTAGGATGTACAATTCTATTCCATTCAAATAACTGTATGGCCTTTTGAAACACTTCAATCACTTTATTTTTGATAAGTGTTTTTATTTGTGTTTATTTAATGTTTTTATTCACTGAATTAGGTTGACCGCAGCATTGCCCTTTTGAAGAGTCTTAGCTCTGAACGTAAGCGATGGGAAGATACAAGTGAAACCTTTAAAAATCAAATGGCTACAATTGCTGGTGATGTGCTTTTATCTTCAGCTTTTCTTGCATATGCAGGTAATGTAATATTAATTCATAGAATGTGAAATCGGAGATGTTTTTGAGTTTTAACGAAATTCTTATTTATTTTTTATTTTTAAGGTTATTATGATCAGCAGTACAGGAATAATTTGTTTAATTATTGGTGTACTCATCTTCAACAAGCTGGAATTATGTTCAGGGCAGATCTTGCTCGAACAGAGGTAATTTTAACTTTAGAATTAAATATTTTTGATTTTTCTTATAAAAATGGAATTATGTACTTGCACCCCCTGCTTTATGTTACCAATAGCTTAATACTATTATTATTAGCAATTTTAAAATTAACTTGCTGTTTTTTTTCTTTATTTTATTTTATATTTTTCTTTAATAGTTTAGCATGAAGCGTTTTAAAATGAAAGATTAAATGACTAACTTTTAAAATCATTGTCAAATTTGTACTGTGCTAATATTTCAAATAGTAACATTTTCATTGAATTCTTCAACTTGTCCTGTTTCCTAATGAATCACTGATTAAATTTTAGTATTGTATTCAGTTAGATTATTTTGTCAGGGTTGACCTTCAATTTTAGGTAGTTCCTGTATACTTTTTGCTCTAATGTTTCCACTTAAAAGTTCAAAAGAAAGCAATTTTCTTTTAGTACTTATCAACTGCTGATGAGCGCTTAAGATGGCATGCCAATGCCCTCCCATCTGATGACTTGTGTACTGAAAATGCCATAATGCTGAAAAGATTTAATCGTTATCCTTTGATCATCGATCCATCTGGACAAGCCACTGAATTCATTTTAAATGAGTATAAAGAAAAGAAAATTACTAAGACAAGGTAAAGTGTTTTTATTAATAATGTTTTATTTTGTTTATTCTTTTTTTTTTTTTTTTTAGTTTTTATCAGTATAAACTTTTATAATCTAACAAATTGTTTTAATTTTCTCCAGTTGAAGTGTGATGTAGATTCAGTCCTGTTTTAAAAGATATTACCTAATTTCGTGATTTCTTTATTTTTTTCCGTAGAGGCAGCATAATAACCATTTAAGGCTATAAAAATATGGTTAATTTTCTGGCATTGATGAAAGTATTTCTCAATCAATACTTTTACATGAAATTCTGTAAATAGCTGTAAAGTTATTTAAGCAAAAGAGCTTTTAAGCATACCAAATGACTACTTTTTATACTACTTATACCAAATGACTACTACTGAACCTCAAAAGTCATGTGGTTCCTCTTTCAAATTGAAAGTCTGCCAACATTTTGCATCCCGTTGCTCCCATCTCTTCCAACCAACTTCTCTTTTATAAATTCTCATCATAAATTAAGAATTCTCTTTAGTAATTTACACACCTGGTAATTTATGAGGCAAAAAAAATATTGCTTTCTCTTTCCAGTTTCCTAGATGATTCATTCCGAAAAAATCTTGAAAGTGCACTGCGTTTTGGAAATCCTCTCCTTGTTCAGGTATATGTTTATTCATTTTTTAGTGCTTCTAAAAACTTTCAGAATTTTCCCTCTTGTCTTAAATTTATTTATTGCAATATCTTATTACTGTTTCATAAAAGGAGAAAAGCCTGAGTACAAACTTTTCCTTCATACTAAACTGTATATGTGTGTATGTAACACTATTTGAAATGTTATTTATTATTGGAATGAAGGTTTTAAAGCTAGTAGAAAATGGATTTTTAGTCTTAAAAGTATTTTTTTTTGGGGGGGGGGATAGTGTAAAAGTAATTGGAGCAATCTGAGTTAGTATTAGTTTTCCATTCAACATCACATGAATCTCTCTATGACTTCTGATCTTTTACCGGATTTATAAATTTCAAAGCCCTAATGTCTAGGCTTCAACTTTCATCTACACACAAAATGTAGATATTTTTTAAATTTTCTACTGCATCCTGTTTGCACCAGTAATATAGTGTTTCTTTATTTATGTAACAATAAAAATGTAGCTTGAAGATTGAAGTCTTTATTTCTTTAAAAAAATGTATTGCATTAAATCTTTTAAACCAAGCTGGGGATCCTGTTAGGAAAGCTCAATTTCAAGTGCGCTAATTAAATTTTTGTTATTTTTATTATTGTGTTTTAGGTAGAATCTTGAATGTTTTTTATGATATAAATGAAATATATTGAAAAAAATTACTTAATTAGTTCTCAAAATTGTCACTTACAATGAGAAATAAAGAAGTAATTTAATAAGTAGCAAAAGGCTCCACAGCTAAAAGATATAAAAGGAATTTAAAAAAAAGCAGTGCATACTCAAGTTGCAATTAAAATTAACACCTTGATTGGCATTAGAAGAAGCATCAGCAGAATTGTTACTAGCTTTCCAATATCCCAGGGGGGTAGATTTGCATAATTGTATGTAAATAAGGTGTAATTACATTTCTTGAAAATATTAATTTTTTTTTCAATACTATGTTCACTGTTCATTAATAAATTCTTATGTAGGATGTTGAAAGCTACGATCCAATCTTAAACCCAGTTCTGAATCGAGAAGTGCGTAAAACTGGTGGACGTGTTTTGATCACTCTAGGCGACCAGGACATTGATTTGTCACCTTCATTCTGCATTTTCTTATCAACCAGAGATCCAACTGTAAGACTTTTCCCAAAGTACTCTATCACTTGATTTATTCTGTTGAGTATTTTATTTATTTTTAGGTTTTTTTCAGGTTGATTTTCCTCCAGATATATGTTCTCGTGTAACCTTTGTTAATTTCACAGTTACACGTAGCAGTCTTCAAAGTCAGTGTCTTAATCAGGTAAGTTGTGCTTTATAGTTATTATTATAACTTTTTATACATACTTGGAATAATTGGTGTAGTTTTTCGAGTAGAACTCACATAAATTGCTATAGAAACAATGTCAGTTTTTCCTTTTTATGTTCAAAATCCACAACTAGCATTGCATCCATATCGTCTATTGCACATTTTTTCACATATGTAATTTAATGCTATGAATTGTGCAATAAATTTTAAAAAATACAGAAAAGAATAAAATTGTTGAAAGTTGATTATTGTCCCAATAAAAATAAGTATGCTAGTTTATTAGAAAATTATCAGAAATATTAAACTTAATTTTTGTAAATATAGCTTTCCTTTTTTTAGGTGTTGAAAGCAGAGCGACCAGATATTGATGAAAAGAGATCAGATCTTCTAAAATTACAAGGTATTTTTTCAAAGACTATATCAATGAGAAATTCCATTGCAATATATTAAAGTGATTTCAAGTGCAAAAATTATTTTATTATTAAAGCATTTTTTTTTTAAGCTCTACCTAAAGAGTTTATAGTTTAAATTCGAAACAATGTATTTAAAGTTATTTTTAGGATCTCATCGTATATGACTGAGTTGGTAATTTTATTTTCGATCTAAATTCTGTTGCAGATCAGTTAAATACAAAATCTTAGTTTGTGTAAAACATTGATCCCATACTTCATTTCGACACTGAAAAGTATCTGAACAATGCCACTAGTAAAAAATGAAGTCAGTTGTGTTTTGATCATAGTTGTTGATGTTATATTGATAAATTCATTTTGTAGCAATGTCTTCTTCTGCTACTTTTTTAAATAAATGTTTTTTTTTTAATCTGCAATGAAGTGTTATTACATTGCTCTACATTTTGCAGTTTAATTTATTTAAAAAATTCTGCTTTCTTGACAAAGATTGTTATTGTTATTCAATTTAGGCGAGTTTCACGTTCGTCTTCGACAACTTGAAAAGTCCTTGTTGCAAGCACTTAATGATGCTAAAGGGCGTATCTTGGATGATGACAGGTATGTTGAACCCATTTTTAATTCTGGTTATTGCTCAATCCCAGTTGAGAAAAAAGTTTTTTTACTTCCTTTTACGTAATAAAGGAAGTATTGTGATCGCAAAAAATTTTTCCTCAAATTTGGGCCTAAATTTTGATTTTGCTCACACCTGAATGAATGTTGAGTTGTTTTTTCGACCTGTCAGCACGAGAATATGTACCTGCCAACATTTAACCAACCGAAAAATCCTTTTCAGCCACCCCCGAGTTAATGACGACGAGTTTTCTCGTGACGTCTGATTGTGCGTATGTATGTTGCATAACTCAAAAACTATATGCCGTAGAAGCTTCTAGTTTGGTATGTAGGCTCTGAGGGGGGTCTAGTTGTGCACCTCCCCTTGTGGTTGCATTGGAATGTTCCCAAGGGGGTGTTTTACCCCTTTTTGGGGTAAATCAGTGTTAATTTCAATGCAGATGAATTGGCACGACCACTTGGCGATATATCGCCAAGCTTTTGGTCGCCAAATGTTTGACGCCAACTTGGCGACAAATTTGGCGAAAAAAAATATTTTTTGAATTTGGGTTCAATTTGGCGTTATTGGCGATATTTTGCGAAAAATCCACTGAATGATGTTAAAATCGGCGATATTTAGAAAATTAATCATTGTAAAACTTTTTTTTTTTTGCATTGTTTCGTGGCAAACTAGGGGTGTAAATGTTCGAATTGCTATCTTGCTCACTCCTAGCACTATTTTAACACTAAGGCATCTACAAAGAAATTTACATGTAAAAGGAAGTAGTGTGGGACCCATACCAGATTTTTGTTTCTTGCCATTCATCCTCAAAACAGTTTTTGTCTTATTTTTTAAAATTGGAATACTAAGAAAAATGTTGTGTAAATTTTTAAATACATGTATCATAACCAGCATGCTTGTATATGTCAGGTATTTGTTTTTTATTTGCTTATAGGGTCATTCCATGTGAAATCAACAAGCCTCAAAACTTGACCATCACCAATTTCAAAAAAAATTATAGGGTCGATTACCTCTATAAAGTGATACAAAAAACTGATTTTTAAAATTTTTTTCAGCTGTTAGTTTTTTGTGTGAGACCGCTTAAAAAACGCAAAAAATGGAAAAAAGTGAAATTTTGAACACACAAAGATTCAATTTTCTCAGCTTGTATTGCAGCTAGAGTCTTTTGTTATATGTCATTGTAAAGCTCTTTAAACAAGCTTTCAAATGATATATAATTTGACAAGGTTTCGTGATGTTAATATTTCAAGGTCACCAAAAGCATTATTTGACCTTGAATATTTCAAAAAGTGCATTTTTTAAAAATCTGAAAAAAATATATATATTACTTCCTAATGTAGTGTATATGTGGTAAAATTTGCAGAATGGGACAGTAATGGGATCTGGATGAAAAATGGAATCGACTTTTTACACTCTTACCACTTTATTGCAACGCCTATGGCTCCTGAGGATATATAATACAGAAATATTGCAAACTGCGAAATGTTATTTACAAGTGACGATTGGCTTATTCCACGTCTTGTTTTGAGAGGTTATAAATAATTCCTTTTCCGTTTCTACTAGGGTCTACTTTCGAAATAATAGCACTTATGGGCACATTGACAACATTTTCAAAGTCTGGATAGAATTTGAGGGTCCATGAGGCTGCAACAGCTTGATTTTCTTCATCTGTGTCTAAGACGCACCTTAGTCACCAATATCCATTATACCTACAGATCAAGAATCCAACCATTTCTGGGCAATCAAGATCGCCTTTGACAGTTGTAGCACGTTCGATCTTTATAGTGTTGAAAATGAATATGCATTCACTTGCATCTGATTCCTGTTTAATGGCATTACACAATGAAGACTCTGAGTGCCTGGTGTTGTTCTTGCCATCATTTTTCTGGATTTCAAAGCCTCTTCTTCCATATCAAATCAATTCATTTTCAATATTGCACAATTGAACATTATAAACAGGAAGAACAGGCTTTGAAATCCAGAAAAATGACGGCAAGAACACTACCAGGTACTCAAAGTCTTCATTGTTTTATATCATTGAATAGGAATCAGGTGCAAGTAAAAGCATATTCAGTTTCCAACACAATAAGGATCGAACGTACTACAACTGTCAAATGCGATCTTGATTGCTCAGATATGGTTGGATTCTTGACCTGCAGGTATAATGGATATTGGAGGCTAGGGCGCGTCTTAGACACAGATGAAGAAAATCAAAATGAAAATGCTGTTGCATCCTCATGGACCCTCAAATTATTTCTACTATCCTGACTTTGAAAATGTTTTCAATGTGCCCATAAGTGCTATTATTTCGAAAGTAGACCCTAGTAGAAACGGAAAAGGAATTATTTATAACCTCTCAAAACAAGACGTGGAATGAGCCAACCGTCACTTGTAAATAACATTTCGCAGTTTGCAATATTTCTGTATTATATATCCTCAGGAGCCATAGGCATTGCAATAAAGTGGTAAGAGTGTAAAAAGTCGATTTCATTTTTCATCCAGATCCCATTACTGTCCCATTCTGCAAATTTTACCACATATACACTACATTAGGAAGTAATATATATATTTTTTTCAGATTTTTAAAAAATGCACTTTTTGAAATATTCAAGGTCAAATAATGCTTTTGGTGACCTTGAAATATTAACATCACGAAACCTTGTCAAATTATATATCATTTGAAAGCTTGTTTAAAGAGCTTTACAATGACATATAACAAAAGTCTCTAGCTGCAATACAAGCTGAGAAAATTGAATCTTTGTGTGTTCAAAATTTCACTTTTTTCCATTTTTTGCGTTTTTTAAGCGGTCTCACACAAAAAACTAACAGCTGAAAAAAATTTTAAAAATCAGTTTTTTGTATCACTTTATAGAGGTAATCGACCCTATAATTTTTTTTGAAATTGGTGATGGTCAAGTTTTGAGGCTTGTTGATTTCACATGGAATGACCCTATATTACTTACAATGATAAATTCCTGTACTTATTCAACAAGCTTCTCTAAACACTACATGTAGCCCATTTTCAAGTTGGCCTAACTGCCCCAAAATTTGAGTTTTTTGCTTTGAGTTTCCGCTAAGTAATTTAAATTCTTTTGTCCACGTTCTCATTGGTCATTGACGCTAAATGTTAATCATTTACATAGCTCATCCAGTCACATCAACTTTCCGTGCTTCATGTCTCAGTTTTTCTGATTGTATTTTTTCCCTACTGACTGAGTATCAACATAAAGCTTTCTTTTTTATTTAGTGTCATAAGCACATTAGAAAAATTGAAAAATGAGGCGTCTGAGATTATGCATAAAGTAGAAGAAACTGATAAAGTTATGAGTGAGGTTGAAATGGTATCCCAACAATACATGCCGCTATCTCAAGCTTGCAGCAGCATCTATTTTACACTGGAAGGACTCCACCAAGTAAGATATTTTTACTTCATAGTACCAATATTTTTAGCATTAAAGATATTTTGTTTTTGATTTAGAATGTTTGCTTCATGAATATTTTTGTTGCTTTTATAGGTCCACTTTTTGTACCAGTATGCCTTGCAGTTTTTCCTTGACATGTATAATGATGTTCTTACAAATAATCCACATTTGACCGGACAACTTGATTACAATGCAAGGCTATCTATTATCACATCAGATCTTTTCCAGGTAAATTAGAGTGGCAGCCCCTTAATCACAATGAAAATTATACTGAATAGTCTATTATTTATTTACCTTGGTTATTTATTAATAGTATCCATTTGATGTAGTCTAAAACATCTGTAAGAATGTTGTCAATGTCTTGTAATTTGAATTTTTCGTTGATCTTAAAAATGTTTCAAAAATTAATGATAGAAATGGATTTATTTCAGATGAAAAGTTAGGATAATTGTTGATTATTTCATCTTACTTTTATGGAAATTATTTCCATTTGTTGTCATTGCCTTTACCTATATTCACATCAGCTTTTCATATCAACTTTTTTTTTCTTCCATTTTATAGACAGTGTACAATCGTGTCACTCGTGGTGTTCTTCATGATGATCGGCTGATTTTTGCTCTATTACTGTGCAAAATTTACTTAAAAGGTCTATCTAGGTATGTTTCTAAAATAAACTATTTCTGTTACATGTTTTGAAAGATAATTAAAATTTGTAATTTTATTAATGCTTATTTACATAAGTACATTTGTAGTAAGAAATTTGAAATTATTATTTTGCCACCAATGCATATTACTTTAAATTGTTAGCTGAGATCTGTTAAAGGCCTATTTTCGGTCCAAAAATGGACCGTTGACATTCATATTTTGAGGGTCACAAGGTATCATTTTAACAATGCAAAATTTTATGTTTCACAGTGTAAATGAACTGAAACAGTTTTAAACTTTATTATTAAATTTTTAATAATATTTTTTAAAGAAGTTTTTTTGTTTGCACTATGTGATATGATTAATTCTATAAATTTCTCTACTTTGAATGTTTCGATTTTATGTTAAATTTATCCTTGAAATCCTCAGGTATTGCAACATTTGCATGTTATCATTTTTCGTATTAATGTTTTTTCAATAAAAGAAAACTAAAGTGGAAGGAAAATGTTTTTTTTTTTTCTTAGTGAGCCTAATTTTGAGCATGAATTCAATCACTTTTTGCGTGGAAGAGAAGGAATCTTACCAGGACAGCCAACTATTCATTTCCCTGGCTTAAACCCTGACCAACTAGAAGGTGCAACTGCTCTATCAAAATTACCAGCATTTAAAAACTTGCAGAGGAATTTGGATAACATTAAAGTAAATAATTTGTTTTCCTCTAAATGACAAATTCTCTGAATGAAATGATTACCATGTGTACTTGTGTGTAAATCAAATCACTACTTAAAAAAAGGGGAATGTTTTGTCAATGTTTTTGAAAATGAACATTTTAAAAAAGAAGTGGAATAAACTGTGTGTGATCGGAAATGTTCAATTTTCATGCTCTTATACGAAAATGCTTTGATTTTACAATTACCTTTTCAGTAAAGGTTTGGTTTTCACATTTTTTTATCAATTGCTTCTTTAATTCTGAATTAATATCAATAAAAATTTTCTCTTTTTACTTCCTCTAGCCTTATTACATTCACTTCTTCCACAATGAGCACTAATTTAAGTGCATTCAACTGTACAGAAAAGTTACAAATTTGACGTTTCCCATTAGCTTTCATACAGTCAGTTGATGTTTTAAAAATATTCAATGATATCTGGATGTCAGTATTTATTTCTTTAGTGTATCTTTAAAAAAGTTGCACTGAAGTCAAGAAAGTACTAGGGCTGCGACATCGATGTCGATGTTTTGGAAACATCGATGTTTTTGCGAAAACATCGATGTTTTTACCATCGATGTTTGAGGGTCGATGTTTTCCCAACATCGATATTTGGGTTCGATGTTTTTTTCGATGTCGATGATTTATAATCCAGCAAAAAAAACTTGATAAAAATATGCGATATGCAGACGTTTTAAGGAGTTTTCATCCTTAATCAGAAGTTTTAGTATGAATCTCATTAGAAAACATTTTCTGTGACAATTATCGATGTTTTGATTTCGATGTTTCTAAAACATTTCTGATTAGCTTTCGCCATTTTTTTTTTTTAAATTTTATTTCATTATTATTCTTTATGTGAATGTTTTATATTTCAGCGAAAAGAAATCATCAAGATATGCGGCCAAAAGTTCTATCGTTAATCAGCCCTTACACTATCAATCTCGTTAGAAAACGTTTTTGATAGTTATCATCGATGTTTTAAGGTCAATGTCTTTTAATGATCACTGTTTCGTGTTCGATGTTTTTTTCTTTCGATGTCTGTTTTACACTTCAGCAAAAAGCAATAAAAATATATGCAATGAAAAAGGTTCATCTTTAAGAGATGCAATATCTATCGTATTAAAATATATTTTTTTTAATTGCTACTGAGGATTTACGGTCAACAATTTTTAAACATCATTGTTTTTGTTTTGCTTTAGAAGTTTTTTTCGATAACAGTGTTTTACATTACAACAAAAAAAGTTTCATAAAAATATGCGATAAATAAAAGTTATACAGTTAATCAACCGTTGCAGTATCTATGTCACTAAAAAGTTTTCTATAATTGACATCGATATCATACAGTTGATGTTTTTCAGGAGACAAAAGATAAATCTAATTGAGTGATATAAAGATGCGCAATGTAGTGGGGAGTTACTGTATTACTGTACATTTAAATGTGTAGGTAATTTGTGTTAAAAAGATCGATGTTTTGAAACATCGATTATCAATGCCATCGATGTCTTAATTTCGATACATCGATGTCTTGAAACATCGATGTTTTGCCTTCGATGTCGCACCCCTAGAAAGTACCCTTTTGTTTCTAGTGATTTTTCTTTCTTTCTTTTCTTTTCTCTTGTTTCTTTCTTTCTTTCTCTTTTTTTTTTTTTTTTTTGTCAAGGGCACACAGTAACTTTTTTGGAAATTTTGCCCAAGTATAATTTGGCTCCCCCAGCGCGCCAAAACTCTTTTTTTTTTTTTTGTACAAAATTCCTCTTGCACGCAAGTACAAAATGGTACAAAAGCATCATTAATTTTATTACTTTTTAATATTTAGATACTTCAAATGTTTTGTGTCAGTAATGTTTTTAATCTGTCATCATTTAAATGAATAGGATTTAAATCCATATGGAAAGTAAAATTCATGATTTTATTTTGATGAAGTATGAAGAATTTTTTTCTTGAGCTTGTCCAAAAATGCATTGAAAAGGCTTTAATTTAGGCTTGGGGGGAGCTTGGTGGAATATTAAATGTTCTTCTGAGGGTATTGAATTTAAACAAAAAGATGCAGTTTTTCTGTGAGCAATAACTCTCTATTATTTGAAACTGAAGGCTCTGCTATAATCGACAAAATGACTCTGTCATTTGCTAACAAAACGTTACATTCTGCCGTGCTAAGCGCAAAAGTGGTATCTGCAGTCAAGTTCAAACAGAGATATAACTCTTTCAAGTTTTTTACCACCATGTATTTGATTCAGATGAAACTTTTTCAGAATTTTTTAAGAAATATTTCCCTGCTCAAATGACCATATAATTTTTGTATTTAGGTAAAATACATCGCAGAGAGCCACCTGGTGGCGATAATTCAATTTTATTAAAAAGTGCAGATACGACTTTTGCGCCTAGCACGGCAGCATTGTCCTTTTTGTCACCATTCATCACCCTTTTTGTCACCCACTAAACCAGCCATATGCTGAGGTAAAAATGGTTAAAACTTTCAAAACTGAGATATTTAAAACAAAAAGAAAGCATATCAAAAATATTCAATAAGTAAAAGATTAAATGTGGGTTTTCATAGTTTAAAAATAAAAAAATTTCTATGAAAATTGTTCTTTAGTGGAACAGTTCAAAAACAAAGAAATCTGGTCTGAAGATTTAACAAACTAAAGATCTTTGAAAATTACAAAATAGCTGCAGTAGTTATGCCAATTTTTTATTATCTACACAGATAACTGAAATTTTTCACTTAAATTAGATCTTATTTTATTACAATTTTAGTCTTTATAAGGTCAGAATGTTAAACTCTATTATTACTCCCAGAAAATTTTCCTTAAATAAAAATAAGCAAATAAATACTTAAAATCTGCATAAAATACAATGTAATTTTGAAAAGTAAAAAATGCTACTGAGTAAAATATAAGAGGTTTGAAAAGAAATAATGATGATTGATTTGTCACTGCTTTTTGTTTTACTAAGTTTTATTGAGTGATTTTGTAACTCAATGTGCAAATTTGTACATTTGTTATTGAAGCATAAAGTTGACGCAAAATTAAACTATTGTGTTTACTTTTACCTAGAGATGTAAAATTTCTGGAAATTTTGAATCGATGGAAAAAAACCGGTTTTTTCCTGGTTTTTTCCGGAAAAATTGGAAAAAAATGAAAAATTGACTTTTTTACAATTAAAAAATGCTTTTTTTAATAGTTTTGTTTTTCTTGGACCATTTAAAAAGTTAATCATTAAAAATACATGCAATCAACACATATTATTTTTCCTGATGACAGAAATATGCATAATTAGGTAGGTTTTAATAGGAAAAAAAATAGCCTTTCGGTTTTATGACTCAAAGATTTCTTGGTCAAACCCCACAAATGAAAGATATAGTCATTTCTCTGTTAATATTGGATAAGTGTGTCGAACCCTTACAATTAAATTTTCTATTTTAAACTGCCTTTAAAACTTAAAATAATAAGTAGATACTTTCAAACATCAATAATAGTGTTTGAAAGAAAAATCAGAATGATTTTTCTCCCTCGCAGTGTAACCTCACTACTGTCTGTTTGTGTTTTGTGCGACTGGCAGCTACGAACGCTTCCATTTGAAAAAATGGAGACAGGTTTAGGATGCGCACTGCCCGATGCCTTCAGTTTTTGTTCGCTTGCTACTTCCTCGTTGCATTTTCCCCCTATTTTGAGGAAGTCCGAAGAGACTTGGCGCTTGCGCAGATACGACGGAGGTTTCGCGAAAAAAATTTAGACAGCATCTAAAAATTAAAACTATTGAGTTCTGGTTTTTCTCCACCCAATCTTAATCCAAATAAAAATTAAATGACTTTTTTTTTTTAACCTTTCTAATAGAAAACTATAAACTGCGTAACGGTTTCTAAACCTGAACAAAATTTAAACTAGAGTTTCAACTTACTGCACTGCCTTGCTAAGCACAATAGTCGTACCCCTACTTTTCAACAAAACCAGAGTAATTAACCAGAGGTTGCTCTCTGTTTCGTATGTGTTATTAATAAAATGTTTTGTAGTCATTTGTGATTGGTAACTTTTTTTTAAATCTGCTGAATAAAAAGTCATCACAACAAAATATATGGAAGCGCAGCTCTTTAAAATGCAATATCTCTGAGCTCACAATTGCCGATTCTACTATGTGCTTAGCAAGCACGGCAATATACATTTAGTTCGCATAGTCAGCGGAAACCTAATTATGTGGCTGAAGTTATGCTTATTAATTTCATGAAGAAGTAAAATTAGTTCTTCACTGAAAGGACGTTGGATTTGTTAAAAAAGTTACCGTGTAGAGTTGTTGTGTTGAGAGAGTTTTAATAGTTGATAGCGTTGAATTCTGCTTGGAATTTGCAATAAAGCTTACTTTAATATAATTTTTTTTTATTATTTAGTTATTTATTTTATATTTTGTGCTACTTTAAATACACAGAACGTTAATAATTATTATCTTAGTACGATTTAAATTCTGAATTGTTAGACACATAAAAAATTCTTTGAAAGATATGTAAACTATTTAAATTAAGTTATTAAACCTTTTGTAAATATGCTGTCATAATGTTACGTACTTATTACTTTACTTTAATCATAAAGGAAATTCAACTTTGCGCAGAACTTTAGCAAATAAAAGCAATATTTTTACACATTTATTTTTATTATTAATCCAAAAATGATACTGTGCCTATTGATGAAAAAAGATGAAAATGTAATTTCAAATTAAACTGAAAGTTAACTTTAAACAAAAAGAGTTTGTTTGAAAATACTTTTAAATTATGTTTAATTTACTGATTATGTAAATTTATAATAATAAAAAATCTGCACTATTTTCAAAACTTTTTAGTAAAGTTTCTTGCTCAATGTTTTTAAAAGGTAATTATAGTATAATAGATTCAAAGTAATAAGAACTAGAAGGAATTGTATTTAAGATCTTCTTGCTTCAAAATTGCCATAATCATTTTTTTTTCTAAACAAACGCACGTTTGAAGGGTAAAACTCTTTAAACATCTATAATGGTTCTACTCAAGCAATAAATTTTCTCTGATGCTGCATTTAACCCTTGAGAGCAAAGGTAAGTGTTGGTTGAAATTTTGAAAAGTTGAAACGAATTTTAAACTGGTAATATGAGTATATAAATATGCATATGCATTCAACAAGTGTGATCAAATATTTTTTGGATTAAAATTTGAACTTTAAGTTAAAGTTTTATTTTTTAACAATGTTCATATATTAAAATTTCTCAGCTCTAACAGTTCTCCTTGATCTATAGGCAAATTGTAATATCGTCCAATCTGCATTACCAAAGCAAGAGGTTATTATGGTAAAAGAGAGGGGTGGAGGTGAAAAAGAAAATAGCGTAAGAATGATAAATTTCTAAATTTATCATTTTATGCTGAAAATTTTAATTTCATTAAACTGAAAATTTGAAAAATTCAATTTTTCCGGAGTAGAAATAAACCTTCTCGGAAAAAAACGGAAAAAAACAGGGTTTTTTCCGAAAGTTTCCGGTTTTTTTCTAACCATTTTCATCTCTACTTTTACCACAAGTATTTTACAGGAGTGTGTAAAAATGGAGAGTTTTAAAAGTTGTACTTTGTTTTCTAGAATTTCAATGCCTGGATAGAAAGCTCCAATCCAGAACAAGATGTCCCTGTGCTGTGGAGTGATGATAAGCCATTAACTGCTATAGGTACTGCAATGCATCAACTTTTGGTAACACAAGCATTTAGACCAGATCGAGTAATAGCAAAAGCTTTGCAAGTAGTTTCAGCCGTGCTTGGACAGAATTTCTTGTCTGAAGCTGAAGTTGAATTGGATTTATCTACTATTGTGGAAAATGAGGTTGGTGTGAAACTATGATGTTGCTACTGTTTACAAAAAAAAAAAAAAAAAAAGAAAGAAAGAAAGCTCTTTTTATCTATTCATCAATTCATCAACAATATATTTTACCATAGGTTAAATCAAATACTCCAGTACTTATGTGCTCAGTGCCTGGCTATGATGCTAGCGGAAGAGTTGATGATTTGGCTACAGAGCTTGGGAAGAGTATTACATCCATTGCAATGGGTTCAGCTGAAGGCTTTAGTCAAGCAGAGAAAGCAATCAATTCTGCTTCTAAAACTGGAAGGTATGATTAGCAATTTCAATTTTTCAAATGAAGTTATACTATGATTTTAGAACAGATATTTATTTCAAAAGTAATACTCTTTCAAGTGAAAATAAATGTCTACTTAAGAAATACCTTATAAGAGTAGTTTTGGTAAATTGGTGTCTTATTTGTTTTTCGAATTTAATATCTTAATTAATTTATTATTTATTTATTTTTATAAACTCCTTGAACAGCCTTAAAATTTATCAGTAAAATGTATTTATACTGTTGGACTACCAAGGAGATGGAAAGGTGAATATCTGTTTTCTTTGGGAAAATGGACAAATCTATTAGTTTTCAGGGCTATTAGTTTTCACAGATATGTGTTAACCTCTAAATTGAGCAGAGTCACAATGAAAAAAAAATGAAGCCCAATTATCAAATTTTTACTCTCCACCCCTCTTCTCATTCAGATAGTTTTGTCTTAACTGTCTGTTTGCTAATTCTATAGAAACCGTGGGCAGACAGTAAATCTTTACAAAACCTGAAAAGGTCTGATTTTTCTCATTTACATAGATATTTATCATTATTCTCTCCAGGTAAAGTAACCATTAAAATTATAAAAGAGATACATTTTGTATAAAAATTCTGCCAAAAATGGTAGAATGTGTCCATTGTAGGTTTTGATTTAATTTGTTAATTTCCTAGTTTTTATTTATTTTTTATATATAATGACATATTTCATTTCTAGATGGGTTATGTTGAAGAATGTGCATTTAGCACCACAATGGCTTGTTCAGCTGGAAAAAAAACTCCATACTCTTAAACCTCATGCTGCATTCCGACTTTTCCTTACCCTTGAAATACATCCCAAAGTTCCTGTGAATTTGCTTCGAGCTGGACGGATCTTCGTATTTGAACCACCTCCTGGTATAAAAGCCAATTTGCTGAGAACATTTAGTGCAGTTCCTGCACAAAGAATGATGAAGGTATGTATTAACTCAGTATATTATTCTCTTTTTTTATGTT
Organism: Uloborus plumipes; assembly: GCA_038373865.1. Lineage (NCBI taxonomy): Eukaryota > Metazoa > Arthropoda > Arachnida > Araneae > Uloboridae > Uloborus > Uloborus plumipes. Next base: position 320,735 of record JAXGGA010000107.1, read on the forward strand.
CTTGTTACCTGATTTTCTTTTGTTCTGTGACACAGAGCATTTCTACATTTAACTAAATTATTATTTATCTTTGAAAATTGTCATTTCATTCCAAAAATACATAAGTATCCAAATACATTTCTTTAATTAAAATGTCATTATATGGAAAGCTCAATAATTATTGTCCTACAATATGCAATCAACAAATATTTCTGATTTAATTTAAACATATTTTACAGATAAAATAAATAATTTTAAAATTCACATTTGGAACTATTTCCCCCCAAAAATTTATTTCTATGTTTTCATGCTTCAACATGCTATGTTTCATTTTCCATTCAAAAGTTTATGCACATTGTTTTTACTTCATTATTTTTAACTTTTGATTCTAGGTTCTGAATGGTATTGATTTTAAATTGTAAACCATTTTTATGTAAATTGCATGTAACCTGTCTTATTTTGTTTCCTGAAATTATTGAATACCATTTAAACTTTAGAATTTTACTTTGTAATTCTAATTCAAAATATATTTTACCTACTAAGATGTAATTCTAATTCAAAATATATTTTACCTACTAAGATTCTTCACTCTGCAATCCAAAAAATCCATACAGTCAAACCACATTAATTTAAACATGCTTAAGATGAATTACTGGTGAAACAAAATGTATTCCTGATCCCTGTCCTCTCGTTTGTTGAATAAGCATGGTTAAGACTAATTGATTCTAAAAGTCCCTTGAAGTTTGTTTTAACGAGGTTCTGTTGTATACTTTGTAATTTATTATGCTTCTAACTTAACTTGAATTAAAATGTTTTTGTTTCTTATTATACAGGCTCCAGGTGAACGAGCAAGACTTTATTTCCTTCTTGCCTGGTTCCATGCTGTGGTTCAAGAGAGACTGCGATATGCTCCTCTCGGATGGTCAAAACGCTACGAGTTCAATGAGTCAGATTTAAGAGTCGCATGTGATACTTTGGATACATGGATTGAAACTGTAGCAATGGTACCTTGACTTTTTGGTTGTTTTTATTTGCTCGGTTTTTTTGGGGAGGAAACACTTTTTTGATTCTTTCACAACAGAATATTAAAATCACATGACTTCATTTTTATTTAATTTTCATATCACAGAAAGATAAAACTTATATCTATTTGAGCAAAAAAGCAAAAATGCCTTGCTCTATTTTCGCAATTCAGTAAGTATTTTCGCATTTTGCAAAAAATGTAACCGTAGCGGAAACCCTGAGCTGGCTAAACTTACAAATACAGGCTAAATTTACGCTCATACTTAAAAATCCCTTTTACATTCAAAATTATGTGGTTGAATTCATTCATACAAAGTCTCCCTAATTTTAAGCTATCAAAGTTGACAGTTATACAGCCAACTTTGTATGCTTATTTTGGTAGCTATGCATTTTAAATGTGTAGTATTTGTCACTCGCGTTCAAATATACTTAGTAAAGTGCATAAAATTAGCAGATGCCACTTTTATCCTAAAATTAAAAAAAAAAGTTGCATTCATATACTTAAATTACTAATAACCACCAACTGTCAATAATATGATTTTGTTAAAATATCCACATACAATATATGTGTGCTTAGCACAGCTATATGTCCATTGGATTCTCAAACAACATTTACTTATGCTAACTCTGATGTGTAATCTTAGTGATTGCACCGTGTTTCCCTAGTGACTAAACACTACCCATTTTATTGCAGATATGACTAATGAAAAGATGGTTATTTTTTCATTTAAGCTCTTGTGCATCTGTGTTAATTGTTTTAACTAAAATTTAGCATTTGAGTGTAATTTTTAATAATCTTTAGGGAAGAACCAACTTACCTCCAGAGAAAGTACCCTGGGATGCCATTTGTACATTACTGAGTCAATGCATTTACGGAGGAAAGATTGACAATGAATTCGACCAGGTATGAAATATTTATATTCTTAAGTCAATATTTTATCTTAGTGTCAACAGTTTTTTTCATTGAGTATCTTTTCAGCGTCTCCTGAATTCATTTCTGAATAAATTGTTCACTGCTCAAAGCTTTGAGCCTGATTTCCCCCTTGTGACTGGAGTTGATGGCGTGGAAGAAAAATTCATTACAATGCCTGAAGGCATAAGGTATGTTTTGTCTCCCTCTTATGCTCTTAATACCCTTATTCTTCTATTAAAATTTTGTGTAGATAATTTGAACCTTCTTCATCCTCAAAAAATTAAAACTTTAATTTTCTCCAGGCGAGATCAATTTCTCCATTGGGTTGAAAGCCTGGCGGATCGTCAATCACCCTCTTGGCTTGGTTTGCCAAATAATGCTGAAAAGATGCTGCTTCTGACTAGAGGTTTGGTTTTTTTTTTTTTTTTTTTTTCAATACATTCTCTTAGTAAAAAGATCTTTTTGAGGGGGTAGTATTTATTCATGAGGCAACATCTTTATTAAAAATAACATTAACTACATTATAATTAAAGATGGAACAAAACTTCAGCCTTTTCTATGCAACTTCATCCTCGCCGAAGCATGAGGTGTGATAATTTATGTTGTAATTTTTCATTTTACTCTTAGAATTACTTAAAATATTGTCCTTCAAGCTGTACACACTTATAAATTATAATGAAACATGGAAGAAAATTATACTTAACTAAAATGATTGTGTATTGAACCCTCAGAAGCAGAAACTGTCAATAATTAACAGTATTTTCTATGTAAGTTGAAAATTCTTATGAAATAAATAAGTTACATATTGGTGGCTTTGGAATGTTGCCAAAAATACAACAGAGAAATTGTAGCCATGTTGTTATCTGTGGTGGATTGTAACTTGAGCAAGGATTTTTTTTTTTTTTTTTTTTGGAGGGATTATAAAAATATGCCTGTATCAAAGTGTTTTTTTTTTTTTTTTTTTTTTTTTTTTTTTTTTTTTTTTTGAATTTTTACATTTGTTAAATTCAAAATCTTCCTATTCTGTGAATGTACCCCCCACTCCCCTGCCTGAATTGATATGTGCTACACCATTAGCATATACAAAGTAACCCTGAGTTAGTATTTTTCACTGGCTTTTTTTTCTGAAAGCTTCATAAGAATTATAGCAAATTTAAGCTGAATAGTCGAAAATGTACTTTGCTTTTCTTAAGATTTTTTTCAAGGGAATTTTGAATGGCATGAAATTAACACATTTTTCAAAAATACTTATGTAACTATAATGTTGGATTTGTCAGAATAATTGATCTTAATTTAATTGTTAGTGATTAAAAGATATAATCAATTTATCTATGTAGTGTTTTTTCAAATTTAGTTTAAAGCTTCTAAAAAAGTAATTTTGTAATTCAAGAAGCTTGAAATTTGTAATTTATGTTTAAATTGAATTTGAAAACATTATGTTGTAATTGAAATTTGTGATTATTTTGTCTTTACAATTTAAAGTGTTAATCTGTCATATTTGATGCCATTAATGTAGGAACTGCATTAATTGCTAAATTGCTGAAGATGCAACTTTTGGAAGATGATGATGAAGTTGTGTACTCTGCTGATGAAGCAGAAGCAAAGATCAAAGCAGATGGTCGTCCTGCTTGGATGATAACCTTACACAATTCTGCTGCTACATGGTTGCGTTTGGTGCCACAGAGTTTAACATCTCTTAAAAGAACAGTAGAAAACATCAAAGATCCCATGTATAGATACTTTGAAAGAGAGGTAATAAGTTTTAAAAATAATTTTTTCAGTGAGACAATGTGAAGTTTTTTTTTTTCTTTTTACTTCCTTTTACGTAGTAAAGGAAGTATTGTGATCACGAAAAAAAAAATCACTCAAATTTGAGTCTAAATTTTGATTTTGCTCACCCCCGAATGAATGTTGAGTAGTTTTTTCGACCTGACAACACGTGCATATGTACTTACCAACATATAAGCAGCCGAAAAATTCTTTTCAACCACCCCAGAGTTAATTACGACGAGTTTTCTCGTGACGTCTGTATGTACGTATGTGCGGATGTATGTGCGTATGTGGCTCGCATAACTCAAAAACTATATGCCGTAGAAGCTTCTAGCTTGGTATGTAGGCTCTGAGGATGGTCTAGTTGTGCACCTCCCCTTGTGGTTGCATTTGAATGTTCCCAAGGGGGTGTTTTACCCCTTTTTTGGGGTAAATCAGTGTTAATTTCAATGCAGACTCAAGTGATATGAATTGGCGCGACCACTTGGTGATATGTCGCCAAGCTTTTGGTCGCCAAGTGTTTGACGCCAAGTTGGCGACAAATTTGGCGAAATTTTTTTTTTTTTTTTAAATTTGGGTTCAACTTGGCGCTATTGGCGATATTTTGCGAAAAATTCACTGAATGATATTAAAATCAGCAATATTTGGAAAATTAGCCATTGTAAAATATTTTTTGCATTGCTTCGTGGCAGATTAGGGGAGTAAATATTTGAATTGTTGCCTTGCTCACTCCAAGCACTTTTTTTAACACTTAAGGCAACTACTAAGAAATTTACACGTAAAAGGAAGTAGTGTGGGGTTCATACCAGATTTTTTTAAATCTAGTTTTAAATAAAAAACTTAGTTATACAGTCGACGCTCATTATAACAACCACACGTTATAAAGACCATCCTAATATAACGACCGGTGAGAAAAACTCCAACTGTATCCCAATATACTCTATGTTCTACCTCTAATAGCGACCACTCGTTATCGTTATAAAGACCGTTTTCTGGAGGACAGAGAAGGTCGTTATATCGAGCGTAGACTGTATATATATTATGCACACACACACATAAATAAGAGAAAGAGGGAGATTTTTGTTAACAATCAAGCTAACATACTGTATACATTTTTCATAAACTATAAATCTTCAAGGTCTAAAAAAAAGAGCATTTGAAAATAATATTTATTTCAAAATGATGTAAAATTATTTACCTGCATTGATTTTTAATCTACATCTTTTGCTACCTTGTTTAGGTTAATGCTGCAGTTAAATTGCTTCAAACTGTCAGACGAGACCTGGAAGATGCCATACTTATATGCAAAGGCGAGAAAAAACAAACGAATTTCCATCGCTCCATGATAAGTGATCTTGCGAAAGGTAAAATTAAAATTTTGCTTTTGATCTGAATTTTAATTTTAGAGATTACTATTATGTTTAGATTAGATCTGTAAATATAATGAGTTTTTTTTTTTTGTTTGCAGAGGGTTTATTTAGTTTAAATACTATTTGGGAGAAGAACAATATGTTCGGAAAGGTCATGACTTTATGAATTAATTGTTATTGAATGTTTAACGTTCATATTTGTGCCTAATTTCTTGATGATTAATTAAAGCACTGAGAATAAAATATAGTAATTTCTCTTCCACATAAGTAGAGTTTTTCATAGCAAAGATATTGTTGAAAAGTTTTAACCCTCTCGCTGCGTATTTTTTTTAATCAAAATAGGTTCAAAAATTGCGTATTTTTTTATTACATATTTCAAATCTACATATATTTTAGACTTAAAATATACAAAAATTTTTTGTAAAAGAGTTTTTTTTTTCAATATACAATTAGATCATAGAAAAAAGTTGTCAGAATATTGAATAATATTATATATTTCTCAGAAACGTGGACAACTAACGCCATTTGTTAGTCGACATCTAAATAAACAATTAAACATTACAGAAAAGCCGAAATGAAACCATGAACAGGCAAAGAGCGGGTTGCACACTTAAATCGACGGCAAAAATGCTTCCCCGCGATAATCGCGGGTTACTCAAATTTTGCTACTTCAACGTTGCCCGTGGAAATCGCGGGATGCGCAGCGAGAGGGTTAACTAATAAAAAATTACTGTACGTAAATGAACCTTTGCCTATAGAATCAAAGAAATAATTTATTATGAGGGTTAAGACAAGATTAATCATACATAACTAAAAATAAAATCTTGTAAATTCATTTTCTCATACATATAGCTTCTTCTGATCAAAATAAAGGTAAAATTGAAATATATTCTTAAGTATAATTTGTGTGCCTATTATGTTCTATTTTCAAAATTTAATGTATCCTTTTTAGCCTACTTTCCCGTTAAAAATAAAAGAAAGACGAAAAAAGTATTAAAAGTGGCTTAATGCATCTAAAAAATATAGCCAAGTCCAAAAAATATCGCCAAGTGAAAAAAAATGTCGCCAAGTCCAAAAAATATCGCCAAGTTAAAAAAATAAAAAGGTAAAATGAATATCGAAAAATTAAAAATTTGAAAGTAGGGTATTGAGATGGGGAATTTGTGTGTCTGTCTGTCGGTCGGTCTGTCTGTCCCCCCCTAATAACTTTTGAATGAACATTCCGATTTGGACAAACTTTTTTTTGTTGGAAAGATCTCGGCGAGTACAGCTCATTCCCATATTTGATTTTTCGATTTGAACAATTTTTGGTGCAACTTTAAACCGTTCAAACAACCTGGCCCGCGATATTAACTTTTTAGTTAACAGTCCGATTTGAACAAACTTTTTTTTGTTCGAAAGATCTTTTCAAGGGTACTTCATTCCCGTATCTACATTTTCGATTTGAACAATTTTTCGTTCAACATTGAACCGTTCAAAGAAGCTGTCACCCCTAATAATTTTTTTTTTTCTTTTGAAAACGATTGTGGAATTTTTCTACGGAAGAACTATATAACAGTTACATTCTTTAAAAGGTGCGACAAAACTTAATTGACTCGTTTATTTAATTTTTACGTGTCTATTTCATCTGATGAGAGGGGTATATTTTGCTTTTAGAAATCAGCTTTAAGTGCTATAGAGGTATGTTTGACATAATTTTCAGTTTCAGATAATCAAAAGAATATTGATCAGATGCTACAATGCCGATGTCGGTGTACGGGAAAGTAGGCTCGTTTAGTTCTTGACAGAACTTCTTGTTTCCTTCTTTGACAGTACTGTAGATAAAAGCACATATTCCAAAAAGTGCATGTATTAGAGCTATTTTATGTCTTCATTCGAAGTGCTGTTAGACTTTAAGATATTTTTTACTCTCCTCATTTAAATATTCTCTCCAGTTATAATTCATATACGCAACAGATTGTATCAATAATACATGGCGTATCTTTACAAATCTAATTAGTAAAATGATTTTTTGTCTAAACTATGCATTGATTAGAAATGTATCATTGTCAATAAATGAATAAACTATTAAGGAAACTTGCATTACATAAAAAAATAATTTTGCAAATTTTATAAGCTGGTTTTTATATTTTAAGTTTGCTTGGTTACTTTGCTTTAATTGGAATTTGTATTTTCTAATAATGTGTAAAACTAATGAAATCCTTTGGGGAATGGGAGGGTTAGTTGTTTATAACATAAAACCAGCCTTTCATTCTGTTACTTTTTTCCATTTGATTTAGATCAACTTGTTCAAATAAAACATCTGTGTTGTAAGTTTACAAATGTTTATGCACAGAGTCTAACCAAAATTTTAGGTCCCGGAGGAAAATTGTCAGCTGCAAGACAACTTATTTCTCAGAGTTTAAGTTTATGTTTTATTTTCTTGTTCTGAAGGAAATAGTCACCAGGATACTTTTTTTAAACACCCTGATGGCAGACCTTGTTCAGGGAACGTTGAAATTTTTTGTTTTCCTTAAACAGAGTGTTTTGTTGCAAAGGGTCTTAAAAGTGCTAAATTTGCACCGAAATACTTAATTATCTCTACTAATAATAAAGCTGAAAGTTTGTCTCTCTGTCTTTCCTTCTGTCTTTCCTTCTGTCTGTCTGTCACGCGCGTAGCGCCAAAACCGTTCGGTCGATTTTTATACCACTTGGTACAAAATTAGTTTGTAGCATGTAGTTTTGCACCTCGAAGCGATTTTTCGAAAATTCCATTTCGTTCTTTTTTTATTCGAATTCTTAGCGGAAATTCGATAAAATAGGGAAGAAATATTTTATACACATTTTCAAGTCTTATGTCATTCGAAAGCTTGAATTTTTCTGCACAAAATGAAGTTTTTTCGAAGTTTCTACGATCATCAGGAGAGCTGTAACAATTGTTTTTAGAATCCCGGAATTCAAGGCTTACCTTCAGTAAAGCAAGCCAAACGATTCTAAAATGGTTAATGAAATGAATTATTTTATCAACGGAAATCAACTTTTCATGCTGTTACTATGGTTACGTGTTCATACTTATTTTTGTTTCGTTCTTTTTCCAGGGTTGCCAGAAGTAGTATTTTTGATACTACGGTAGTATTTTTTCGGCCCAAATAAGGAGCGTAGTATTTTTCTGGCCACCCTGTTTCCAATATACTAATGACTTAATTAAAAGATTTGGCGGATTTTTTTTCCATTTTTATAGATTTCGCATTTCAGCAATATTGATTTTGGCAACGTTTAGAAACAGTAGTAGGAGCGTCTATCGCCCATTTAGCGAGAAAGGGGTACCCAAAGCACAAAGATTAACCAAATATCGTATAAATTGTGACATTGCAACGTTCTTTTTAAAGTGTTTCATTTCGGAAAATGTATTGTTTTGTTTTTAAAGCTGGGAAAGGAAACTTTCTTCTTCTTTCAAATTTTGGTAAGATTTCTGTTGGTTTCTGTGAGCAACAAAATTGTTCTTATTTTCTCTTTTGGCTTATTTTTGTGCATCTCCAGTTGGGGTTTCATTTGAATGTCACAAGGGGATGCTTTACCCCTTTTTTGGAGTTAATCAGTGTTAATTTCAATGCAGATGAATTGGCGCGACCACTTGGCGATATATTGCCAAGCCTTTGGTCGCGAAGTATTTGTCGCCAATTTGGCGACATATCGCCAAGTTGGCGATTTTTTTTTTTATTTGGACTCAATTTGGCGCTATTAGCGATATTTTGCCAATTTGGCGACAAATTTGCGATTTTTTTAAAAACTTTTTTTGGGGGGGTTCAATTTGGCGCTATTGGTGATATTTTGCGAAAAATTCACTGAATGATGTTAAAATCGGCGATATTTTGGAGATTAATCATTATAAAACATTTTTTTGCATTGTTTCGTGGCAAACTAGGGATATAAATGTTTGAATTGTTATCTTACTCCCTCCAAGCACTATTTTAGCACTTAAGGCATCTACTAAGAAATGTACACGTAAAAGGAAGTAGTGTAGGGCCCATACCAAATTTTTATATCATACTTTGAAGGAATTGTAGTTGAATTATAACTAAAATAGAGTATTTTTTCTGCTATATTAATTATTTTACAAATGAACTTTTAATTTTATACCACGGGCAAAGCCGTGCGGGTACCGCTAGTTTTTAAATAAAGCTGATTTTTTTAATGTTTTCCTGAGTCCTTTTTTAATAGGAAAATTCAAACTGTTATCTCCCTGTTTATACTGTGTCATCTCTTAACTTCAAAACTGATAATTTATTTCTTCCAATAAAATCTAAATTAATTGCGAAAGTAAACTACCTATGTTTTTAATAGTTTGAATCTACCCCCCCCTCCTCAATGTTTCTTTTGATAATATTTCCATTAATTGCTAATGCAAATTATTCATCTTTGTTAATATTTGATTTAATTGAAGAGTTATTTTGATTTTTGCATATGTAGGAGCTTTTTTACTATAGGCATTTGCTTTTTACTCCGTAATTCTTCATTTCACTATAGTTTATAATTTTACATATTTTCTCATGTGCTCCCAAGATCTTCAAGCACCATACATAAATCCTAGGAATGCTTAAAGTGAAAATTTTAGTACTTTTCATGAATCTTATAAAGAAACCCTTTTTAGTCTTAGTACTGGTAGAGTGAGGGAAAATATCTGGTATTTCATAGTACTTTATTTTGATTCTCATTCTAAACTGTTAACTCGTTAAAAGTATTCTGTTTACATGTACATCAGAAGTTTTAAGAGCAGGAAAATGTTTTTTACTTTTGTGAATCTTGTTGATTTGTAGAATTTTACATTGTTTTTTTATGTCACTTGAAAACTTGTAAATTTTAGGTATCCTACCTCCTCACTGGAGGCGTTATACTGTTCCTAGTGGCTGCACCGTCATCCAATGGATTACAGATTTCTCTGACAGGATTAAGCAGTTGCAAAAAGTATCAACAGCCTCAATATCTGGTGGCACAGCTGCATTAAAGGTAAATTTTAAATTTTATATATGAACTGAGGAGGAATAATAGCTTAGCTTCTTTACTTCGTATGCAAAAGTTATTTGTTTAATAATCAACTAAAAATTGATTTTGTGTACCAGCCAATTTTTCGCGGTTTTACTGGGCAGACATTTTGCATCTTAATTCTATCTTCTGCCTTTTCTGCACAGAAGATAAAATTTTCTGTTTTTACTTTCCTAGCATTTAAAAACAACTGCATCGCCTAATTAAATAATTTTAAAACCTAGGATGGTTCATTATTGTTAATTTGTCATGGCCTGAATGAGATTCTGCCTGATGTAGTGAGTTTCTTACCAATCAAATCTTCATCTATTGTAAGCTAGCCAATAAATTTCTTCCTTTCTACAAAAATAATTGTTGACCTGGTGTAATTTTCCTTTATCACTTTATGCGTTGTATTCATTTTAAATTTAATATTGATGCTATTACTTTGTTATTGTATTTTTCTTTAAAAATAACTGATTAAAAACTTTTAGGTTAAGTTTTTGAGAAAGTCATTCGGTGAAATTATCTTGCTTAGTTCGATCCAATCTGGGTGTTAAACATGCATACCTTATAAATCCCTATGTTGAAAATGGTGTAAAATTGATCGTATATATTAATTTAAATATAAAAGGAAGCACCAGTTTTCCTTGGTTACAAAATTAACAGAAATTTGCTTTGAGCATTGATTTCAAACGAAACGTTGAAGCAATTTTAAATTGTTAAATCTTAAATTAATTGATTATTATGAATATGATATGAAACATTCAAAATTGTTTTTACTGAAGGGAGCTGCGCTTTATGTTTTTTCAAAAGTAATTTAGGAAATTGTTTTTGTATACTCATTTTTGGAAGATATATTGAGATGTGTACTAGAAATATTTATTTAGTATTAACAGAAAAAAATTCCGTGAGCTCATTAATAAATATATTAGTCAAGGGCGGATCTAGGAATGTTTCAAAAGAGAGGAGATTGATTTTATTACACATCTTTTAATACACTTTTTGGTTTACAAATGACCTCATATGTTTTGGACTTCAATTTCGAAACATATCCTGAAGACAGCCTAAACCTCACTTCTGCTAGCATCAAAGATAGTCTAAAAATGCCTTTTTTGAACTTCAATATTGAAATTTCACTGGTGGTGAGTCCTTCAAGGAAGGGGCGATCGCTCCCATTGCCCTTCTCTTGTATCCCTCCCCGATGTTAGTCTAGAAAGTTTTGTAAACTTTTCCCATATGCACTTCACAGAAGTTCTTTGCAGCACATACACAGAAAAAATACTTCACTGAAATGACTGTTATGAGACAAAACAATATTCTTAAATGTAATCATGCAATTCGCAGGCATAAGAATATAAACATTTGGCTGATCTAAAATTGAAAGAAATCTTTTCTTTAATGGTTAAGTTCAATTGTTTGTTGTTTATCTTTTAAATTATTCTCGAAACAATTCATCTTTCTGCTTCATGTTTTTAATTTAGTTGTGTAAATTCCTAAGTCTAGTCCAACTTATACTCATGCCACCACTTTACTACAAGCTATACTAAAATAACAAAAATACTAAAGAATGTTTTCCTTTCAAGATGATGTTAGATCTGTGGTTTATAGATTGCAGCAGATAACTAAGAACTTATGGTATGTAGGATGTAAAAAGGGGTGTTAAGATAGCACGATAGCTGTTTTTTAACTATAATGATGCCTTTAACTGTTTAGTAAACTTGAGTTTTTTATGAGAAAAATAAGTTTGTGAATCAGTATTTTCAAATTATAATTCCTACATTACATTTCACAGAATCTTCATGTGTGGCTTGGAGGTCTTTTCAATCCAGAGGCCTACATTACTGCAACACGTCAATATGTTGCCCAAGCTAATGGTTGGTCATTAGAAGAACTTGCAATGGAGGTAATGTGTTTAACTAATTTTATTAATATTTTTAGATTCAGAATGCTGATTTATATGTTCATACAATTTTCATTTCACATTGTATTACAGGTTACAATAATGGATAAAGCTGGGAAGCCTGCTGATTTAGACGAATGTAGTTTTGGAGTTACGGGTAAGTTTTCTTCTGTTTTGTTAATTAAAAAAATGATGTTTGAATATTAAGTGATAAATATCTGTCAATCACATTCTGTGTGATATTTATTTTACTGTTTTTACAACCACATTTTACTCTACAAATAGTGAGTATTTGTTACACTTAAAAGAAACGAGTATTCAAGTGTTTAACTGATTTTTAAAATATTATTGCCAGTAATTGCCGTTTCAGATATTATAAATTTATAACAAGTTACTCTTACTAACCCATTTATTATTTCTAGTTCATAAAGAAAGAGCTGTTTTAATGATTGGTACTTTTGGCTAGTTACGCTATAGTTTCCGTACATATTAATTACAGATAAAAATAACTTAAATGAGATACTACTCATTCCATTTGCAAGGGTGGAAAATTTTTATGCTTATATTTGCACATGTAAAAAGAGCTTTAAAAAGGTTGATTTTTCATTAACACTGTGAACATTTTTGGCTTATGTACAAACTCAAAACTGCAAAGAATGTAAATTATTTTAAAGATAAATGGAAAGACTATTGAAAAGAAGCATTTGAATGGTATTAGAACCAGGCCTGTCATTTCGGGGTTCATGGGGCGGTCAATTGCCCCTCCCCCCCTTTGACTTTGGGAAATCAACGAATTTACATATAAGTAGGCGTAGTTTTTGCCATTTTTTGGCAAATTTACATTGTGTATACAAGCTTTGCCCCCCCCCCCTGGAAAAATTCGAAATGACGATCCTGATTAGAACAAACATTTGAAAAAAAATGATTCAATAAAGACGTCATTCCAGCTACACAATGAAAATTTTAACTCCTTTGTATGAAAAGTTTTTTTGTTCTGTTTTGTGCGTGTATGTGTGTGTGTGAAACTAAACATTTTTATAGATCTCATTTTCTGGAGCAATGAACCATTAAGATCAATTTATAACTTGACAATTAAAAAAACAATTTGAAAACATGATTTTAATGTAGTTTAATATTATTTCAGGATTGAAACTCCAAGGGGCAGAATGTTCTAACAGCAAGTTATATCTTACACTTACAATATCTGCAGACCTCCCGCTAACAACTTTGCGCTGGATAAAGTAAGTCCTTTAATTTTAAAAACATTTGAAGAGAAATTTGAGGAAGATTAAACTATCTTACTATTTGTCCATATATTCATATATCGCTAACTCTCTATGCTTGGATCAGTTTTAAAACATTAACAGAGAATTTATTAATTTTTAACAAACTATAAGTTTTAAATTAGAACTTTTTATTGTCATACAGATATTTTTACTTTTCATAATTCAAGGTAATACCGATGTAATCTGCAGTTAATAAAAATTTCTGCAATGCCGGAGGATCTTTTAAGTATCCATATCAATATAAGACGACGTACAAGTACAGTGGAGCTTCATTAATCTGAACCATAGATTTAAGCCTTATATTAAACATTAATTTGAATCGCCAACCAATTACCTGGCATCATAAGATTCCATTAATTTTATAGGTACCAAATTATAATGATTTTATACACATGTTACAAACATGAAAGCTTTTAAAAATGAACAAATATTAAGACAAATAACAAACATGTTTTGTAGTTGTTAGGAACCCCTTTCTGAATGCAGAAAAAAAAAGTGAGCTTCAGGATGAAAAGATATCTGACAGAAAATAGAGCTAAATAGATATTTTTTTAGAAAGCATTTGTCAGATATCTTTTCATCCATAAGCTCCTTTCTTTTGCACTGAAAAAGAAGCTCCTAGTAGCCCAACAAACAGGGATGAGCTTCAAGGATGAGAGGCAACTCTTTGGATGAATAAAAGAAACAGAAAGTTGTAACAAAGAAAAGAAAAAAGAGAGAGCTAAGCGTAAAACATGACTCATAAAAAGGTTTCCATGAGTTCCCTAATAATTTTAAGTGATTTAAATGTTATACTTTATTTTGAAAGAATGTCAAGTTTAAAAATTTTTAAAGATAAATATTAGATTGATTCACAATAAATTTTGATATGTATTTTAAACATATGCATGCCCTTATAAATTTGTATTTCTTAGATTCTTTTTTCTAGAATTTATAGTTTCATGTTTTAAAAATGCCCTTCAATGACATATTTTGCTAACATTTGTTTGCTCACAACTTCTTTTCCATTACAGGCTGTTTTATTCTTGCGATAAGACAGAAAGCTTTTTTTAAAAATATGTTTAGAAATATTTCATTTAAAAGTTGCATGTTATAATTGAATAAAAATAGTGTTAATGAAATAAGTTTACTAAAATATTACTTAAGTAAATTTAGTGCCTTCATAAACTTGGTATTGTGCATATGTAACAGATCATGCTTTGAAGTATATATTTCCAAATTTATATACATACAGTTGCTTGCAGATAACACACATACAGAAATCTGTCATTTAATGATATTCTTTTTTTTTTTTTTTTTTGCAATTCTTTGTTACAAAAATGAAACCATGTACACTAATAAAATTTCTCCCTTAGGAGAACTGAAGCAAGCAAGTCGTTACCTCAGGTAATTGTTTTTCATTTTAAATTCTTACTAATGCCATTTTGCATGAATTATATGCTTTTGTGTGAGAATTTTTTTGTTCAAAAAAGTGTTGAATATTTTTCTTTGGTGTTAAGTCTTACCAGAGGTCTAGTTGAGCTTGAGCCGAAAAATTGTACAGGAAAAAATGAAATCCTACTTACCGATTTCGCTATGTTACAGGGTGCTTAGTCCTTTAAAATGATCTTGAATAGCTGGTTTTTAGCAATCATCCAAGATGCCAGTGTAAATTAAGGCATTTACAGTTCCTGTAATAAACTAGAGGCATCCAACCCCTTTGCTTGATATGCTTCCCCAGACCATTTGGCTCGCTGAGAATTTCGCAGTAGGCGATATGCAATCTAGATGATGAAATGCTTTGTTTTTTCATCGCCGAACATACCGCTTACCATCAGATCCATATAGGTCCAATTTTGATTCATCCAAAAAAATTACGGAGTCTATTGATCCATTGTCCATGAAACATGTTGTTGAACCCATGAAAGTCGCTTCTTTTTCTTTGTAAGTAATGGCTATTTCTTCGACCAATAGGCAAGCAGACCACATTCTACAAGCCATCTTTGTACAGTTCATGTGCTTGAACTAACAGCACAAGCATTCTTAAATTGAACTTTTAAGTCAGGAGCACTTGCATGACGACTATTAAGAGACATCCATTTCAAATATCGATCCTGAGACTCAGTGGTTACCCTTTTTCTTCCCGATCCAGCTCTTCTTTGAACATCCCTAGTTTCATGTTCCAATTTAAGTACTCTCGAAACAGTACATTGATTTACAACTTATGTTTTTATCAATCACATATATAGAATATATTTCTTTAGCTAAAGCAACCTCTTTTTTTCTTATCAATTGTGCATACAGACATGGGAGGCATGCTTTCACCTAAATCAAAAACAAATCGAATGCACATTTCCTCATCTTTGGCGAGCTATTTACATCTTTCGGATGATGCAATGCGCTGGAAGCAATTGGGATGTAAAATTATCTCATATGTTGTTTCCAGCAACAAAGAGAAATTTACATACACAAAATCATGTGTCAACATTACTGTCTGATCTTTGGTAAAACCATCCGCGCATTTACGCATGCGTCAGGTCTTCTCTAATCAAGCTACCTGGAACGATGCTAGTTTCAAATACATAGTTTAGTTGAATATGTCAAAAGGATAGCAAATGGAAGTTTTAAATTGAAAACTTCGAAAAGTTATCACACACAACCCATCTACCCTTTTTAAGTGGAACTGTTTGCGAGTACCAGGCGCGGCTTTCATGGATAGACATTATACAATGTTTTTTTTTTCCAGGTGATGCATTTTTTTGGTTTTGCCACTGTGTGTATAAATATTTTCAGTGCAATTGCTATATTAAAATGATGAAATGAAGAAATGCTTTAAATTTAAAAGTGTTTTTTTTTTTTTAGGTTACCCTTCCTGTTTATCTCAACACAACTCGAAGTGAGTTGTTATTCACCGTAAATCTTCCTGTTGCTGACAAACAGAAGGAACATAGTTTTTACGAAAGAGGGGTAGCTGTCATTTGTTCTTCGGCTCTTGGTTAAATATCTGTGATGAATTTCTCTGAAGAATGGATTTTTTAGCATTGGCAGCTGTGTTATTTTATCCCTTGATATTTCTTAACTAATATGCTCTTTTATGTTGATTAAATTGGTATTATATTTACAATTATTTTATCTTGTGTTCAGGTTCTATTTAAGATTGTTTCTGTCTTTTAAATAATTTTTAATCTTGCATGTAAAAGGAATAAAAGCTTTTTACCGTTGAAAATATTTATTTTTTCTATGTATAATTAAAAACAAAACAAAAAATATTCACTTTTCTTTACATCCTTCAACATTTAAGTGTTCATATAATCTGCTATTTAGATTTAGACAAGCAAGTATTGGAGTAACCTAAATGGGGAAACAAAACACATAATTTTATAATAATTGAACATACCTTTATCTCTTTATTATTTTAGGCTG